>CM042139.1:78719547-79022047 GCA_023376005.1 Doryteuthis pealeii | reverse complement strand
AGATCTTTTTTTAATAAACAACTTGCAATATTCAACTTTGCCAGAGTGGATAACTCAATGAAGAAATAGGGGAGAATTCAAGTATTTATATTTGACAAAACACAATGTGCCATTTTTGTAGATTCAGAAAACAAATATAAAGAAAAAAGACCAAAAGTAAAATTACCTAACTTGTTTGGAATATAATTGGAAAACTTTATTTAAAAAAAAAGAAGAAACTTTTAAAAGAGCAAAAGCCAAAGAATAATGAATAAAAAACTAATTCCATGTAATTTTGGGATATAGTATACACAGCCAGACACTGAAACCAGCGCACAGACTTTCAGTGCAATAACCTAGGATCTCAGTGTATGAATAGGACTATTAATACTACCTTCATATGATAATGGAAACATTAACAATAGATAGAGCTGAGTTAACTTTCACTGTAGTAATACTAGTATCTTGGAAGCAGCACCCCACAAAAAGAGCAGTTGTACAGCCACTTGCTTCCTATCACACAAACCATCCAAATAAGACAAACTGGACATTGCTAGAGAAGCAATAACAAACTCATAAGTGATTTTCTCCTGTGAATACCTACATATGGACATACCAGAGTAGACCAGCAAAACCTACATCAATGAGCTCTGTGATAAGGGTGATGACTGATATGGATGGGTGGTGGGAGAGAGACATGGGAATCTGTGCTGTCAGTGTGACCTGATGAGGTTGATAAATTGTAGTGACAATAAGAAAATAAACAACCATAATAAATTTGGAATTTAATGAAGACACATTGGAAACAAATAGTATTTAACCTATCTCAGGTAATTTTAAAAACAATCCATTCTAAATTATGTATGCTCTTTGAAAAAAAAAAAAGACAAAAAGAAAAAAAAGACAAGAATATTCATTGCTTAATGAAGGAAAACTTACAAGAAAGAAAAAGAAAACTTTATATAAAAATACAAGTTAGATCATCATTAGCTCAGTTGGTAGAGCATTCACCTAGGAATTGCAAGATTCCGGGTTTGATACCGGCCCTCACCAACTCACCACATGAGTAGCACAGCTTGATTAATCTGATCTGTGCAGCAAAGCATCTGGAAGCTGACGGTAGGTGTGGTGTTCCACCTTATCTAAACAATCTCCCTGGTCTAGCGCAAGTGAAAAGGGGACAGACTCCCTCACAGTTTGGCTGATACCAACAATAGGCCACCCTGCTGACTTTATTTTAACACATCATAATCTGAAATGAGTGACTCAGCTATAAGCAAACCACAGACCTTAAATGTATTTATCAATTGAATAAGACCATGAACATTTCTTCCTGAAGCTATATTTATATATTCTGTTGAACTTTACAAAACCTCATTTACCCCCACCCCAACCTATATTTTAATAAACAAAAATTAATTACCTTGTCTTATTCTTAAAAAAAAAAAACTTAGGTAACCTGAAAACAATAGTGAATGTTATTTGGATTAAATTGGACACAAACATACTAAACTGTCATCAGTTATAATTAAGTATATGCCTGGTTAGCTCAGTTGGTAGAGCGTTCGGTTAGAAACCACAAGGTTCCTAGTTTGATACCGGTCCTCGCTAACTCAGCGTATGAGTAGCACAGGGATCTGTGTGGTAAAGTAAGGAGCTGATGGTAGGTGTGGCGCACCACCTCAGATGCTAAAAACAATCTCCTTGGTCTAGCGCTATTGAAAAGGGGATAGACTCCCTCACTGACTGGCTGATATCGACTTTAGGCCACCCCGTCGACTTTACTTTACTTTATATGCCTGTAAATTTTAGAGATTGCTTGTAGGTTGTCAGTAAAGGTACAAAAAACAAACTGTATGTGTTCGTCAACTATACATGTGTGTATGTATGTGTGTGTGTGTGTGTGTGTGTGTGTGTATGTATGTATGTTTACATATAAGTTAGAATATCATAGACACAGAGTCACCAAGTGGCACTGACTGTGTCTATGCTATCCTAACTTAGATATAGATGTTCTATCACCAATATTGAGCACTTTTTATTTATATATATAACAAAATATATTATTAATATTAATTATATAAGTTAGGGTAGCATGGATATGAAGTAAATGGCACTTGGTTACTGACAGTTTCTTGCCTAAGTGATTCTCAAATCATATATATATATATATATATATATATAGAGAGAGAGAGAGAGAGAGAGAGAGAGAGAGAGAGAGAGAGAAAGAAACAGAGAGAGATTCATTTATCTCAATTAGTTTGAGTTTTGTTTAATGGCATATCAACCTCTGTGGGTTATTTAATGCCATAAAGGGTTATGTATTTCATATGGGTTTCAGTCTTTAGAGTAACGGTTTTATGGTGGTATTCAGTTATGTTGGGTTAAATCTTGTTGAAAAGGTTGCTTTGTTTTAGAAAATTTAAAATGTCTTCTGGTTTGATATTTTTGAAGAGGTCTCTTAAGCTTTTGTCTGATAATATTTGGTGCAGGTTTATCTGAGACTGTTGCAGTTTAGGAGGATATGTTTAATAGTGAGCGGGTTCCTTGCATGTTGAACAAACTGGGGCATCCTCCCTTTTTAAAAAGTGTATCTCAATTAGTATAGTATTTAAATGCTCTGTGAAAAGCATAACACATAGTATATATATATATATATATATATAGATATATATATATATATATATGTGTGTGTGCGTATGTATATATACACACATATTCATGTATCAAAATTATATATACACCCATATCAATGTATAAGTACATATAGATTTCACACTGAGAGCATTCGCACAAAGTGAAACACAACCAGCTGCATCCAGGGTTTGAACTTGGATCACTGAGCCCATTTCTAATGGAGATAAACATCACACTGTGCAGACCTTCTAAACAGACATAATAGAGAACTAAGTAAATATAAGTAGAATGTTCACCTTTAGATATAAGAAATCCTCAAACTTTTATACCCATCTAATAGACAGACAATTTATTCAATATCTAAACTATCAATTTCTTATGAGAGTACATCATATCCATATATTGTCATCAAACTGGCAACCCTCACAGGGGAGTTGGCTATCTAAATATTCCTTTCTATCTTCAGTTATTAATGCTTAGTAAGTCTTTGTATGTATTAGATTATTTTGTAGGGTCTAGTGGCGACTCTCAGTTCCTGTTTCCTGCTTCATGGCACTTGTCAATGAAATGCTTTAATGAAATTATGTTCTAGCGATGATTTTCATTATTCAATCAGCTAAAGAAAAGAGTTCTTTATTCATTCATGAATGAAGTATTACAAATTATAGTTGCCTTTGGTTTTGACCAGCAGAAATCTTGGCAAACTGGTGATATGCAAATAATACAGCAATATCCTCCAGTACATATGAATATATTAACAAATAAATATAGGCCAAATTGTCACAACAGGCTGCTGTGCTGAACTTAGAAGAGAGATAATGTTTGTCTACAGAAAAATATAAGAAGAAATTCAGAAGTTTTTATCTTTTGATTATTTGTATCAAAGACAATATCAATCTTCTATACATATATAAATGACAGTTGGTGTGTTTGTATGTCCAGATGAAACTATGAAAATACAACAATTAATAACAAAGTAAATATATATACACATTAAATATCACCGGTACTTGCTTTTTGTCCAAAAATTATGAAGATTTGATTAATATTCAAAGATATCTAAAAATTAAAATCTACATAGAAATAGCATTGCAATTCTTCTTAAAAATGTCCAGCATTAGTAAATCTCAAAAGTAAACAGATCAATACACCAGACTTTTTCTGTGTAGCTGGATAGTTAATAAATTTGTAATCTAGTTTAGAATGAACACTTCCTCGAGAGAAGAATATGTCAATAAATTGAACAAGAAATTCTTCATATATGTATATATGGGCTAGTATTTATGTGGGGGTCATGAAAAAATTTGGAAAATACATTTAATTACTGGCATGACTATTTAGACCAAAGGTATTCAAGCTCTGCAACACTGATGGAAGAAGTGTGTGGATCACAAGGGAGACCTTGTTGAAAAATAAACCTTATTTGGTCACATTCCATAAGAGTATCTTGGGCAGCCTATGAGTTTTTCAGTTGAGCCTCATATATTGTCATAAGAAATGTACTTGTTACCATCTCAGATGTGGTGTGGATGTGGTCCTATACCCTCAAGGGCACAGGATATATATATATATATATATATATATTGAGGATGTAAAAGAATTATTGCTGTATCTATTCATTGAAGTATTTATCTTATGTAAAAGAAAAAAAGATGCAGATATATATGTTGCAGCTCTACAGTTGGACTATTTTGTAAAAAATAAGTGAAGAATGTCATGTGTATTTCTTTGTAAATAAAAATGGAAAAAGTTGGTGAATTGGTGAGATTACAAGATGAATAGTGGCAACTGAAAGGAAGCATTTCAAAAAACATAATAAACAGGGGTAGAAGGTAAAGGAAAGTGAGGGGGAGGAGTGACAATCAAATTCTCTTATTTTTATGGATGGAAACCAAAACAAAATCAAGACAACAAAAAATAGATAAATAAATAAAAGAAATAAAAAAAATGCAAACATTTATAAGAGTAGAAAATAGGGAGCACCCATAATTGGTCAAAAGTAGCTTCCTTGTCAAATGTTTACTCATCTAATTGTTGAAGACTGTTATTTGCCTGCTGTCAAGCTTTGGACATCTATGAGAAGCAAGGCTGATATTGACAACCATGGTTTGAGCAGAGGGAAGAACATGTGGAAAAAGCAAGTAGATAGGAAGAAAGAACTGGAAAAATAAGGAAAGAGGAAGGAAGCCTAAAAAAAAAAAAAAATAATGGAGATAAAAAAGAAGAAATTCTAAAAAAGGTTGGAAAAAAGAAAAAAAGAAAGAAAAGAGAAAATAATTTTGTAATGAAAAAAAAAAAAAATGAACAGGAAAGGAGGAAAAATAATAATAAAAAACAGTTTTGCAGTGGAGAAGTAAATTTTTTTTGCTTGAGAAAAAAAGAATTCTGCCTCAATAAAAAAAAAATATTACTTTTTTTCTTTTAAAACCCCCCCCAAAAAAAAAAGAAAAAAAAAAAAAAAACAGTTGGAAATGTCCATCAACCTGAATATAATTCTGAGCGTCCATTTGACACTGAATGGATAAAAAGAGAAAAATATGAAAAAGTTGGGTAGGGCCATAACTCATTCAAAACTGATGTATCACATGTTGTAGAGGAGTTAAATTAGCTAATCAGAGTCTGTAAATATTATTGGATTGGCAGTTCCAATGATTTTGCCAATTTTTTTTTTTGTATCTTTTTTATTTCTTGCTCAATCTAACATCACAGCTTTTTCCTACATCTGCTAGATTACCAAAAACATGTCAAAGGATAAATCATAAGTTGTCAACACATTTACCGCCACACTACGCATATGTGTATCTCTGACAGCATGTTATGTATTGCTCTTGATGCATGTGTGCATCCGCTCTATTGTTTTTATTTTTCTAAATAAGAATTATTGTGGTTATTTTTTTATCTTGACTTGCAGAGCTTTTTTAGATAAAAAAAAAAAAGAACAAACTAAGATACACAATGTGTCATGTGACACGGCAGTGAAAAACAAAGTTGTTACTGAGGATCCATATCTTATCATAATGGAGATTGTGTGTTTGTCTGTCTATAACCGAAACTATATAATACTCAAATCACAATTCCTTTAGTCATTTATGTCACATTCTCCATAATTTTTATTCAAACCCCAATTATTAATAAAATTGTTTTACATCATTAACACCGTTAACTATATCTACATACTAATAACATGCAATAGTATTTATATATACAACAAAATAGTGGTTTACAGTGTGAACTCAAAGGCTAATTTGCATATTGATATTAAAAATTTGGTTTTAATAAGTATGTGCTTAGTATTATTGATTTCTAATTGTTTGGTTTTATCTTAATGAATATGAGCAAAAATCTCAGAGATAAATCTTAAAAGAAATCAATTAACAAAAAGAAATAACTGTAATTTTATTCTTTACTTCTTATTTTAATTAAATAGTTAAATTTGGAAGATTTAGCAATGAAACATGGGAGTGATGGAATAGTAAGTTTCAGTTTTTCTTTTTTTTTAAAATTATACCACCCTCTGTTTTAAATTTTTTCATCTGCATTCTTATTTAGTTTCATTAGCCTTTGTAATATAATGTTATAACATTAAAACTTAAATACTTGCATCTGGGGGTTGCATATATTTGCTAGTTCACGTAATTCTTTAACTCTGTGCTGAAATACATCCCACAAGCTACAATATATATTTACTAAACTCTCTTCATGAGCAGGGTGTGACACAAGGTCAATTTTCAAGCAGAGTTTAACAGGTTTGAATTCTATTTACCCATAGCTGGGTGGGAAGGAGAATAACCATTACACCATGGGCACCTCCACAAAGTACAGTATTAGACAAAATATATAAAAAAGGAAGTAATTATTTTCCTTGATTTTTTTTTTTTTTAAAGATTCCTAAGTTTTTAGCAAAAATCATTATTTTCTAAAAAGAAAATTCTCAGAAATACCAAAAAATAGCAAATTCCTCAGAATTTTCTTATCCTTGATTTGATATAGGTCAAATTGTGGCATACAATGACTGTGTACTGCCACTTGGTGATATTGCAAAGGAACTGAATCGTCATTATTCAACAATTGATGTTTTCCTCAAAAATTATAAGAAAACTGGAAAGTACCATAAAAAAGAAAGGTTGTGGCCGCAAGAAAAAAGCCACTGCATTTGATACTAATGGATATCCTACCAAATATTAAGTGGTCATAAATTGTCCTAACTTGTCATAAACCACATCAATTGTCATAATAACATTTTTTATGTCAGCTGTTTTTTTTTGCTTTGTCCAATATTGTATATATGGACAAATCTTCAGATTTTGATCTCATTTCAAAATAGAGAGTCGACAATATCAAAAGGTGAAGGTGATGCTAATCAGAGGTGAATTTCTACAAAATGGTTTTATAATGATTGATTAATTTTAACAACATATCAAACTGTCTAGGGTTATTCTATGCATAGAGGTTAGTGAATTGCATTCATTGCACATTTATCTCTAGAACAGAGGTGCCAAAGATAGTTCAACACATAAGTTTGTCTGAAAACACTCGTGTTTTATTCTTGTTCTTGATAATGTTGAGAAAATCATTAAAAGTGCTTGGGTCTTGAGGAAAATACTATAGAGAGTCCTTCTACACATTTAATTGTTATCAGTTGAATAACAATTAATAAGGTATGCATTGTTCAATTTATTAATGTATTCTTCTTTTAAAGAAGTGTTCTTTTAAGCTAGTTTACAGATGCACTTTCACTGGACAAATAGTGTAGTGGATATAGGCATGAAGTTAATACAGTTCTAAGTGACATTTATTTCAAGGCTGCAGGTTTAATCCTGGTCAAGGGCGACATTAACATAGAATAATTAACACTGCTTAACACTTGTACCCAGTCATGGTTAGTGGAATGAGAATAGTCTACCCCCATGGATTGGATAAAGGGTTAGGTTCGAAGTTCTGTGAAGGCTCCTGATTACAAAATGAAGATCCCTGAGTTCGAGAATGTTCCGAGTCCGACAGGAAATACTTAAAGAAGGCAGGAGGGTACATCAGCTGAAACGTTGTGTAGATAACAATAAAGATGAGGACAATAGTCTGAATGATCCAAATAATACATAGTTTACAGGTTTATTAACTATACTTTTTGTATAGTTGTCTACACTTTTTGTGTTGTTTCTTGGGCCCCATTCTACTAAAGAATATCTGATGCTGCAATTTCTAATTATAACTATCAAAAATACAAATGACATTATATAAGGTTTCATCATTATCAAGGCATACTGACAGCATAGATTCCTTTGACTCTCTCTTGCTATCCATCCCTATCAACCATCACTCTTGGTAGGTTCTCTAGATGGCACCCAGTACACACATAGAGTTGGTAAATATAAATTGTTGCTAATTGGCTAACACTGGTATGCCCATGTGTAGGTGTCCTTAAGGAGAACATCACTTATGAATATGTCCTTGGTTCTCCAGCAGTGACCAGCTCATCTTACTTGGATGGTTTGCAAGATGGGAGGTAGGTGGCTGTACAACTGCTGTTTTTTAGGAAGCTGCTTCCAGAATTTGTTCACAACAGCATGCAGCATCTTTGTGTGTATTTCCCATAAATGTGCTAAGTAGCACTAACTCAACATGTTTCCGAAAAAAAAAAAAAAAACATAAATAAAAAAATCCATTTAAGAGGTTTTGCACTTTCCAAGTGTATTTTTCTCTTTATATCATTCTAAAACTGAAATTTTTATCAAAGACTTTTATATTTTTGCACTTAAAACAATCACTATGCTCCTTATTTCCACAAAGCAAGGCAGAGATGATAAAAATTGATCAAAATAAACATCATCATCATCATCATAATAATAACTGTAAGCACAGAATGGTTCAGTAAAGATCTTTCATGCCTAATGAAATTAGTTTTACCAATATTGACAAAGAGAAGATAGGAAACTATTATTTATTCCACTTAATTTGAAGGCTTCTTTTGATGTGTTGGTAGATTTAATGCAGTCATCAGAAAACCTTCAAGTGCTGTGTGTATATATACATATATATACATATATACACACACACACCCATATATATATAAATACACACACACACACACATATAAATACACGCATATGCGTACACACACACACATATACATATATATATATATATATATATATATATATATACATACATACATACATACATACATACATACAATTATGATTAAAATCTAATGAAAAAAAGAATTGTGCATTTTTAGCTTGTTTTTATTGTTATTCTATTTCATATTTGAGAATATTGTATATATATTGTATATGTATGTATGTGTGTGTATATATAAATATATATACATATAGTATTGACTATAAATAAATACATCCCTACTAATTCTTTATAAAAGTTAAATTTCTTCTAAACCAGAGATACTTTGGATTCTATTATTTTGGGTGGAACATTATGCATGTATTTACCCAAACCCTTCCACCACAGCAGAATGTAATACAAGGCCAATTTTTAAGTAAAGTACAGATGATTTTGAATTCAGATTTTTCCTTTTCTTAGACTGGTTGCCTTACCAAGGCCAAAGAATCCAGTTTGTACTACAATTTACCCATAGCTAAGAGGAGAACAGATGGATTCATACCTTTCCCGAAAGTGTTAGCATGAAGTGAAACATAAACAACCTCATCCAGGATTTGAACTCAGGTTGACGATTCCATTTCCTATGAGGATAACCATTACACTAAGCATTATGTAATCAAAATGGATATGTTTAGGTATTATTTATTACTAAACTCTACAGCACTGAAACTTGATAACCAAATATATAAATGTGTAGTACACAGGTACAGATCATATAATAATGCAATTTTATTTGGGCTCCAGAGATGTTTCAAAACTTTAGAATTTGGAAATAAGTAATACTATATCTATATGTAGTTTTATATAAGTCTAAGTAAGACTTATATATAACAGCTATGTGCAGACACTGGATGCTGAGTTGAGAACCTGCCAAGATTACCAATAGAGATTGATGGTGAGAGAGAGGCAATGGAATCCATGCTGTCAGCATGACTTGATGATGTTGATTATATATATATATATATATATATATATATATATATAGAGAGAGAGAGAGAGGGTGTTTATTAAATCCTGCAACAGTTTTAAAATTTTAAATCTATTAATTTGCATTGTATAAATGATAGAATCTTTTAGTAAAGACCATATCTAAGTTCAACTCTTGAAATTTCATTCTTGACATACGTTTTTATCATCGCAATTCAGCATGACTACCATTTTTGTGGATATATTGTAGAATGACGGCAGGAATTTATGGACACCCTATAGGGAGAGGGAGAAAGAAATAAAAAGAGAGGGAAAGAGAGAAATGTTCCTGGAAAAATCATATAGTTTATCTGTTAATACTGGCAATAATTATTTAATTAGTTATAAATGTCGCAATAAAGTTTAGGTGGCAAAAAAAATATAAAAGCTCTTTTTTATTTTTATCTTTAATAATAAAATTTTTCTAACATTAAAAAAAAACAATTAAAGTCCATAAAACCTTTTGGAAATCTTAAATGATGAATTACTTTTAAATGTCCAAAATGGTCATCATAAAACATTATAGAAATTATGTCTTTTTGAAAATAATGCATTATCTTTAATGTTCAGAATGCTAATCAAAGTACAGAAAACCTTTTAGAAACCATATCTTTAGATAATTATATTAATTAATCAAGCAAGGATTTGGTTTGGTTTATTAAACAGACAGATTTCTTTGAAAATTATTTGTGTTAAAAAGGAATATTTGAAACCATATAAATGCATACAAATTACATGTATCAGATAGAAATATGTGATACTCTATAATAGTGTCAAAACTATTACTGTTATTATTAAATAGAAATAGTTACTGGAAGCCATATAATTATGTATGAATTATTAGTAGTAGATAGGAATACTTTAAAACATGACTGTGTGCAAATTATCCTATTTATCCAGTTTCATTATTAAATAATCCATAAATAGTTGATATACCATTAAAAACATTTTAAACAGGTCTATTTGATGCATACATAGTACCCTAACAAGTAGTACCACTTCAGGACTAAATGGGCCTGGGATTGATGACAATGAAGAGGTACTCCACACTTCCAAGAGCTCCAGAACTGGATCCTCACCACCGGATACAGTTTAGTGTCATACCCAGGACACACATTTTTGGTGGGAGGGGTCTTATCTGTGCAGGTGATATAGCTAGTGTATCCTAATCCCTATCGATAGGGAAAGCAAGACCCTGGATTTTCATTCTCTGTCATATGAAAATGTAAGTATATGAGAGTAATTTAATTAATTCTGAATCAAAGCGACTTATGAAAAAGTTTGAGAGAAAGTAGAGATTTGTTCTGAATCCCAAAGGTTAACGGTTAAACAAGGATGAAGAGAAGTTAAAAGCTGGTAGAAAATCCTCAAGCTCAAACATCAGTGAAGCCAAGAATTAAGGGACATTTATTTATTACCCAGATATCATTACCTCATAAATATGGCTTATCATCCATTGTAGATTGGCTGGAGTCTGTGATAATGGAACAAGCCTGGGTCATTTGGGAACGGAAACTGAGACAGAGTGAACTTGTCAAATAAGCAGATGCTTTACTGCCAAGCATAGATTCTGTCAGGATAATGTGAGAGAATAAATCATACATCTTTCTTATTACTATTAATATTATTACCAATGATAATAATAATAATAGTAATAATTATTTCATTCCTAGTAAGTTTTTCACATCAGCTAAGGTTGATGGTCTTTCATTGGATTCTGAGTGACAACAAGTCTCCTCAGGTTTCCAGGACTTTGTGCATTCTAGCCAGTCTTAACAATGATATTGTCTGGATGGTCTTAATCATTCTTCTGTTTTCCTATTCTTTCAGTATTTTTTTCTGAACTCTTTCGAACCATTCCAAGGGCACCAACTACTGTTATTATCATTATATTATGCATTGTGAGTCTTCCTCCACACTTTTACAGATTTTGGGCCAGAATCCAGCCAAAGAGTTTCCGGTGAAAATTACAAGTGTCTGCACCAAACTACTTTTTCTACTCTCATCCCTGAATCTGCTGGATAATCCGCTGCAAATAAGAGTGTCTCCATGCAGGGTTTTGAGGACCATTTGCGTACTTCCTATTCCCATTATATTCCATCTTTGAATGGATGGAGCCAGCTCAACCCATCCTGGGTGAATGCTGCAAGAAGACAAGAAGTTTGAGTGATAGACAGTCATTTCAGGTCTCCATGACTTTTCTGATTATGCTAATCAATCATAACATTACTGTGGTCTATATAGTCAAAATTCTTCATCTGATTTCCAATTCCTCTAGTCACTTTTTCCTTTGAGGACTCTTCCAAGAATGTCAACTACAATTGGTCTCATAATCACAGCTTTTCCAGATCTCTGGTAAAGTTCAAGTATTTGTCTATCTTTTTTTTCTGTTTCATTTTCACTCTATGGTTTGCCGGAAAAGCACAATAAAAGAAATTCAGTTTATCTTTTAAGGTTTCCCTTCTTAGCCATGTTCAGCTCATCTCATGTACAATCTCCTTAGTGAGACTGGTTTGTAGAAAACTATCACCTTTGAAGTAAGATCTGAAATGTTAACAGTGATGTCTAGAATCTTATTGTACTGGCTTAATGCACTGGATCAGTTATCAAAGAATTACTTGAAAATGTAATTTTAGGCATTCTTGCTAAAAATAAGTAGTAACTGCCCTAACAATATTATTATTAACCATTTTTTTTGGGGGGGGTGTTTTGTTTGTTTTTGTTTTTTGGGGGGACGAGGGTCTGATTATTATTAACCATACAGTATTAATCAAGAAGTTGTTATTTCAAAAGAGAGAAGAAATTGGCACAAAAGTTGTTCTGTATATTTAAACCATTTGTGTGTGTGTGTGTATTTACTCAAACTATTTTGATACCTATTTATGGAACATATTGTACAATTAACCTGTTTGGAACATATGTAATGTATTCTTTTGTAATTACATATTATGTATATCAAACATTCATATGTGCATTGTTCATATGAGTCAGTTTTTTGTCTTTCCTTACCTAATTTTCAGTGCTAGTGTGTATATGTATATATATATTTACCAAACCCTCTGCAGGAGCACGATGCGACACAAGGTCAATTTCTTAAGCGATTTAATTTAATGGGTCGGAATTCAGAGTTTTCCTTCTCCTAGACTGGTTACCTAGTCATGGTTAGAGCCCAGTCTGCCATACTATTTACTCATAGTTGGAGAAAGAGTAGTTGGATGCATGTCTTTCCTTCCCAAGAGTATTAGCACTATGTGAAATGCAAAGAGCTTTGTCTAAGATTTCAACTTGGGTCAATCAGTCCATTTCCTATTACTCTAACCTTTATACCACATGCCTCCATTAGTGTTAGTGTATCCATGGATGCACTAATTCATTATAAGGACTTAGTGTTAGTTATGAATTAATACCCACTATAAACAAGCACATATGCTACAATAAACATAATTCTATTAAATAAATTTAAATAAATATATGCACGGATATACTTCTGTAATAATTCATCAACGACAAAGCAGATATTATGTTGCTAATTTAGGATAGGTAATGTTAAGATGAAATCACCAAAAGCTATAATTATTCAAGCAATATTTATATTCAACAGAAAGAAAATTTCATTTGATCCTTGTTCACAACATCTGTAATATGTTTTGAGGCAAAACTATTTATTTTATATCACAATTTCTAAAAATGTCTCCAAAACCTGCAACTTATTAATCATGGTCATTAAATTCTAATGAAACAATATAAACTGTAATGAAGTTTTTCTTTTTAATTTTTGCTCATTTATATTTATATTATTTCTTGAGGGGATTACTTTAAATATTCAGCCAATTCATTCTGATAACCCAGTCAGTGCATTTTTAAAAGTTGGCTGAAATTGTCACTTACGATTTAACACTCACTTCATGAACTGTTGGCTCTTATCAAGTTAGTTTCTTCACTCAACTATAAAAGATCTTTGAAGATAAATTATACAGAAAATTTATAAAATTTACAATAACTATAAGATGAAAAATTTTGACTTATTTCTTTATATATATATATTATTGTTTATATTCAAGCACTTTTTTTTTCAATATTTTAACTTAATTTTTCTACTAGTTTTAATATCCTGGGTTTTGCAAAATACATTATCAGTCATGTCTTTAGTTTATTGGGGTTTTTGAGTCTTTTCAACTTCACATCTCCTTATTAAAGTGACCTGGGTGAGATTGATCATGACTAACCATGCATCCAAAATCGATGTTTATCAGTGTCACAACCAGTTAATATGTTAAATGACCTTGAGTTTCATCCTTTATATTATTTGACCAATCAATAACTGTTTCCGGTCTTCTAAAATGGTAACTTTTCCTATAAATATGTAGCCCGTTAGTGTATAGTTATGGCTTTAAACTCCATCCAGTCCTGAAGATTAGTCCTATCTATGGGTCAAGTAGACCTGTTTGGGATATTTGTTTGCCTGCTTAAAATGATTGGGAAAATATATTCTTGTATCAAATATAATTGTGAGACCAGAATTGTTAAACTAACTTTGGAAGAAAATAACCCTACACTTTTATCAAGTTAGTTTCTTCCCTCAACTATGAAATATCTTTGAAATTAAATTATACATAAGGTTATAAAATTTACAATAACTTAAAGATTAAATTTTATATATATATATATATATATATGTGTGTGTGTGTGTGTGTGAACATCTTCTCAATAAATAAGTGAATGTTTCTACTAATTTTAGCATCCTGGGCATGACTCTAAACTGTCTCCAGTTCTGGAGATCAGATGTGTGGCAAGTCACCCCTTCATTGCCATTACTCCCAGGTTAACTCTGACCCGGAGTGGTAGTAATTATTAGAGTCTCAATAATGAGTCAAATATATCTGTTTGAGATAATGTAGTGTTTGACTGTTTAAAATTATTGTGAAGATTTTTGTACCATATGTAATTGGAGACCAGAACTGTTGAAATAGCCGAAGCTATTTGAACAATTCTGGTCTCCAATTACATATTGAGGTGTATTGTGTAATGGTTATTATCATAAGAAAATAAACACAATGAGATGAGTTTCAAGCCTGGATGAGGCTGTTTGCATTTCACATAACACTAATACCCTTGGAAAAGGTATGCATCCAACTATTCTCCCTCCAGTTATGTGTACATAGTAGGGCAGACTGGACTCTTTAACCTTGGTATGGCTACTGATCTATTTTAGGTTGTTTTGTTTTATGGCATATAAACCCTTTTTGGGTCATCTAATGCTGAATCAAGTCATTTTGATAAACAAAGGACTCAGTTTGCTTACAGTACCTGCTGTTGCTTAAGTGGTCACCCAATTAAGTATTGAACAGGCTCATCACTGCTTAACTTCGGTGATCTAGCAGGAACCGGTGCTTTCAGTGTGACTTGACCATAATACAGCTGATGTAGGAGAAGGAAAACTCTGAATTAAGGCCTGGTAAACTCTGCTTAAAAATTGACCTTGTGTTACATCCTACTTGTGCAGAGGGGTTGGTAAATATGTACATATAGAATATTTGAATTTTAAATTTTGAGAATTTTCTTTTTTAACTGCATTCCTAATTTTTTTTTCCCCCACATAAATTATCCAACATTTATAGACCAATCATTGTTCTCTCTTCTGTGATGACCCATTACACTGTTTTATCGTCTTCTAGTCAATTAAAAATAGATTGCGTTTGCTATATCACATCAAAATTGTTAATTGCAAAGCAATATGTTCTAAAGTTTATTTATGTGACGACATAAAAAGTCATAGGCCAATGTTAATGTGAAAATCATTGCTGAACACAACTGATGAATAAAAACAGATTTAAGTCTTTTCTTTTGATTAAAGTAACGAGGAGGAGGAGGAGGGAGAGAGAGAGAGATGGTTATTTTTCATTCATTCATTGATTCACAGTTCTTCCTTCTATATTGTCAAAAGGTTTTGTTTTTTTTCTTTTGTTTTAATAATCTGTCTGTCTACTGAGGATTTTATTCTATTCTCACTATTGGGTGTACAAGAGTATATATAAAGTACACTTATCCACTTTTTCAGTTAAAAATTATATCAGTGATGCTGATAGTTTTTTGATTTAGTGTGTCCTGGGATGCACAGATTTGATTTGAATGAGTCCTTGGGTAATTTGGTGGGTCCCAACTAAAGTTTCTTAAAAGATTGTAGAGTGTTTATCTATGAACAACTAAAGCCATCTAAGCCGTACCTTGTACCCCATACAGTGTAATTTATTTCCAAGAAAATATTGAAATGTATTAACAGTTTGCTGAAAATAGTGGGGAAGAAAAAAAAAACACTGGGACACATGGATATGATTTTTCTGCGTCCTTTTAGATTTTTATGCGTCAGTGATGCAGTACGTGTACCTATCAGCATCTTTGCAAGAGTATATACAAAGTACACTTATTCACTTTTTCAGTTAGAAATTATATCAGTGATGCTGATAGCTTTTTGATTTAGTGCATCCTGGGACACACATATTTGCTTTAAATGAGTCCACGCGATAATTAATGGGTCCCAACTAAAGCTGTCTAACTCCTACCTTGTAACCTATCCTGTGTAATTCGTTTCTAAGAAACTATTGAAATATATTTACAGTTAGCTTGAAATGGTGAGGGAAGAAAAAAGAAAAATACTGGGATGCATGGATATGATTTTACATTGTTCTTTTAGATTTTTGTGCATCAGGGACGCAGGATGCGTACCTATCAGCAACTCTTTTATATCATAGTTTTACACTTTGTTAAATAAAAAAGAAACTCATTCATTTTTCACAGTATTGCATTATCATCTTCTATATTCCAACAGTTTGGGTCATGGGTCCTTCTTCTCTTTCGGGTTGGGTGTCTTTCTAATTCTAGCCTCCATTTTCTGTTCTTGTTATTTTCATGATTATCAGAGACATATTTTTGTGTACACTTTTATTACTCTGATTCCCTGATAAATTCTTTGTCATACACAAATGAGGAGAATCAGTAGTAGAGATGCAAAAAGCAGAGTTGCCTGGTCACGTGACTCTCTAAGACAATGAGAATCTCCAGATGACTCTGGGTTCAAGTCTATCAGATTCTTTAAATCCAATTGTAATTTTCCATAGTGTTATCATTAATTTTAAAATCTACACTACCTTACAAAAACAATAGGGTATGCTTATTCATTATGTAACATTAAAACGTTGCATTGCCCATAATAAAATAAGTGGTGACATAGTGATCATCAGGTTGTTGAAAAAAAAAAGAACATGTTACACATCAGAAAGAAAAATACTGTAGTACTTTGACTTATAAGTGCCCCAACTTATGAATTTTACTTGGTCAGTTTTTTGTTCTGCATTGAGAGCTGAAATTTGAGGTCTGTGCTTGAGATACACTTATGTTAATAAGTTCACTAAAAAGGTTTAAGTTTCCAAATTTATTACACTACAGAAAAATATTATTCATATAAAAAAAAAAATGAAACACCAAAACATATTACAGGACATAATTCATTACATTTTATTTTATTATGTTTTTATAAAATACAGTGCTATTTTTCTGAATTAAAAAAAAAAAAATATAAAAAACTATAAAAATATTTTTATTTTGTTGGAGGGCTGGAATGGATTAATGACATTTCAGTTTATTTAAATGGGGAAAATTGATTTGATATATGAGGAAAACGAGCCGAATGTATTAAACGTTTTACTGTATATATATATATATATATATATATATATATATAAGACCAAAATATTTAGAATCTCTTCAGTAAAACATCCCTGATATGAATAGATGCAAAAAGAAAAATTTGAGGCTAATGAAGCAATGGAAGCACATTATATAATTACTATTAGTTATTTAACAATTTTTCCTTTTACTGTTTTTCAAAGACATCTACCTCAACCAAGAGGAAATTGAGTTTTGAGCAGAATTAATTAACCCCACAAGTCAAGGTACAACTGTATATTGTTTCATTTCAGCTTTGGAACTCTTCTTAAGTATATATATATATATTTGTATATATATATATATGCATGTATATGTATAGGATAATAAGCTTCTCTTAACAAACTTATGAGGAAGAATTCTCTTGGTCAGGACTCAGACCATAGACTGATTTGTACAGAACCAGACTATTCTTTTTGCAATAGTCTATTTAAAAGTAAAAACAAGAAAATGAAAAGAATGGTTGTTCATATTTGACTCGGGCTAATCAGGCTTATCAGGAGAGAAATCGCTTAAGTCCTGACAGCTGTAAGTTTGAATCAATTCTGACACTTATTGGTCTATGAATGATGGTAGAATGCAGCCAGAATAAAACTTTGGAAATTACATGGCATCCATCACCAACACTGGCACATGAGAAGTGTGCGTAGGTGTGAAATGAATAACAAGAGAGACGACAAAACTAAGTGGATGAAGGGAGTAAAGAGGGGACAAAAGAAAAAGAAAGAACAAAAAGGTAGCTTGATGAGTGCTGAGGTAGAACTTCAAATACTAAGTACTTTTGTACCTTTCTTTTGCTGTATGAGTGAAATAGTTTTCACTGGATCTTCATCTGAATAAATACTATGTACTTACCTATATACATATTTTAAAAAGCAAGAAATAACTAGATATACCTATGTATATACTCATATGCAGTCATGCTACACATGTGGTGTATATGATTTAAAAAATCATATATATATATATCTTATATATATATATATATATATACTAGACAAAACGTGACCTGTTGGGTCACCCATTGACCTCTGGATCAATAATTGGGATTAGAGAAAAGTGAGTTTGCAAAGCAAATTAAATTTTAAAAAATAAATATGACCGGTTAATAAAAAAAAAACACACATTAAAATCATTTTTTAAGATTTCTAAGAAAGGGAATGTTTGACCTAATTCAAACTACGGGCTAGCTGCTTATGAAACTTGATATTCAAATACATTTGATACTCTCTTTAAACTCATAAAGAAACTAACATATATAATGAGGAGGTAATCAAGATATATATAGAGAGAGGGAAAGGGATAGGTAGAATGTAGAGTAAGAGACAGATCAGTTTTTTACTTAATTGCAAATCCTAGAACTAAGGAATATTTTGATATGAATTTTGTGTCATTAAACTAAATAGGAAAAAAGCCTTGAGGAGACAGACATTGATACCCACATCTTTAGTATAATAATAATATATATAATAATAATAATAATATATATATATATATATATATATAGGCACATGGTGTAATGGTTATTGTCATAGGAAATGATGGATTCTGCAAACCAAGTTGCAATCCTAGACAAGGCTGTTTGTATTTTACATAGCTCTAATACCCTTAGGATAGGTATTCATCTAACTATTCTCCCCCCAGCTATGAGTAAATAATAGGACAGTCTGGGCTCTTTAACCGTGGTTAGGCCATCAGTCTAGAAGGAAAACTAAATTCAAATGAATTCAAACTCCGCTTAAAAAATTGATCATGTGTCACATGCTGCTCATGTAGAGGTCTGTGTGTGTGTACGTTAGTATATATCACTGATGAAACTTAATAAAGTTGAAACAGTCTGTACGATATTCTACACACCGAGTGATTCTTTGTGGGATTCACTTGTCATTATTATTATCTTTTATAATTATCGAATTTATGCGATATTTGCATTGTAGTTGCCTTCAAGCAAAAATATAAATATTATCGACTATGCTTCTAAAAAATAAACAAACATCCAAAAAATCTTATTTCCTTCGCCGAGGAGCATAAGGCCCCGGATGTGTTTGTTATTATCCACTCAGCGACTCACTTGCCTGATATGGCAGTAGTCGCCTCAGTATCAATGACAAGGTTAATTTCACATGAGTTTCTCGGTGCTGTACCATGGCTGAAACAGTATAGTGTTTAACTATCCTGCTAGAGGTCACGGTTTCGATTCCTGTCGGAGGGGAGTCGTTAGTATATATCGCTGATGAAACTTAATAAAGTTGAAACAGTTTGTACGATATTCTACACACCGAGTGATTCTTTGCGGGATTCACTTATCATTATCATTATCTTCTATAATTATCGAATTTATGCGATATTCGCATTGTAGTTTCCTTCAAGCAAAAATATAAATATATATATATATATATGTATGTATATATATATGTATGTATATATATATATGATTACAAAAGTGATAAGACAAATAGGAATATTTCTTTTCTATTATTTTTTGATTGTTCTCAACTAGTGTTGACTTTAAATCATCATTAGGAGAAAATATTTTTCGGAAAAGCGAAATAACCCAGTCTGCCATACTATTTAACCATAGCTGAGAGATGAAATGATGAATTTATGTCTAGAGATAACATTTCGGTTTAGGAAACAACAAAAATTTGTACAGAACTATGTCTGGTGACTATGAATGATATTGCACTTGCATAATTTTGTGTTTCATCAAAAATATTTCATTCAAAGAGTACCAAGATTGCTGATCAAAATTGACAGTGACTCATCTAGATGAAATTAAGATGTCTAGACAGCAGTTATGAACATCTAAACATCATTACTTTATTATATAAGTTGCTCTGCTGTCCATATGTCATCATTTAAATTCTAAAATTTATAAAAAGATTCAGTCTCAGTACTTTTTGATCACACCCTACATGTGAGTGCGTGTGTACAGATTTTCATAAATGTTATCTATTAAATCAATAATTCCCTGATTTACTTTTCAACCCTCTTAAAAATCTTGACTTTTTACTTCCTAAGGATATTTAAACTTAAATATTAATTAATGAATATTTAATATTCTTTATCTAAAACCAAAAAGAAGATTACTTTGTTTCAAAACTTTGATGATTTCTACAGTGTGAGAATAATACATCATTGATTGATAAGCCAAATTATTATGAGATAGAGAATTTATAGATAGAATAATGAGTTGGTCTCTCAAACATCTAGCATTGCAATAAATCTTTGGCAAGCTGCATACACTGTATATTGCTCATTTCCATACTTGTAGAGTGTGTGTTTATCTTTAGAAAATCCTGAATAATTTCTGGTAAATGCAAAAAATTCTTAGTTTCATTATTTATAACTAGCAAAACAATGTGCCCTCCAGGCACAAATATTTAAGTTTTAATATAATTAGATATTATATTGAATTAGAAAAACTAATGAAATTCAATACTTACACAAAAAAGATTACACTTATTTTAATAATTTTTTTAATTGGTTTCTATATAAATATCATTCATAGGATTGCATTTAATATGTTTGAGAATAAAACAATAATATCAGAAATCAATAGAATCAAGTAATTATTTATTAAACCTGGTTTTGATAAAACCAGTATGTAAATTAACTACACCATATATTATGTGAACCTCTATTTCTTAGGGATATATAACACACATTGTAGGATTTTAAACACACCAATAACATGGGCTGTTTTGAGGAAAATCTGACTCAGATTTATTTTACATATTAATGATTTTGACTATAAATTAAATACTCATTTATAAACTTAAGTAATTTCCAATGTGATTGTGACGTAAGCTGTGATGCAGTTTCGGTAACAGACAAATAGACCAAATCTCTATCATTAATAGATTTACTTCTGAAGATTTTCTCTTGGAAATACTCTCAATACATTTTTTCATTAATTAGTTTTGATCCTATTTTTGTTGTTTATTTCATGTTTTCCAATCAATACATTCTTGACCTTCAGATTGGAGGAATTTGGAATAGAAATTGCAGCTTATTACAAGAATGAAAAAATAGCACCTTTCTAAGGGCAGATGTAAAGAAATGGGGTCTGCTTGATCATGTGTATACATGCATGCCTTTCTATCTATCTCTACAGTACTGCTCATAAGTATTTGAACAATATGCCCTGAAATTTTAGAACTTGTAGCAACTAAATTTAATCTAAATTCAGTATTTGTTAAACTGACTAAAAAATAAGAATTTATATAGTTTACATTATGTTTTGAAACAAAAAAAAAATTCACAGCAGTTAAAATAAATGCATAGGCATGTTCATGCAAAATTGTAACAAGCTTGCAGTGAAAATAAGCTCACATTAGGAGAAATACAATAATAAACAGACACACATTCCAGTGGATATTTCTCAGTAAATGTTTGGACTATACTTCTGTTAAGTTTCTTCAGGCAATGAAATTGTTCTTGTCAATTCCTCATGAATTGTTCTTATATACAAAGTGAGTCAAAAAGTATCAAGATTTTTTGTACTTTTTGACACACCTTGTATTCTGAAAAAAAAGTTCCATTCATTAATTTTTTTCAGAATACAAGGTGTGTCAATAAGCACCAAGTTTGAAGGTGTATTTACCAAGATAGAAATGAATAATGAATGGAATGTTATTTTTTTTTCAGAATACAAGGTGTGTCCAAAAAGTACCAAGATTAAAGGTGTATTTACCAAGATAGAAAAGAATAATGAATGGAACGTTATTTTTTTTCAGAATACAAAGTGTGTCAAAAAATCTCGATACTCTTAATTTCGGTCATCCCATCCTGAATAAGTTGAGGCATGTGGTCAGAAAAAATTAATTTTATAGTTCTTGTGTATAATACTGTTGTAACTTGTGTATCCAAGTTAACAGAGAAAATAGGAAGAAAACAAGTAATTTAGGTAAAGAAATGTTTTACTAGACAAAATACAATTAAAACGAGTAATCGGGTATTGACAGGTTAAATTTACAAGTGTATGAAGTCTCGCTCATTCTCTTGTCCAATTTCATTGCCCTCTTTTAGGTACTATATAACAAATACACAGCCTAACTTTTGGTCCGAGAAATCTGGAAAAATAGTTCATCTTATACACAAATAATTATAGTATTACGAAAAGGGGTCAGATGATGAATAGCTTTAATCGATACTCCTCATCTCAATCAGAAAATATTGTTGGGGCATGGTAGAAAGCAATAAAGTATCTTGTCCTTTTTTACTATTATGATGTATAAATGGTGTCTATGTAAGAAATAAAATAAAAGAGGCAATTTCTGCAAAATTTTCTTTTCTCTAGCCAAAATAGAGAAAATCCATTGCAATTTGATTATCTTTGAGAAACATAATGTTTGGCATAGAATTTAGGAAGGTATTTTTATGTAATATTATCTGAAATTGTAGTGGCTTATTGCACATAGTTAATACATCTTAAAATAGAAAACTAACAAAATGTTTTGGCAATGGAAAAGGCAACTAAAATGGGAACCAGCAATTTCAAGCGGTTAATTTATCATAAAACAATGACAGAGAAGAAAATAGCTGAGAAAACGATTGTTCAGTAACTGATAATATTTTCTGGGTACTGAAAATGTACAATGGTAGCCCACATGTTATACTCAATTTTGCTTTCTGCATTTTCAGTCAACCTCAAAAACGAACAATTCATAAGTTTTACTTTATGGGCCGGGTTAGCTCAGTCGGTAGAGCATTCGGCTAGAAACCACAAAGTTCCTAGTTCGATACCGGTCCTCGCCAACTCAGCGTATGAGCAGCACCAGAATCTGTGCGGTAAAGTAAGGAGCTGATGGTAGGTGTGGCGCTCCACCTCAGATGCTAAAACAATCTCCTTGGTCTAGCGCTATTGAAAAGGGGATAGACTCCCTCGCTGACTGGCTGATACTGACTTTAGGCAGCCCCGTCGACTTTACTTTACTTTTACTTAATCTTTATCCTGCCAAACATGCAAGTCGGGGTGCTAGGCTACAAGTATGGAGCACCCAATGAGAATATAAAGACCCTTTAAACTTTATTTTGCTAAACATGCAAACAGTTATGCAATTATTATTTCTAGCATAGTAGGTATTATTAGAGTTGAAACAAATTTACACTTAAAGAATTATCTTAATTCTATCATAGCTTTTTCAACTAAACTCACAAAATTCACACATATAAAATTGAACTCAAAGCATTCAAACATTGCTCCAAAGCACAGTGACATTTGTTTAAATCAATCCCACAATTCCATAAAAAGCTGAATTAAGAGCTGAATTAATCAATCAAAAGCACCCAAACGTATTTTATTGATAAATTGTCCTAAAAGTACTTGCTTGATGGACTGCTTCAAGGAAAAAACAACTGACAAGAATTATATCTGATACATCTTTCTACTTTGATGACAGATCAACTGATAAGGATTAAACCGGATACTACATCTTTCTACTGCAAGGAATACTCTGTATCAACAGACAAGGATTAAACTGGATACTACATCTTTCTACTGCAAGGAATACTCTAGATCAACAGACAAGGATTAAATCTGATACTACATCTTTCTACTGCAAGGAATACTCTAGATCAGCAGACAAGGATTAATCTGATACCACATCTTTCTACTACAAGGAGTACTGACAAATCGCAACTCAAATTGTAAAAATAATGCTGCTTGCATATTTTTAAAAAAATTTATGGTATATCTCAATATTTATTTTATTTTATGTACTTGTTGCTCTAAATATCATTATACTATACTTTCAATAAACAGAATGAAAAATAAATTAAGCTTATTAAATTCAATTATCAGAGTTGAAAGGAATTTTAAAAATTGAATGTATATGTTAAGTAACATGTTTTCAGATATAACAGTGAAGCCTAGTGTAAATAAATGTTTGTTTACAGTAGCAAATAGAATATTTATACAATTTAATCAGTCACCCAGAAGCATGACGTTTTTCTTTTCTTAATATAAACACATGTATTTTATCTAATGTTCTCAATTTCTAAGAGAAATACATTCTATTAATTATTATGGTTTCTCTGTTTCAACATTTAATTCAAGTAAGATTTGAGAAATACTCATCAGAAAAGATTAATGTCTGTGTGAAAATTCACAGATGTAAAGTCAATTCAATGCGGGTTTTTATGAACTCACAATTCAAGCAGACATTTTTATGCAACTATAACTATACTAGGTGAAGTACCCATCTCCAATGGGTAGATAGTCAAGACTTAGTTTGTAACTGGTGATTTTACAATCTTTGTTGTCAATTAAAAATTTACATGGAACAGTTAAAAAATGGTGATTGTTGCTAGATAAGATAAGAAAAATACTAACTTCATATAATATAAAAAATATAATTTGTAATCTGTTCTTTGATATATTATCTGCTTAGATTTTTTTAGTATTAGATAGGAATACTTGAAACCTTACAATATAGTGTAAATTATTTGTATTAATTAGGAATACTGGATATCATATAACTGTGTGCAAATAAAAAAAAAACTCTTAAGAAACAACTACACAAGAAATATAAATGTAAACATACAATGAATACAATTCCCTAACTTCTAAGCATAAAATAACACTAGACAGGTTGACATGCTATTAAAATCAATCAATCAATCAACCAATCAAAATAATAGCCTTAGGAAGGAATGACTAACTATTCTCCCTCCAGCTATAGATAAATAGTAGAACAGACAGGGCTCTTTAACCTTGGCATGGAAACCAGTCTAGAAGAAGGAAAACTCTAAATTCAAACCTCTTAAACTCCATTTACAAAAAATGACCTTGTGTCACATGCTGCTTGTGTGGAGGGGTTAGATAAAAACATAATAAAACTTAATAATGTTTCATCAAATTGGAGTCTTCAGGGAGACCTTTGAACTAGTAATGTTCTATACTATACTTGACTATTGAATTACACCCAGATGCACAAGTTATTATCTTTATTTCCTTTAGTCTATTCTATAAGTTGGCTTGATTATCTGTAAGCAATATCCACCTGGAGAGAGAGATTCTGAATTTGAGTAATGATTGAAAGATACAACAGTGGTGAATAGGATGGAAAAGGCTGGGTTATTTCCTTAAAATTTCAACCAAAATTAATTTGTGTCCCTCATTTAGCTGCAAAGGGATACCCCTGGGAGGTTGTATAAATTCAATTATGTGCAAGGCTTGTCTGCTATTCATAAAATGTAGCCATCAAAATTCTGTGCCAACAACAATAGTAATAAAGTCATCCTGCTTTCTCCTGCATTGCCCGATCGGTAAGAACAACAAATCTTAAACACTTCAGAATTATGTGAGGAAAACGGCTTAGATACCACTGCATAAAATTCTGATTTATTTCTGGAAAGATAGAGAAGGTATAAATCCTCCTTTGACAAAAGATGGATTCTATCTTGGAACAGTTGATGATGATGATGAGGAGGAGGAGGAGAGACTAGTGTGTCAAAGAATGCTGCTGGTTAGAAATTCTGTGGTGTTTTTGAATTTGGTTAGTTAGTTGGATTTTACAGCATGTCAACCCTTTGGTTATTTTATCCCACAGGTGTATTTGTTTTATTCATTTTTGTTGAATATTCAATTTTTTTTTACTCATTTTCTTTCTATTTAACCCATAGTACCTAAAAAGGGGTGAGTAAGAATTTGGTTGGTCAGTTAGATTTTATGACATGTCAACACTTGGGTTAATTTTTGCTGAAGATATTTTTGTTTTATTCATTCTTGTTGAGTATTCAAATATTTTTAAACTCATTTTCCATCTATTTAACCCACAGATGGAACCATAATAAGTACTACCACAGAGTGGACCTGGGAGTAAGGGCAATAAAGCGGTACTTCACACTCCTCAGAGCTCCAGAATTGGGACCTCACTACTAGATGCAGTTTAGCATCATAGCCAGGACACCTGGGGGTAAGGGCAATAAAGGGGTACTTCACACTCCTCAGAGCTCCAGAATTGGGACCTCACTACTAGATGCAGTTTAGCATCATACCCAAGACACCTGGGAGTAAGGGCAATAAAGGGGTACTCCACACTTCTCAGAGCTCCAGAATTGGGACCTCACTACTAGATGCAGTTTAGCATCATAGCCAGGACACCTGGGAGTAAGGGCAATAAAGGGGTACTTCACACTCCTCAGAGCTCCAGAATTGGGACCTCACTACTAGATGCAGTTTAGCATCATAGCCAGGACACCTGGGAGTAAGGGCAATAAAGGGGTACTCCACACTTCTCAGAGCTCCAGAATTGGGACCTCACTACTAGATGCAGTTTAGTATCATAGCCAGGACACCTGGGAGTAAGGGCAATAAAGGGGTACTCCACACTCCTCAGAGCTCCAGAATTGGACCTCACTACTAGATGCAATTTAGCATCATAGCCAGTACACCTATAAATTTGAGGAAAGTTGGATAAAAACAAGACTGATTTTTAAGTTAAATACTAAAATAAAGTATATATTAGGAATAGCAAAAAAATACATAAATAAAAGTAAAAAGATGAAAGAAGAAGCAATCAAAGGAAAGCATAAAGCATAAATTAATGAGAACAGGAATTTTATGATTTCCTTACATTCAAAGAAAATGGAATTAGTGGGCAGAGGTCAAATTCAAAGTAGGGTACTGGTTAGAAATTCTTTGGTGACTATCCTCAAATTTAGGGTAAGTTGAAAAAGTCAGCTGATTTTAAGAAGAAAGAAAAAGAAGATAAGCAGATCATTTTTACTGAGTTTGAATCTCACTGGGTGCCCCTTACTTCTGGCCTTTTGCCACAACTAAGTGCTAAGGTAATTTACCATGCACGCATGAACTCTTCCAATTATAAATAGCAGTAGATTCTGCACTTAAGTGAGAGTTAGTATTTCAGCAGACAGCCGATGAGACAGCTTGGTGTGTAACCGACTCTTGGTATATGTTTGTACTACTGTTCTTTGTAAATATATTTGTTTAACTTATTTCCAGTTTTTGAGTTTTTATTCTGGTCACTACCCAGGCCACAACACTCAGCAAAGCTTCATGAACAAAAGGAAAAACAAGAAAAAGAAAAAATGAAAAGTATATATAAACCAACCCCTCTGCATGAGCAGCATGGGACACAAGGTCAATGTTTAAGTGAAGTTTAAAAGGTTTGAATTCAAAGTTTTCCTTCTTCTAGACTGGTTGCCATACCAAGGTTAAAGAGCCTCATATTCCCTACTATTTACTCATAGCTGGAGGGGAGAATAGTTGGATGCATACATTTCCAAACGGTATTAGTGCAACGTGAAATGTAACGAGCATCTTCTGGGATTTGAACTTGTGTTGCTGTTTTCCATTTCCAATGATGATAACAATTACACAATAGATGAAAAGGAAGTAGATATCAGAAAAGGTAATATATATATATATTAAAAGTAAAAAGATTAAAGAAAAAGAATTGAAATTAAAAGCAAGAAATGAAAAAGCATAAATTAATGAGAAGAGGAATTTTCTGATTTTCTTATCATCAAAGAATATGGAATTGGTGGGCCAAGTTCATATTCCCACTAAAGGTGTTTGAGTTCACTTTCTACTAATGTCTTTGGGAACGGAATGGTGACACTATCTCATATTCCTACAGGTATGAATAACCCTTTGCTCTATGTATTTGTATTTTTTGTTGGAAAATTTTCATATCTGGAGAAAAGAATCCTAAAGAAACATACAAAATGAATAGATAATGTTTATTCTTTAGTTATGCAACATTTGTCTGAAATGTTAACAAAATATATCAAAACCATTTAAATTGCTCTACAGAAGGTATATAATTCATTATAGCAAATATGCAACAAATGGCCTGAAAGGGTTAACATCTTCCCAATTGGGACCTCAAATACTTATCCTAACATCCATATTTCAAAATATTCTGCTGAACCCTCTTTTTAGATTGCTGTCAGCTGCCTTGTCACACTCTCCTTAATCTTGTCGATGGTGCATAGATGGTGATTTTATCTTTGGAAAAAGGTAGAAGTCATAGGGAGCCAAGTCTGCTGTTAGGGAGGACTTAGAGGATAGACAAAAAAAAAAACAATCCACACACTCAGTTATAGTGAATATGATCATCATACCTTATCCAAACATTCAATAATGGTGTTTCATTGTCGACTGAATAACCCCATGAAAGAGTCTAGTTTATTTTGTTGTTATGAAACATGTGTCAGGAATGGTAACAAAATATATCGAAAACATTCAAATTGGTTGACTAGGTCTATATATAATATTAATAACTAAAAGGTATATAATTTGCTGCTAGAAATATACAACAATTGGTCTGAAAGGCATAAAATAGCCAAGCAAGCAGTTTAGTAGCAGGAAAACCCCCTGTAGTGATACAATAAATAATTGTCTCCCTTAGATATTTTGCATGTCTGAAAGGATGTAGCATGTTACATCACAGTTCCAAAAAGCTATTCTCAACCTCTTTTAGTCTCTGGGTCTTTGAACTGTAAAGACTATCTCTGACCCCTGCCAGTCAATGGTAAAGCCACATAGCCATCTTACCTACAGTCAATAAGTAAGACTTGTTATTTTTCACCCCTTCCACATACTGCTTGTTTATTGAATAATATGTGTATAATTTTAGCTGTAATAGCATGTTTGTGTATTCTTCAGTTTTAATAATATTTGTATGAATATTATGTATATAAAAGGTTAAATGTATTTTTTAAATGATTTTTCTTGCAAAATTCTCCAGAAATATTTGACTTTACATAATTTCTCTTTATCCAATGAAATAGAAATTTAAATTCTACCAACACTATGACATTAAATAGTTGAACATTTGTATTTCATTCAATTTTGATAACTTCTGTTGTATTCCAGCACTAGATATGAAAAAATAAAGTAAAATTCTTCTTTTTTTTTTTTTTTTTGTAAAACCTTAAAAACTTGAATTTTATCAATTTGGTGTACTTTTAAAAGTGTTTTTTCATGTCTAAATTAAACCGGAATTAGTTTTGCTAATTCAAAATACCCAACCAATGCACAGGTAAAATATTACACTATTCCTGGCGGAATGTTGAAAAAAATTTACAAAAAGATATGTAGCATAAGAGACTTAAATGGAAGGAAAAATTAGTTGAAATCAAAAGAAAAGAAATCAAGAATAATATAGACAGAGGAAGAAAGAGTAAGAATGATTAAAGGCAAAAAAAGAAAAGAAGATTAAAAAGTTTGACTAGAGAGGGTAAAATCAAAGGGAGAGAATGAGGAAAGTGAAATCATTTAACAGAAAGGCAGCAGCTGAATTCATTTAGATGTCACTTAAAGTTGATGGAAAAAACATGCTCAAAAATATGTAGTTTTGAGAGTTTTGCATAATCATACAATTAATTCACTTGAACTAATTTAGAGATGTAAATTTTCAAAAACCTAGGGGGCATAAAAATGCGAGGAAAATAAAATAATCTGGTTCTATAAAAATATAAAATATTCCCAGATTGTACCAATTTGAGTCCATATGTTAATAAATCTTTACCAGTATATCAATGTATGCATGCTCATATTTTTTTTACATGTGTATATATATATATATATATATATATATATATATATATATATATATATATATATATATATGTGTGTGTGTGAGAGAGAGAGAAAGAAAGAGGATCTATGTATATTAATGTGATCATATAAACTTGTACTCACATGAAGTGCTCTGTTGTGGACCAATGGTTAGTATACCATTAATATTAGTTACTTAAACTATAATTGTTTACAATGGCACATTATTAGTTATTTGAATCCATATAATTGCTTCAAAACTTGAATCCATTTAACTTTGAGCTATTAGAATTAGATAGGAATACTGGAAACCATATAACTGTGTAAAAACTATATATCTTAGAAATACTTGCAACTATATAATTGTCTTTTGGGATACGGCTATTTTCCATTCTCCTGATTGGTAGGTAGACCACACCTACATTTTAAAGTTGTCTGTGGGAGAGACATGAAGATATGCCACATTGACACAAACATGTGGGAGCTAGATGCAAAAAAAATCAAGCGGCCTGGTGCCTTAACATTAAGCAAGGCACAAAGAGGGGTGAGGTGGAGAGGAGAGTAGCCTCAACAGCAAAGAAAGCCAGAAAGAGGGAGAAAAGACAGCAGCCCCAGAAAGCATCACAGTTTGTGTGCAGTCAGTGCACCAAAGACTGTCACTCAAGAATTGGCATGCACAGTCACTTGTGCAGATGCAGATAATTTATTTATTTATTTTTTATTTTGGACACTATGCCATCGTCCTAAGTGGCCGGAAAGGTGCCAACAATATAATTGTACAAACAAATGATTATAATTAAATAGAAATAGTTACTTGAAATAGTTAACTGTTTGAAAGAACAAAAAAGTCCAAAAATGAGAGTGACGGTCATTAAAATCCAACAAGTGCTAAAATATCAAGGGAATCTATGCTATCAGCATGACATGATGATGATGATGATGATGATAACATGCAGGTACTTTTTTTTTTACAGATAAACAAAGATATTTTCATGAGCAAAAAATTACTTGGGTTGCTGATTGGCCATTTTAGGTGCTGATCAAATTACCATTTTATATATATATATATATATATATATATATATATATATATATATTTGTGATTAATAGTTTTTGAAATAAGGAATTTTTCTATAGCGTTGGTTAAAGAAAGAAATTCAGATTTTTTTATATAGTTATTTTATACATATTTTCTTTCTATTTTGAAAGCAATCATTTGCAAATTACATCAAAGATCAAATTGAGATTATATTTTTTTTTATATAATCATTTTGAAAACAACAATAAAAAACAAAACAAGAATATGAAATGAAATTTTACCACACATGTATGTACATAGTGACTACATATGTATGTATATATATATATATATATATATATATATAAAGCATAGGTACATATAGATGCACTCATACAGACACACACACATGAAAGTGTGTATATTTATTTCTTTATATATGTATATTGGAATTGTATTTTTTTTCTTTTTAATCAGACACAGCTTTTTTTGTGAAAGCAAACAGAAAGTCAATTGGCAGTCTGTTATGAGTAATTTCCAAAACCAAAATATTAATAGTAATTTCATTTTGTATAAAAATATCTTATCCATAAAACAACCCTAAAAAAGCCAACAACTTTAAAATCTCTAACAATGAAAAATGGCAGACATTTGATAATCAAATCACTAGTCAACCAACTATATATTATGTCATATATATATATATATATATATATATATATATATATATATATATATATATGTGTGTTAGGGTAGTGAAGACATGAAGTCAACGGCACTTGGGTACTGACAGTTTCTCACCTCTGCGATTTTCAAACCACATTTTTTCACTATTTACTTTTAAATATAGCACACACTATATATATATATATATATATATATATATATATATATATATATATATATATATATATAGTGAAAGAGAGAGAGAGAGTTATATATATATATATATATATATACTCACATATATAAATATCCAATAGACAGGTAAGTTGGAGATGATTCTATTTGGGATCTTCTTTATCCTCTGTATAGCCAATATTCATGCCCATGCACACCTTTAGATTTATACAAGAATTCTTTCAAGTCCCTAAGAGAGCCTAATGTATAATAATTGATCAATTAATTATATACAGAGCAATATTTACAATTCCAATTGAATAGAAAAATTTAACAGACCATCATTTGGCTAGTATAAATTTATTTCAGTTGGTAAATCTAAAAAACCTCACAGGGACATACACACACATACAGAGACAAATATATATATATATATATATATATATATATATATATATATATATATATATGTGTGTGTGTGTGTGTGTGCGTGTGCATGTGTGTTTAAGTCCTCGGGACACTTTTTGAAACTAGAAACTGAATATACAATTGAAAGCTAAACTTCGACACAGATATTTACACATATGTATAGCATAAAAGTTAATGTCATAGTAAATGGAATTTGTGGCATAAGTACAAATCTTAGATGAAGTTGTTTGCATTTGACTTCATGCTAATGCCTTTGAGAAATGTGCTCTCCCTCAGTAATGAAAAAGTTCATATGATGATGTCATATCTGCTGTTGATGACTTTTGCTTCACCAATGAGATCCAAGCACTGCAATACAGATGGAAGAAGTCTGTGGATAACAAGGGGGACTATGTTGAAAAATAAACCTCATTTGGTCACATTCCATGAGAGTATCTTGGTTAGTCTATGAACTTTTCAGATGACCCTTTTGTGAACTTATAATGTATTTGCAGATTTTAGGTATGTTTAAATGTACAGACAATATTATTTCTAAGATTGACTAAGTTTGGACTTTCTTATAACAGACTTTGTTTTTATACAGATTCAAACACAAAATATTTGCTCTGGCAACTATCAAACTTTGATTGACAAATACTGATAAATTAGTAAGTATGTGGGGTTGTTCATTACACAAGATTTGATTCTGAACACGGAGATGTTTACCATTGTTCATTAAATACAATATATAATACATCAAGTCTTATGTCTGAAGACACAGCAAAAAAATCTACCAATAATTTCATCTCAGCAAATATCTCAGTCTTAGTCATTTTATATTTTCCACTGGTGTCATTGATTGTTGTTTAAGAATAGAAAAAAGCCAGAATCTAAAATGCTGATTTTCTAGGCAGACAGAACAATTTTTATTGAAGGATCTCTAATTGTTCCTAACTTAAGTGTTTCATCAGTTCATTACACTAAATATGTTTCTGAATACATAGAAGCTTACTGTTGTTCATTATATACAATAGATAATAAAAATCCTTTTGATGGCTAAAAATTACAGGTCATGTGATATTAATAAATGTTATTGTATGATTACCTCCCTTTGAGTAGTGGGGTTGTCTACCCTTGTTCAGGACTCTTTAGTTTGTGACAAACGGCGGACATTATGAATACGTTATTTACTGTGCTGTATTCAGTTTATTAAATTGTAATTAAACAAATACAATGAAACATAACTGTATAAGCTTTAATCAACTCAGTAAATGATTTATTTATAATGATTTAAGTTTATACAGTTATATTACATTGTCTTTGTTTCATTACTGGTCGTTTATTACACATTCATAACTCTAGCAAATCTACACACTAGATAGGAAAGTATATTAGGATAATTCTGCTGATGATAATAATATTGTTGTAATTTCTTGCTAATATGCCGGGTCTTGTACTATTTCTGACAACAAACTGAAAAAAAATAATGTATTGATTGCCACTAATTGGTATTTACTTGTCCATGATCTCATCCAGATTGAGTAAAGGTCACTAAACTAGAATTTTATAATTATGTTCTATTGAACAAATCATAATAAAACTATTAAAATAGGAAAAAAAAATTGGGGTGAAAGTTGACTTATTCATTAACATTTTTTTTTTTACAATAATACATTTATTGTCAAGTGGTTTTGGTAATGAAAAAAAAGAAATATTCTATTCTAAAAGCTGTTTTTTTTTGTTGTTGTTACAACAATATTTTAACTCATGCACTGTAGTTGTTAGAATCTGTGAAACCATTGTGGGGCTTATGTTGTTATCGAAAGAAGAATCCTGTTGTTAGAATCCTGGTTGATCCAAGTCTGTAGTCGGCCTCCAATCGAGAGATAAATAATCTGTCTTCCTTGTAGAAGATTTGTCCAGTGAGTGATTTTGAGAACAGTGCAACAATCTTAAATGCTTTTTGTCCTGTCATCTCATTGGCCAATTTCTACCAGAAATTGCTGCTGCTGCTTGGTAATGTAATGATTTTGCTTACAACTTATACCCTAGATAAACCAATAGTAGTGTCTCTTTCAAGTGTACAATCTATAAAGAGAGATGACTTTAGCATTTCATTTGTGTGTACAACTACAAAATATTTGTAAACAGAAAAAGAAATGATGGCCAATGGTGGGTGAAATGCTTCTGGTATTGAAATCATTCATTATGTTCTTATTATTACCACAATGTTCCAGCTGATGCATTCTACTGCCTTCTTCAGTGTGTACATTATATAAGGAAAGTGTTGTTTCCAGAAATATTGGACTGAACAAAATGTTGTTGGAATCAAAAAAAAAGAAAAAAAAGCAACACAAAGATTTTAAATAATTCTTGTAATTACATTAGCTCATCTTGTTAAGTTTTTAAGGGCCATAATTGTCCAGTTGATTCTAGGTAGAGAGTCCTCTGATTTGGATCCTTTGGTAATCCTCTCAGGTAGAGATTCCTAGGTTCCTTCATTGATTATTACGAGTAGACTGAGAAAGAATCAGCACTTAAGTAATATATCAGCCACGCAGTATGGCCAGCGATTGGCTAAGAAACTGACCACATAATCTCGCCTAGTCTATAAGTACAGGCAGGGAACTAGCAAACACCTTATATCACGAAAAAATCCAACACATCTAAAATTATGAAATATGTTTATTTACTAAGCATAATATATATATATATATATATATATATATTTACCAACCCCTCCACACGAGCTGGATATGACACAAGGTCAATTTCTTGAGTGGAGTTCAACAGGTTTCAATTCAGAGTTTTCCTTCTCCTAGACCGGTTGCTTAACCAAGGTTAAAGAGCCCAGTCTGCCCTACTATTTACCCATAGCTGGAGGGAGATTAGGATTCATACCTTTCTCAAGGGTATTAGCGTTAAGGGAAAATGCAATTACCACATCCAGGATTTGAACTCGGGGCGACGAGTCCATTTCCCATGACTTTAACAATTACACCATGCGCTTCCTAAGCATAATATAGTTTTAGCATGAGGCCACACGAATACGGCACCCCATGAGAATCAAATTCACTAGTAATGATCTTCAGGACAGACTTGCTAGTTATTACCACTATTTTAACTTATGCATTGTGATGTCTCTTTCAGTTGAGAGAAAGAGAAAGGACTTTTGTATTGTATTTGTGTGTACAACCAGAAAATGTTTGTAAACAGAAAAAGAAATGGTGGCAAATGTTGTGACATGAACTAAGACTTTTGGAAAAGATACTCTAAGACAACCAATAGACAACCACTTTTTTTTAGTAACAGGGTGGTGGATTCTTGGAAAAAACTTTTGACAGTAGTGATAAATGCCTCCTCACTAAACTCTTTTAAGTCTATGGGATAAAGTATGGGATAATCATGAATATTCAACGGAACAAGTGATGACAACAATGACCAGCTGACAGGTCTTCAGACCTAATAGATCAGCTCAAGAAATTATTATTATTATTACTAATACTACTACTACAATAACAAAAACAACAACATCATCTTAAAATCAAAATGTAATTCATCAAAGTCCATTTTAAGGGCTGGTTTAGTTTAGTTACTAGAGCATCTGCCTAGGAACCACAAGGTTCCATGTTTAATATTAGTCCTCACCAACTCAGTATATGAGTAGTACAGCTGGAAGCTGACGGTAGGTGTGGAGCTCCACCTCAGATGCAAAACAATTCCACTGGTCTAGCACTTGTGAAAAGGGGATAGACGCCCTTGCAGTCATGGCTGATACTGACTATAGGCCACTCTACTGACTTTACTCACTTTTATAGTTTGTGGTTTATAAATGTAGTAATGCACTTATCTGCATGTAGTTAGTAGAAATCAAGAAATCAAAATAGTCCAAAGTACTTTCTTTGAGTTGTTATGATAACAAGGTATTAGTCAAAAAGTGAAAGTTTTCGATTTTTATTTTATATATTTATATAGAAATTGTCCTTCTTTATTATTTTCTGTCTTTTGTTTATTTCATTTTTACTTTTCACAGATGGCTTGTTCTTTTAAAGCTTGTGTTAAACCAAGGTATTGCCATTTTAAGCTTCTTCAGCTCAAAGTGAGTTCACTTATTAAATTATAAGAATTATATATTACCACATGAGAGCATCTTGTGGAGGGGTTGGGCAAATACATATGTACCAGATGATTTAGTTTTCTGTGTAAAAATTAAAAGAAAAATGACATAAAAGTGCTTTTTAATTATGACAGTGTCCTGCTAAAACATTATTGCGATGTAAGTGTCATTAATATCCAGTTTTGTTCAAATGAAAAATTGTTGACTCCTAACACTGACCTAAAAAATACACTGTTGACTTAAATAAATCATATACAAAACTGTATTGATCTCAATTATAATTATTGATTGACTTGAGTACTCTTTAATTACTTCAGACATTAAGTTGTGACTTGGGTTGTAAATAAGTGAAAAATGAATCTATGTCTCTAAGAGAAGATGTACTTTTATGTCTGGTCATTTAAGGTTTTATATGTGAGTTTATTGCCCTCTAGAATATCTTCTTGTTTATGATTTAATAATAATATTCAATTTGATAAATATATTGCTTTTTACACTATCACTAAATTAGAGACAATTTAATTCCTGTAGTATTCAGTGTTCCTTGTGTCATCTTATGACAGAGAGAGAATGAACTTGATCGTGTTTATAGAATTTTAAGGGATGGGGTGACCCCGTGGCATAGTGTTTAACTTGCTGCACTGCGGCATCATAATAAGTGAGTTTGAACTACAGACACGCTATTAAGTTCACTTTCTGACTAATACACTTTGGAAAGGTATAACCCCCCATCTTCCAACTTATGGGTTAAATAGTACCACTACTCTTTTTCTACAAGGATGGTTTTGGCATTTAATAACCCATGAAGGTTGATATGTCATTAAACCAAAAAACATTTATAGAATTTGAAGTAAAAAAATAAAATTCACATGACTGGTAACAGCTTTTATATACATGTTATAAAATTATGACAATCTTTTTGTGTACACATAAAATATATATGGTTTATAGATTTTAATAGCATGTCAACCCGTCTAGGGTTATTTTATGCCTAGAGGTTAGGGAATCACATTGCACTTTCCTATTTACAGTTTTTGTCTAGTTTTTTCTTAAGTCCTGTTAAATAAAAATAATTCTTAAACAGATCTATTTGACCTACAAATGGAACCCTAACAGGTGCTACCACTCAGAGTCAGGTGAAATTACTCAGGCTAATAACAATAAAGTGGTACTCCACACTTCCCAGGTCTCCAGAACTAAAGCCTTACAATTTACAAAGCAGTTTAGTGTCATACTCTTGGGGTGGGAGTCTTGCCTCCTCTGCAGGAGATACTTTTGGTGTATTCTAAGCCCTGCTGACAGGGTAAAAAAAGATATATGAGAGTGGGTCGGTCAGTGAGTTTGTTTGTTTGTTTGTTTTTGTTTTACTGTATATCAACCTTAGTGGGTCATTTAATGCTGGCAAAGTTTTGAAAGATTCGTAGACATTCAGCCACCACCTTCTAGCACCCATATGATAAAAAGTGTTGGGGCTTTCCATAAGGGCAATAGGGTCGGGACAATCATATAGATGCTAGGGCTTGACATGACCAGCCTATTGATCAGAAGGGGGCTCTCCAACTGCTCTTCTAGCTTAAGTTAGGGCCAAAGTGGAGTGTTGCATGTCATGGACTGCTCATCCATCCTTAAGCATCACAGGTCACTACCCATGGCCAACGTGACCCCATTGGTGTGTGTGTGTGTGTGTGTGGGGGTCTTACCCCTCTGCAGAAGTGCAGTTGGTGTATTCTAAAGCCCCAGCCAAAAGAGCTGGGATCAGTAAGTTAACTGGCTGATGTTTAATCTTAGAGAAAAAGGAGTGGGTTGCTCTGATAAGGAAGGAGATTATGTTTAAAAATAAATACTTGTCATACATAATGAATGCGTTTTGTTTTCATCATTAGGCTAAAGATTTATTGACTTACCCCTATAAATATCAACAAACATGAAACCAATCTTTATATATTTGATAAATCTAAGAGAACAAAAATACTTTTGAGAATCATTTATTACAGCTGGATGTCCCAAGAGGCCTTTTCTTTTCTTTTTCTTTTTTTTTTTATTGCAGTATGTATCAGTCTCAAAGTAGATGGGAATTACATTTTTAAAGGTCTGAAATGATATCTCAATTCAGAAAATGTCTGATCTGTGACAAAGATATCTTTGAACCACCTAAGAATAATGATTATTTATTCTGCATTTTATGTTTAGGAACAACTGCGGGGAGTATATGATTCCTTGACCAAAACTCTTTGAAATGAAAAATCATAAGAAAAAAGCTAATATTCTACCTTCATCCTGGAGATAGAATTATTGGCTTTGAAATTCTTAAGTATAAAGAGATAAGAATAATACTTGTGAGCATAGGCATACAAGATGAGTGTGTGAGGGTTAAGGGGGGGGGGGTTGCAGAACCCCCAGAATTGAGTGAATGGTATATTTTCAGGGCAAATAATTGTTTTAAAATTACATGTTATCGATATTTCAATCAAAATGAAGCCACCAGATTATTTTTAACAAGAAATATACCTTAAGTCATATATTTTGCAATGTTAAGTTGTAGCACCATAACTGTAACCCTTCTCCCCACTGGAAATTAAGATCTGAGGTAACTTAGAAAGTTTTCAGGGCAAAGTCATCGAGTTTCCTCTGTAAAATTTCCTCCTGTACATGAGGTAAAGAAAAATGTTTCCATAGTTTTGCTCACTGTGGCAGAAGATTCTGAGTTTATTTATTTATCTATTTATTTATTTATTTTCATTCCTCACAAATATTTAAGGCTTATTGCATTTACTCTTTTTTTTCCAATCTTCTTGAATTATCAAAAATCTATTCCCTGAAATGGGCTTTTTTATCTAATTTCTTTTTGGGCAAAACTTTCAAAATAATTTCATCTCGCAGAAACTTAAAAGAAGGAAAAATTACCAAACAAAAAAAAAGATTAAAAGAAAATATTTTCTTTTCATATTCATATGTAAAGTCATTTTTGGTTTTCTTTGTGAGTTTAAAAAAAATCTATTTTAAGATAAAGTAATTTTAAAATCAGTATATTTTATGAAACTTTAGCAATACCATCAATATCTCTAGCAGTGAACCAAGATGATTTTAGAAGTACCCTAAGAATATTATCTGTAATTCAAAACAGTTTTTAGATAAGAAGTGATCATAAAAAATACTACTTGAACCCATGAAAATCTATATTTATTTGGAAAGAACCATCTAGGTAGTTGGAGGTGCGTGGTTTAATGGATAGTCGTAGGAAATGCACTCGTTGGCCCGAGTTCAAATCCTGGATGAAGCTACAGTTCACATAGCACTAATACCCTTGAGAAAGGTATGAATCCAACTACTCTCCTTCCAGCTATGGGTAAATAGTAAGGCAGACTGAGTTCTTTAACCTTGGTTAGGCAACCAGTCTAGGAGAAGGAAAACTCTGAATTCAAACCTGTTAAACTCCACTTGGGGTGGTCACAACTAAAATAGGCTCAGTCCTAATTAGTGATCTATTTCACTTACTAATTTATAAAGATCAATGATATTTCTTATGCTTTATATCATAATTGGTTTGGTTTGTTTAATGGCATATCAACCCTGTGGGTTATTTAATGTCAAAACATTTTAATTTTAATTTTATTTTGATTTGTAAGTAAATAGTTGGTAAATATTTCGTTTTTAAACTAATTGTTAGAGTGAGACAAAAGTTTATACCCAAGTTTCCTTTACAGGTATGTTTTTGCAGATAGTTTTGTGGATGTATTTTTATATCTGATTCATAATTTTCAGTATATTTTTTATTTCTCTCCAGAATGCTATCCATATTAGCATTTTCAGATAGATCTTTCATATTATTTGCATTGAAAAACTGCTTTCTGTTTTTCAAAACAACACGCAGTGCCCTTGTGTAGTTCCCATCTAGATTTTTCTCCAGGCTCTCCAAAACAGCATATGTACAGTGATTTATGTCCCTTCACACAAACCATCCAAATAAAATGAGCAAGACATGCTGAGTACTGCTGGAGAAATAAGGATGAACTCTTAAACAACATTCACCTATGGACTCCTAAATATGGACACACCAGAGTTGGCTGACAAGCAAAAGCTTATATCCATCAGAGTGATGGGAGATAGGGATGGATGATGAGAGAGAGAGAGAGTCAAAGGAATCAGTGCTGTCAACATCCCTTGATTATATATAAATCACTAGTAGAGTAGCCTATTGTCAGTATCAGCCAGACAGCAAGGGAGTGTAACCCCTTTTTGCTAGCACTAGACCATATAAATTGTTTTTGCCTCTAAAGTGGAGTGCCACACCTACCGTAAGCTCTCCATTTTACCACACAGATCAGATTATCCAACATACACTACTCATACGGTGAGTTCGCAAGGGCCAGTATCGAACCTGGTGGTTTCTAGGCAGATGCTCTACTGACTGAGATACTTATTTACATCTATCTATTAAAAATGGAGATTCACTTCCGGTTTTTGTCTGTAACAAAAATTACGTCACTGCTTATGTTACATTACCCGAAATCATCATAACATAGAATAAATACCCTCAAAATTTGAATATGCAACATTAGACAGTCCTCATTGTTTTTTAAAACTAGTTTTGATAAATACATGACTGGTGTTATATATCTATATATAGTTTGTTTTATTTTAATACATATTTAAAGTTTACATTTCAAATTGTTTTATTTTTTAAGCTTTTAATGAATTTGATGATTTTACTTATGATAACTTAATGATGAAGGATAATTTTTTTTTTTAAATCCTCTTTTAGTTTCCTTGTTTACTTCATCAGTAATTGCAATTTTTTTTTTACTTCATTGCCATTATTTGCAGGTTCACTCTGACCCAAAGTAAAACACCTGTTAAGGTCCCAAATATGGGTGAAATAGATCTGTTTAAAAATTATTTGGTATTCAATATCTCTGTGTACAAAAAAACTCTTAAAAAACAACTACACAAAAAATGTAAATATGAATGTACAATCAACGCAATTCCCTAACCTTTAGGCATAAAATATCCCTAAATGAGTTGATATGACATTAAAATCAAACAATCAATCTAAAAGTGAAATATGCGAATTAGAGACAAGTTGTTATGAGAGATATGTTTCAAGAGTAGTGACAGAAGAGAGTGGGATACCGAAGATTGGATGGTAGTGGTGTTATTGGTCTTTCTTTTGTTCTTGTTGTTTTCTTGGTAGGCTATATATTACAGAGTGTGTGTGTAAGTGTATGTATAATGTTTTTCAATAAGCTAATACATACTCACACACACAAACACATATATATATGTGTGTGTGTGTGTGTTAGTGTGTGTGTGTATATATATATATATATATATATATATATATGACACTAAGGCTTATCCTAGTAAAATCATATTTTGCATAGAATCCCTGACACAGTTAAACAGGTTTTATGGGACTATATTCAGATTAAGGATAATATAAATCTTTTCTAAGATCCTCTTGGTAAAAACACAAATAAATAAATAAGAATAGATAAAAAAGTAAATGCAACAGCACATCAGGGAGTTATTGGAATATTTGCTGCAAGAGTTGTGCATGTGCATTTGCAGCTCTTAAAAAATATTCATGATTTACTCATTTCTCTGGTATTTACGGAAAATAAGGGGCTTATTTTTTAAATTGATCTTAATCTTAGAGGGTTTTTTTTCTAGTTGAAGACACAAAACAGTTAGAGAAAAAAATTAACATATTTTCTAAAAGTAAAAAAGATAAAATAAAATAAAAGCCTAAATTGAACACATACAAATAAATGTATGTATATGGTGTGGCTATCAAATAACTAGACTGGAGTTATGAGAGTTGAATCACAGTGTACATGCATGAACCATGTGATATATATTGACCAATAACAAGCATGAATGTTCATCTTTGGGAACATTTGACCTTCACAGAATTTCTTGTGGTACTTGTAAGGGAGGTGCGCGGTCTAATGGTTAAAGTCGTAAGAAATGGACTCGTCGACCCGAGTTCAATTCCTGGATGAAGCTGTTTGCATTTCACATGGCGCTAATACTCTCCAGATATAATAGCAGGGAATAGTGAGCTCTTTAACCATGGCTAGGTAATCAGTCTAGGAGAATGAGGACTCTGAATTCAAACCTGCTAAACACCACTTAAGAAATTGACCGTGAGTCATATCCTGCTTGTGCAGAGGGGTTGGTGAATATATACTTGTAACGGAATTTATCATCAAGGTTTCCAGGAATCAAAGCAGACTGGGAATAAAAAGATAACTTGGATTTGTCAACATATCCATCTATCTATAAAATAATGATGAACATGGAGGTGCACTTTGTGTAATGGTTATCATCATAGGAAATGGAATCAGCAACCAGAGTTCAAATCCTGGATCCAAGTTGTTTGCATTTTACTTCACACTAATGCCCTTTGGGATAGGTATAAATCCATCTCTTCTCCTCCCCAGCTATGGGTAAATAGGAGTGCAGACAGGGTTCTTTACCTTTGGTAAGGCAACTAGTCTAAGAGAAGGAAAACTGTAAAAAATATATATAAAGTAGGTGGGTTGTCTCCCTTGGTCGACATGCCTCTTTTCCATCCAACCAATCACATGCCCTCAATAAGGAGAAAACTTGCTCTTTTTAAACCAGCATCTCTTGGGGTCAGATGTAAAAATTGTCACTCCCTATAATTCAGCAGAGATAGGAAAAGGGCCATTGTAAGTACGATAACTAACCATAAACATTGCAAGGACTCGGTTAAGTGGACTTGTATTCATTATATTTATATAATTGACATTTCCTGCAGACAATAGTATCGTTTGCAACAACAACTATTACAAGTGTATTTTCTTGTATGTATAAATGTATTAATACAGTGTTATTTGAAATTCCATGTGTTCATGTGTTTCCTGTTTATAACTCTTGTCAATTCCACATTCACGGTTTAAATCAGGATAAAACTTTAAATTCAAACCAGTAGTACTCAGCAAAAAAAAAAATTAACCCTGTAGATTTGTCAGGTGAAAATTCAAAGAATGTAATAAGGTCCAATAATAATAAGTTGTTACTTGGATGATGAAAATATATGTGTATGACTGTGTGGTTTACATAGAGGTAATTGTTTGGCTTTAAGTTTTTCTATGTTGATTGCTGATGTATTAGAATGAGTAGGGAAAGGGAGAGAGATGAAGGGTGTGTGGATGTTGGCATTCATCACTGAAATTCCTTTCTACACAAACATCTCTGTTGTGACTGGATTTGCTGTCCGCTACTTTCCTTGTATTTATGTTTAGCAGTCAGCTTGAAATTGGCTCTAAAATGATTAAAGAACTGAAGGATGGTGATTAGCTCTTTAATTGATTTAGTTATTATGTGACCTGCTCTCAACTATATCTAAAAATATTATGAGCAGCTATATGAATGTTTTGAAACAATTAGGTTCCCTAAGAAATGTCATAAATATGTCACATCAATGATAAGTCATGGAATTATCTATGATTTAAAAAAAATTCAGACCATCAAGCAGTATGCTCAATACCTTTGATTACTAGTAAAATCCATATTATATCAATGATATAAGAATCCTCTTATGAAAGATAGATTCTACATAATAATTAAATCAATAATCTTTCTTTGAATTTATGTGCAGTGAAGTAGGATAAGTAGTTCTTTGTCAAAGTAAAGAAAACTACATATGTTATCCAGATTGTTTCTTTTTGTTTTTTTCTTCTTTCTTTTCTCCTATATAATTTTAATCTTAGGCAATTTACGGAGTAGAAAGAAATAAAGCCATTAGTAAGAATGAAGTAAATAAAATGAAATCATTTAAATAGCAATATTGATTTTCAGTAATTACCAGGAAGGGAAGAAATTAATTGGTTTTACGGCATTTAATGTTTCCTCTGCAGAAAACTCTACAAATTTTTTTATAGAGCATTTGGATTCTAATTTATGTAGCATTAATTTTTAGATATCTGTAGAGTAAAATCTAATAGCAGTCTGACCTTATGTCTCTAAGTTAAATCAGGTCTAGTTAAACGAAAACAGATTTAAAATGTGAGATGATAAACAACTCAGGTGACAAAAAATTTTCAACCATTTTTTTTTTTAAGTAAAATTTAAAGCTAAAGAAACTGATTGCTAGTGATATCACTTTGTTATGAAAAAAAAAAAAATGAATAAAAGAAAAAAAAAAGTTATTTTTACATTTTATCTATACAGAAATAAATAGTCATGCCAATGTAAAAATTTAATGAGAGATTAATATCTCAAGTTGCACATGCACTTTCAACAATCTGCATTATTAGTCTTTTATTTTATTTTATTGAAAAAAAAAAAAACTCCTTTCAAATTGTTTGTAATTTAATCTGTGGCTTATATTACTAATTATTTTTCTGATCAAAATATAATGGTAATGGAGGTTAAGCAACATTGTACTTGGTTTATACTAAAAGTGGACCATCTGAAAATTAATGTTTAGATCAAGAAGCAAAATGCAAATCTTCTTTCAGACAAATGTGTATTTACAAACCCCTGCACACAAGACCAATTTTTTAGCAGATTTTAACAGGTTTTTCAGAGTTTTCCTTCTCCTAGACTGGTTGCTATACCAAGGTTAAAGGGCCCAGTCTGTCGTACTATTTTACCCATAGCTGGAGGGAGAATAGTTGCATACCTATTCCAAAGGTATTAACACTATGTGAAATGCTACCAAAGAGGCTGAATCCACATAAAAGCAACAGGCATTTTCATCCAATAGACAGGGTCAGACAACTTGCCAAAGCATAGAGACTAGCCAAAGTTTCTGGTGAGACAATTCGTTGCTGTTGCTGACAATAAAACAATATTTACAAGCTGATTTTGGTTATTTCATGTGATTCTGTATCCATCCCCAAGTGATGATCTAAAAAGCTGCATTTGCAAACCAACCACATGTCAGTCTAAGCCACAAAGCTATGGATTGAAAATTAAAGTATAAGAGTAAGAATATGAATCTTATACTGAGGGAATTCTTTTTTACTGAAAGCTAAGATGTATATATTTACTAACCCCTCCCCAGGAGTAGGATGTGACACAAGGTCAGTTTCTTAAGTGGAGTTTAACAGGTTTGAAGTAAAAATTTTTCCTCCTCTGAGACCAGTTGCCATACCAAGGATAATGAGCTGTCTGTCCTACTATTTATCGATAGCTGAAGGGAGAATAGTTGGATTCATACCTTTCCCAATGGTATTAGTACTATGTGAAATGCGAACAACCTCGTCCAGGATTTGAATTCTGATTGCTGTGTCTATTTTCTATGACAATAACCATTACACAACGGACCTCAGATGTACTTAAAATTTTTTGCCTTTTTAATAGAATATTTGATTCTAGTTAAATAATTAAAATCATGCTGTGTATGATCATTTGTATTTTTTGTAAAAGGTTTTAAAATTAAATAAATTCATATGAAAGTAAAGAAAGATGTTTATTTTACACTGGATAATTGAAAATATGGAACTTTAAGGGGGTCTTAAAATAACATATTTTAACCTCACTAGGTGGTATTGTTGCATTGACATAATATATTTTTGAAAAGTCTAACATGATGTATATATTTCAGTACATTAACACTTAACATGCTTTGAATTTGAGTGTGGGCAAAAAAGAATTGTATGTAGATAAGGAACAAACTCAGAGAAATATATAAATACTATGAACTGATATGAAAACAATAGAACAAGATAGAAATACAATAGACCGAGATTGATAGAGAGAAAAAAACAAAGAGACAAACAGACGGAGAGACAGAGACATAGAGATAAAAAGAAACAGTCAGAGACAGACAGACTGACAGACAGATCTACAGAGAAAAACGATATTGATAGAGAGAGAGAGAGAGAGAGAGAGAGAGAGAGAGAGAGAGAGAGAGAGAGAGAGAGAGAGAGTTACAGAGAAAAAAGAAACAGATTGACAGAAAAAATGATATTGACAGAGAAAAAGAAACAGATTTACAGAGAGAAAATAAACCAAGCAAAATTGACAGAGAGAAAAGAAGCAGATATTAGATTGATGGAGAGAAAAATAGATTTACAGAGAGAAAAGAAATAGACCAAGATTAACAGAGAAAAGAAACAAAGATCGACAGACAAAAAAGTAACTAACAGAGTTTGACAGGGGGAAAAACAGACAAATTAATAGAAAAAGAAACAGACCAAAAAGAACAGGCAGAAATGAAACTGAGTTTGGCAGAAAACAATAGACTGTACCGAAATTTATACACTAAGATAGAATATAAAAAAATTACAAATTTTTAACTTTTAAAAATTGTATAAATAATAAACACACTGTTTTAGTATTTAAAATTAAAAGTATTTAAGAATGGATAAATTTATGTGTATATCTATTACTTGAAATGTCTGAAAGGAATTTAATTAATAAAATTCTTAAAATACCTAAATATATACTACCATAAATTTGTACCCTTCATCTGTACCCCCCCCCCAAATAAGAACATGGTTTATAGGCATAAATCATCATTCTCTCAATACAATAAAAAAAACTCATATGGTTGGCACTTATATGTTGTACAATACAGTTTACTCATTTCTTAAATATCTTTCTAACACTAAGAATTAAATTCATCTTTGTTTAAAAAAACAACACTAAATAAAAGGAAGAATATCTGGATTTAAACAGATTATCAAGCCTAAAAAATTTGCAGTTTTTAGGGTCATTTGAAATGTTTACATTCAAAAAATTAGGCAGAACCAATCATGAACTTGCTTAATTAAAAGGAAAAAAAAATCTTTCTTTTTATTTTTTTAAAACTCTTGTTAAAAAAGTCTGGTGTAAAAAATAAAATTAAAAAAAAAAAAAAAATTTCTCAACATTTTTACTGTCACCAGCAGGTCCTATCCACCATTTTTTTTGGGGGGAAAAACACAAGTGAAAAATATTTTATTATCACAGAGCATGATAAAATCAGTTTCATTGATTTAGTCTGGAGATGTTGAGACTACACAAGAAATGAAAACCATAAAATTACACATACACATGTATATATGTTTGAGTGTATATATATTTATATATATTGAACAGAGTTTCTTTTTTTCTTTGTCAATAACTGCTGCTAGTATGGGAGATAATAGTATGTGCATTTACTCTAGGGTTAAAGTGTCATTCTGTAGTACTTCTGTCTAGGATGAGAATGTAGTATATGTGCACCCTGTCTAGGATAAAAGCATCACTTCCAAGCACTTCTGTCTAACATCAGAGTGTAATATCTATACACATGAAAAGATAATTGCATATATTAGGGATGGAGAGAGATTGTCATGGATATCTGTGCTAACAGTGTGACATGATGATGATATATATATATATATATATATACAAATGCTTCATTAACCACTTTTTACTATTCTCACGTCTGAGGATTGTGTTTTACACATGAAACTTGAGTAACAGTAATATAGTATCCATAATCTTATATTCTAAGTTTTGAACCTGCTCTCCTATTATAGCATTTAACACTCTTTCTATGTACACACTTTAATTATTTGCTGTCCTTCATTATATATATATATATATATATATATATATATGTATATACTTATATATATACACACACACACATATTCTCTCTAAACTTCTTGTTTATTGCTCAATATTTATACACTAATGAAAATGTATGTTGCAGTCAGAGCATTATAATTTCTTATTAATAAATACTAGAATATTATGCTTTCTCTTTTCTTTTAAATACTGAATTCTAGTTATAAATCAGAAGCTAAAATAAATACAAATAGGCTTCCACATGGACACATGCATAAAACACATACACACACACAGATGTATAAAATGCACATACATCTTCATATATATTTATAAATCAGCTGAGAAAGGAAGACAGAAGAAAGTTTGCTTTAATACATTTTATATAATATCTGGGGTTTTCAAGTACTTTAAACATCAAATAAATTTCTGCTCTCAAATGCTTGAGACTAGCTTAGTATTGGTGAACCATTTGCTCTCTAAGCAGATTTCTGTGAATGTTATTTACTGGCTCAAAATGGCTATTTCTTTAAGCAAGTTTTAGTGAACAGAGTCGGGTCAGCCATATTTAGCTGCACGCAATCACTGAGAAGATAAAACCTCATTGTCTTTTGATCTGCTCTCTAAACAGAAAAAGGCAAAGTATGAAAAATAAAAGCCTTGACTTGAATCTCAAATGGCATATTTTGATTCGGATAAAAAAATGTAATCTGGCTAAATTGAAAATAATATGAGTAAATGACTAGACTAGAGGTTCTCAACAGGGGGTCATATGCACCCCCCGGTCCATATAATTTTTTTTGGGGGGGAGGGGTTCAAGCCAGCAAAAAAATATTTACTCATAAAAATACAATAGGATTTTTAAACATCAAAATCAAAGGGATCTACTGGTAAAAAATGGTTGCAAGCCACTGGGCTAGACTACCTGTTAGCCCATTGGATTCTCATTTTAACATCTGTCCTTGATGATATTGATAGTCCTATTTAGGAAGGAGTGAAAGATTCTAAGGTCTTTTTTTGTTATCATTATATTGAGAATTTGGATAATTAAAAAGCATTTTCCTCTGTAGTGTAGGAGGTCAGTTGACTCATGGTCCAGTTATGGTTAAAACACCGATACCCACCACATTACCCAAGGAGCAACGAGCCTGTTTATTATCTAAATAGGTGACCATTTTGGATCACTGGACTGGTTGGTTGGATTTTATAGCATGTCAACCCTTGGGGTATTTAAGGCCTAAATGTTTTATTCATTCTTGTTGGGTGATCAATTTTCTTTTGTAAAACATTTTTTAGAAATTTTAGCTCAGTCGGTGGAGCGTTCGGCTAGGAATCACAAGGTTCCTGGTTCGATGCCAGCCCTCGACAACTCAGCGTATGAGTAGCACAGTAAAGTGCTACTCATACGCTGTGCGGTAAAGTGAGGAGCTGATGATAGGTGTGGTGCTACACATCAGATGCTAAAATAATCTCCTTGGTCTAGCGCTAGTGAAAAGGGGATAGACTCCCTCGCTGTCTGGCTGATTATTATGCTGCCTCGATGACTTTACTTCCTTAAACCCATAGATACCTAACAGGTACTACAACTCTGGGTCAAGGTGGACCTGGGAGTAATGCCAATAAAGTGGTATTCCATACTCCCTAGAACAACAGAATTAAAACTTAACCACTAGGAAACTTGAAGTAAAAAAAGACCAAAACAAACTTTTACTGATTAAAGATGGATATTTAAGTCTTGTGAATATGAGAACAAAACTGACCAGGCAGAGAAGTTAATGAGATTTGAAAGAACCTTTTGTCAGATATTCTAATCTCTTCTCATAATTGCTTTTTGTTTTTTCAAAGATAGAGACAATATTATACGAATCAAAATATTTATTTACTGAAAATTAAAGTATGAGAACAATCGTATTTTATCTTTGTATTAATTTGGTTAAAGTTTGAATTCTATATAATTAGAGGTGTTTAGTCTAGCATCTCAGTTAAATTGTTTTCACCTGTTTATTTGCTTTGCCGTACCTGAGGTCAAATATACCTTTGAGTCAGCACAATAAAAATAGATTTATTATCATGTGCAACCAAAACAGTATTTGTCAAACTCTTGAGGTTATGTTTTTAAAAGAAATGAATTTGTGCACAAAACTTCATAAACGGGCTAGAAACTTTTTCTTGATATTTCTTGATAAAAAAAATTATTTTTCTTTTGAGACCATCACTAAATCCCACCCAGTCTGGTATATACCAAATGCATTTTATTGTAAAAAATAAGACTGTATTTACTTGAACCACTTTGGTATAAAATCTTTCTCTATATATATAAATGTGGTTGGTTGTGTGTATGTTTATGCACATATTACCATAATTAGTCATGTATATGTACCCCTACCTTTTGGCTCCAGAATTCAGGAAAAAAAACATCTCTAGTGTATAATATGCATTGATGTTTTGGACTTTGTAGCAGCTAAATTTAAACTTAGTTTAACATTTTTTTAACTTTTTATTCAGTTTGTATCGACTAAAAATAAGAATTTATATAGTTTATATCATGTTTCCAAACACAAAAAATACAAAGTATTTAGGGTAAAGGCAGGGACATGTTTACATGAAAGTCTAAGAAACTTTCAGCAAAAAATAAGTTTACAATAGAAGAAACAAATTATAAAGAAAAACTCATTCCACTGGCTATTTCTCTGAAGCTGTATAAAACAAAGGTGTTTGTCACGCATTAGATAGTTTGGACCAGAGATATAACTTACTTTCAGTCATAATGTCCTGATTATGGTGAGGCATATGACCAAAAAAAAAAAGGTAATATATTTAATTCTCATGTATAAATATGTACACCTTTAGACTTAAAAATCTGGGGAAAAAAGTGGGTATTATACACAAATAATTATGGTACATAAAAGTTGTCTCATAAAAATTACAGATGTTAATGCTAAAGAGTTTTTTGCATAGTGGTTCTTGCTTGATGGGATATCTAATTTGTTGATCTAAATTTAAAATTTAATTGTGACAAATTAATTTCTAATCATGTCTTTTGCCATCTTAATAATTAAATTGTTTAACTGTTAAAATAAGGCCATTTTCTGCCCTGGATCTGATCATGAACTTAGTCTTTTTTGTGGGGGATTACAGTTTGGTTAGTAAAAAGGAATAAGAAATTTTAAGCTTTTTAAAGAGTTTATTTTCAAAATATAGCAAATCTAAAATTTCATTTTTGAGATGTTTATTATTTTTTTTAAAGAATTGTCATTAAAATAATAATCTAAGTTATTTAATTTGTTTTCTTTAATAATGGATTTAAAAAAAAATTTAAGTTGTTTTGTTTACAGCATATTAACTGTCTTTTGGATAAAATAAATCAAGTCATTTTTGATAAACACAGGACTCAGGTTGTTTACAGTACCTGCTATTGCTTAAGTGGTCACCCAACTAAGTATTGAGAAGACTCTATTGCTGCTTAACTTAGTTGATCTTGCTGGAACTAGTGCTTTCAGTGTGACTTGACTGTGATTCTTTATAGTTTATTTAAAGAAAAAAAAGAAGTAATCTTTATCAACAATAACCATTTCAATTAACTTTATCAGAGCAATGTTGGTAATTAGAATAATTCAATACTTATGTTAATTTATATATAGAATGGCTAACCAATGAAAATTTCTATAGTTTCTGTGATCATGTAGAAAAAAGATTATATAAAATGTCACATTTACATTTACCATCCAGATAAGAGTAAAGTCGTCGAGCTGGCCGAAAATGGTATCAGCTGGACAGCTCAACGGCTTTCCCCTTTTCATTAGCGCTAGACCAAGGAGATTGTTTCTGTGTCTGAGGTGGAGCGCCACACCTACCATCAGCTCCTTACTTTACCACACAGATCCCTGTGCTACTCATATGCTGAATGGGCGAGGGCTGGTATTGAACCAGGAACCTTGTGGTTCTTAGTTGGACACTCTACCGATTGAGCTAAAGCTCCAGTTATTTTCTTTAGTTTCCTTTTCTGAAAAATTACAATTAATCTTCCAAGAAAATACTAATTAGCCATCAACCTGGCATGTTGGGGGAGGGAAAGAGTAAAGAAATATGACTGATGGCTGTAGCTAGTTGGTGACATTTTTTTTTTTGATTTAACTGTTTAGTAGATAAAAAACAAAAAAACAAAAAAGTAAATAACTGCCAACTTATTCTGATCTAGTGTATTTATGTATTCCTTTTCTATGTAATGTTTTTGTACAAGACTACAGAAATGAGAGCCATTTCCTTATATGGGAGGCATAGATTTTGAGACGTACCCCAGTGCTGTGACTTGTGCATGATTTGTGTGCATTACGTATCCTCATGGTACAAAAAAGTGAAGTATATGATAGTAAGTGTGGCACTCCACATCAAAGTGGTCTAGTGCTAGTGAAAAGGAGATAGACTCCCTCACTGTCTGGCTGGTACTAACAATAGACAACTCCACCTACATTACTTAATATATATATATATATATATATATATATATATATATATATATATAATTCTATAGAACGTTTAATGACTGTACATAAATCTATTTAATCTTATTTCCAGATGCATTTATTTCATAATGCATTTGAATCTGAGATCAATGTTAAAGTTTTGTAGGTTGCAACTTTATAGAGACATTTTATAGAGACTTTTTAAGAGCTCAGTAGATGTATTTGTGCATGGGGATCTGCTGGTAAGTGTGGGGCTCCACCTCAGACAAAAACAATTTCCCTAGCACTACTGAAAATGCAAGATACTCCCTCGCTGTCTTTCTGATACCGACAATAGACCATTCTGCCAACTTTAGTTTTTATATGTATTTACCCAACCTCTCCGCACAAGTAGGATGTGACCCAAGGTCAATTTTAAAGCAGAGTTTAAAATGTTTGGATTCTGAGTTTTACTTCTTCTAGAACAGTAGCCATACCAAGGTTAAAGATCCCAGTTCGCCCCTACTATTTACCAATAGCCAGAGGAAGGTTTTTTTTTGTTAAATGCAAACAGCCTCATCCAGGATTTGAAATCGTCTCACCGTGTTCATTTCCTACAGCAATATCCATTACACTGTAAACATCTCCTTAAAATGGAGTATTTGTTGGAGGTAAACACCATTTCAGTTCTCTTCTTTGTTTTTTGTTTTTTTTTTGTCTTAAATGAATCTTTCTTTTGCTTTATAAAATATATATTTCTTCTTCTCTTCTGGACAATCTAAAACAGTAGTTCTCAATCTTTTTTTAAAACCATATTTGAACAATATCCTTTCCTACTTCCAAGACTGTCTGGCACAAAATTTTCAGAATAGAATTCTACTTTGTAGAAAGATCAATATTCCAACAGTTTGAATCTGTCAATCTGAGGTCCCAATTCCCTGCATTGCTGATACCAGACAATTCCACCTGGTTGTGAACTACTGATAGAGAAAACCTTTGTCTGAAACTTATTTCAAAACAAAGACTGATAAAACTTTCTTAGATATATATACATTTATTAGCTCCTTTGAGTTTTATAACTTTCAAGCAAAAATGATCAAGAGAAATTTCATTTGGAACCAAAAATATAAGGATTATTACATTTTCAATGTATCAGAGTTTATTAGTTTTTTAAAGTTTTTTTTTACAGAATTTGTCTATTACCAGGATATTATCCAAGGTTTCCAAGTTTTGATATAAGGTATTCTTTCGAAGTGTGGATTATTGTTGAAAAAGAAAATATAAGACTTAAAAAATTTGGTTTGGTTTCAGTTTCTTTATTTAATGGCATATCAACCATGGGTTATTTAATATCAAAGCCACCCTTTTTGAAGAACAGTAGTGGTACTATTTAGCTGGGGGTATGAAGGGGGGTTCATACATTTCCAAATTGTATTAGTCCAAAAGTGAACATAATAGCACAATTTGGGTTCAAATTTGTTTACTATGATGTTGCAGTCCAGCATGTTAGCCACTACACCATGAGGAATCCTCTTGGAAAATTTGGATAGTATAAATAATCAAATTAAATATAATAACTAAATCACAAAACCAAATTTTCTTTAAAACAGTTGCTAACAGTTCATGCTATACTGATATTTCTATCTCATATTTATAATTGCAGTTTGAAGAAGAAATTAATGAATAAATCATTAATTCCGCTTAAATAATTTTTTTGTAACATGGTTCCAATTCATATTCATTGCTAAACAATTAGAGGTTCAAGTAATTATTCTTAATACAGATAATATGTACACAATTATAGGGTTTCAAGTATTCCTATCTAATACTAATAATTCATACATAATTTTAGTACTTCAAATTTGTTTCCACAAAGTTTGATGTATTTCTATCTATTATTCATAATTCTCAAACAGATCTATTTGAGCCATAGTTGGGACCCTAACAGGTACTACCACTCTGGGTCAGTTTGGACCTAAATGTTATGGCAACAAATAAGTGATTTCACATTCCTCTGGGCTCATTACCTGAGACATTGTAGTGTTATGCCCAGGACATAGTACAGGTTAAGTTAAGAAACCTATATGTATGTATATTAATACCTTAAGTCATTAGCTGAATAATAAAAAAATGTGGGGATTAAAATCAAATTAAGATAAAAAAAATAAAAAATAACAAACTCCTAAGAGCCTTCAGAAGAACCCCCCGATACATATGCAGAAAAAGGACCTACAACTGATCGCCAAGATAATCTCTCGGCCATTCAAACTTAGGCCTTAACTGGGACAAGACACTACCACTGGGTGGGAAGGAATTTCCTTACCACATGGTGGCTATAACCCATGAATAAAAGCCTAAAGCCAAAATCCTGAAACTACCTTTTGTCTTTGTCTCTTCCTTTTCTTTCTTGAATTCCTTTTCAGCATGATCACCAAATAACCCTGTGAAAATGCACCAGGAATAACCAGCAACGTTTAAACCTAAAGCATTAAACCTCTTGCAACCCCACAAAAGACACTTATTTATGAAATAAGGCTGTAATAAAAAATACTTTTTATTTAAATATGATGTTATTTTATTGATTTGCTGCAGTATATTTTTTTTTAATTAGAAGTTGACCATCGGTTTGCTGAGGTAAGGAATACTTTTGCTGCAAAAGTTTGTTGGGGCAATCACCCATTTTGCTCAGCCACCAGGATTCTGTTCTTTAGCATCACAAGTCGCCACCCTAAGCCAACAGGCAGTCCCATTGGTGGAGATTTTACCCCTCAGCAGATGTGCAGTCATCCTATTCTACAGCCCCAGCCGACAGGGCACTTTGTGATGAGGTAATCATTTCCACTGGGTCAAAGTCAAACCATTCTTCAGTTTGACCTTGATTTTCACCCACATCCTACCTAACAATATCAACATTATTGAGGAGTAGGAACAGATACTACAATCTGATCCCTAAGCAGGGCAAACTCATTCTTATCTATAAATGTAGACGGGTCGCCACCTATGGCCAAAAGGTGGCTCTATTGGGAGATTTAAATCCCTTGACAGAAGAGCAGTCAGTGTATTCTGCATCCTCAGCCGACAGTGTGGCATCATACTTGAGTAGTTTCTGTGATAAAAAACTGAAATTTAAAAAAATGAGAAAAAAGTCTTGGATTTGATAAAAAAAAATCTTGTGTAAATTCTTTTTTATTCTTTTTAAATGCTTATCAGTAGAATTAAATACTGCCTCAATACACACTATAATGTATATTCATGGCAGAATGACTAAAAAAACCTCCAGTGATTGCCAAGTACTTGATCTGGAACTGATGATATTAAAGAAAAGAGTCTAAAAGTTTCTTTACTTGAACTAAGTCTTTACTGGCAAACTAGTAAACTGGGTGATATTTTAATGGCTATTGGTTGCTTGAGTTTTATTACAAAATGTTTAAAGGTATATATATACAAGATAAGGAAATGGTGCAAAACATGTGCAAATAAAAGAATCAACCGTTATAAACAGGAATAGTACAAGGAAAAGAGTAATAAAAAGAAAAAATGGTTTACAATAAAGAAAACATTCCTGTTATACAATTTACTAGCTCTTAAATAACAGTCGGACACTCATATAAACATGCTTTACCCATCATAAATGTAATCTTAAACCATTGTAAACTTTAACCCTGCTGAAAAATCAAACACAATCACTCACTCAAATACAGTGGGTGGACATGAGAGAGAGAGAGAGAGAGAGAGAGAGAGAGAGAGAGAGAGAGAGAGAAAGACATCTAACCATAATATTTTCTTTCTGTGTATCAAATCCTATAAGTAAATCTATGATATCTTTTCTTCCCTTTTTGTTTTCACTGCAGAAACATAGATGTTTGTTCACAGTAGCATTCATCTTATGGCTTTAGCTGTTGCAAAGAGTGAGAGAAATATGACCCTTTCTCAGTCGGTAGAGTGCCCGCTTAGGAACCACGAGGTTCCAGGTTCGATACCTGCCCATGACAACTCAGTGTATGAGTAGCACAGGGATCTGTGCAGTAAAGTGAGGAGCTGATGGTAAGTGTGGGACTCCATCTCAGATAGAAAAACAATCTACTTGGTCTGGCGCTAAAGGGAGATATACTCCCTCGCTGTCTGGCTGATACCGACTTTAGGCCACCCCGATGACTTTACTTTTATTTATATTACATAGGGAAATCAATAAGTCTATAGGCTAATGATAGAAAAAGCTTTTAGTTTTGAATTTGATACCATACCTAACTCAAGGCATAAGTAGCAAAGCTTGCATCTGTACAGTAAAGCAGGGAGTTAATGGTCAGTGTGACACCCCACTCAAAACAATCTCCTGGGCCTAGTGCTAGCAAAAAGTGGATAGACTCCTCACTGTCCGGCTGATACCAACACTAGGCCACTCCGCCTACAGTATTTTTCTTTTACTTTATATACTATAAAAACTATGTATCCTAAGATGATATAACAGAATTCACATATAAGAAGGCCGGAAGGAATTAAAAAGAAAAAAGAAAAAAAAGGAAAAGACTGTTACTCAAGATCTCTTAAAACTAATTCATTTATTTGTAAAAGACTACTTACTTAAAAGACTACTTTCCAGAAAAGCCATGATCCCAACCCCTTGTAAGCAGGAAATGAGGTGATGTTTACCACAAGGGAAGGCATGTAAAACTAGTAAAAGTCAAATAAAGAAGATAACTGTTAATAAGGAGGCAGGATGTCAGAGTAGAAAATGGGGATAGGGAAGAAGATAGATTAAAGTGTGGGGTGCCAGGATTTCAGTATGATGGGAGTTTTAGTTTACTTAGTGAATATAACAGCACAGGTGGGGGTAACACGAGTAGACGTATAAGAAGAAAGAAAAAGGGTTGTTTTGCAATCTGGCATGGTCTGGTTGAGAGAAATAAGAGAAAAACAAAAGAACACTTTAAATATAGATAGTAGATGCGCTCAGAAGAATGATGGGTAAGAAAGAGAATGAAGGTGAAATGGGAAGGGTTGAAGTGAAAAACAAAGAAATGGAGAGGACAGAGTTCTGGCCTGCGAACACAGAATAAGCTAACTCTGTAAGCGAGGGCACTGAGAATGATGAATAACCAGACATGAGAGGAATGGTGCTGCCAAGTAAAAGAACAAAGGAGAATGCCAAACAATAACCTGTTTTAAATGTGATTCTTCTGGGGAAGCCTTTGTTCAATCAATTATTTCAAAACAATGATTTGTACTTTGGGGCCATTTTTCTCATTTTTATCTCTTAGAATGGCAATTACATTCATTCTTTTCAAAAATCTTCATGGCTTAATTATCATGAACAGGATTACTTTTTTTTTAGCTTCTTTTACATGGCCACATATAAATGCTGCATAGAAAGTAATGAAATAGATTTTTTTTTTTTTCAGGTTGGCAACCCTGATAAAAAATCAGCTGATCAGTATTGACCTTGATCATGTGTAAAATCATTCAGTTCATATTAGCAAAAAAGTTAAAAGACCTCTTTAAAAATACAAACCCAGAAGACATTTTAAATTTTCTAAAAAAAAGCAACCTTTTCAACAAGATCTAACCAAACATAACCAAATACCACCATAAAACCACTACTCTAAAGACTGAAATCCATATGAAAAATATGCTACATAACCCTTTCTGGCATTAAATGACCTACAGAGGTTAATATGCCTTTAAACAAAACTCAAACTCATATTAGCCTCTCAGAATTCATATTCTTCTGAGTATATATCTACAAACACAAGCAAGATGCAATACATGGTTAATTTCTTAAGCAGAGTTTAACAGGTTAGAATTCAGAGTTTTCCTTCTGTTAGACTGGTTGCCTAACTGAGGTTAAAGAGTATGGTCTGCTCTATTAATTATCCATAGCTGGAGGGAGAATAATTGGATGCATATCTTTTGCAAGGGTATTAGTGCTATGTGAAATGCAACCAGCCTCATCCAGGATTTGAACTCATATTTCCAAGTTCATTTCCTGTGATGAAAACTATTACACTACAAGATGAGTAACCCCTGATTGTATTAAGTATATTAGGAACCTGATGAGGTGTTATGGTTAACAATCTAGATCAGCACACCATTGGTAATGAGTTCACTTCTCACTCCTTACTTCTGGCATTGTGCTACAGCTAAGCTTAGTAAATAACTATTTCAAGTGTGTTTGGTTAAGTGTGTTAAGAAAATGGAATACATAAGAATATTGAGCAGTGTTATTCAATCAAAAAGTGTCTGGTCCAGAATAATTTTTTTGTTGTACCACAGTCTTTTTACTACCTTGATCTGTGTACTTGGGACTATTTCTAAAAAAAGAAAGTATGCAAGCAAGTAAACAAGAAAGGAAGAATGAAAGAAAGCTAGTGTAGGGGCTAAAAAAGAAAGAAAGAAAGAATTAAAAAAAAAAACCTTGAAAGGAAGAAAGAAAAAGAAAGTAAGGAAGTGAAAAAGAAAGAAAGCAAATAAACAAATAAGAAGGAAAGAAAGAAAGAAAAGCTAGTAAGCTCATAGAATAAATAAATAAAGAATGAATTTAAAAAATGAAAGAAAAAGAAAGGTGAAAAAGAAAGAAAGTAAACAAACAAACAAGAAAAAGAAAGAAAGAAAGACTAAATGAAATAAAACTAGCAAGACAAAGAAAACTAACAAGGCAGAAAGAAAGAAATAGAAGTTATATAAGTTATGTGGCACTGAGCCAAAGTCTATTATGTTGACAAATAGCAAACATTATATATTATGCTGCCGATTCTTAGGAACCTGCAGATAATTTAGAAAAATGTATTCCTTACTTTCATTAAATGAAAGCCTTATTTCATCAATTTTATTCCTTTGTACTCAAGATGCAGCATCTGGCATGAACTAAGCAAAGTAACCAATTTGCTTTCAGATTTCTTTCAGTTAATAACTTAAGTTTAATCTTGCTTCTTGTATGAAAGGGATTATTTCTAATATCTTCAAATAAAACAGAAAGGCCTCTATCTTTTTTTATGCCTGATTTGTAAGTAGAAGTCCAGCCATTAACTAGGACATTTGGCTCTAAAATCACATGCTCCAGTAAGTCTATGGACAATAGGTAATGACACTTATCATTACCTAACACTGTTGCAATAAAGAAAATCCAGTTCTTAGACAACTGAGTTTTGCAGAGTTCTGCCTGAAGGAACAAGTAACTCGAGGGTGGAATCAGCATTAACCAATTCCTTTCAAACTGTTGAAACCAAACAAAGAACCAATTAAGAGGGTTGCATTGAGAATATAATGAATAGCTAACCCTTTCAGGTGAAAGGGCATCAGGTCATTTGTGCTTCTGGATGTCCATTTAAGTGCAGAAGAGAGTAAAAGCCAAGCAAATTACCTATAGTGGAAGCCATGTTAATTGAGTTTAATGCATGACTCCACCTTCCTGGCAAAGATACTCCATCTTGTTCTGAGGGACAGACATCGATTCATATTTGAAATCAATGGTGAGAAAGACTCAAGTGATTTGCAGAGCCAGTCATTGTTACCCCTGGGTGAAGGGCCAATGAATTGTAATCTTGTGTCACTTAAAGTTAATATTATTATTATTTGTATGTCTATCAGTGTTCACAAATGGCTAAGATGTAAGGTTAAATTATTTATGAGAATATGAATTCTGATATGCTAACGTTCATTTAGTGAAGGAACCATGGAAATTACTTCGGAAATACAGCAAAACATTTGTAAAATCCTCCATATCTATTAGTTACCTGTTTATCTCCATTATGTAATTACTGACTCTAAGAAATAAAAGTATTAACATTATTTGTGTGAGATACCCATGAAGAGAGTAAATTTCATGTTTTAATTGCCCTATCAACAGAGACAAGAATATACTGTATCCTCTGCAGCGGGAAAAGACCCCTATAATCCAAAAAAATGTATTTTGGATATGACACTAAACTGCATCCAATGGCGAAGTTTGAGTGCTGGTGATCTGAGCAATGTGAAGTTACCTTCTCATTGCTATTAGTCCCAAGTCCACTCTGACTTGGAGTGGTAGTTCCTGTTAAGGTTTCATCTATGGGTCAAATAGATCTGTTTGTAAATGATTTGTATTATATAGAAATACTTGAAACCATATAACTGTGTGCAAATAAATAATTATTAAATAGGGATAGTTATTTGAAAACATCTGATAACAAAAAAGACTGACTTTTGTATGTATTTACCAACTTCTTCACATGAGCAGGATGTGACACAAGGTCAATTTTTTAAGCGGAGTTAACTAGGTTTGAATTCAGAGTTTTCCTTCTCCTAGACCAGGTTGAAGAACTCAGTCTGCCCTAGTATTTACTCATAGTTGGAGGGAGAATAGTTGGATTCATACCTTCACCAAGGGTATTAGTACCATATGAAATGCAACCAGCCGTGTCCAGTATTTGAACTCGTATCGCTCTATCTATTTCCTAGACTGACCTTGGTATTAAATAACCAAACAAGGATTGACATGCCAGAAAACCAACCAAACTTCATTTTAAATGATTAATAAAGTATAATATTTAATGACATAAAAGACCTCCATTTTGCCAAAACATAAAATATTTCCTGAGTCTTATATGTGACACTTTGGTATCTGTTAGGTTTACTTTGATGCTGTAGACTAATAGTACTTATATGTAAGTAAAGTTGTTGGGGCGGCCAAAAGTTGGTATCAGCCAGACAGTGAGGGAGTCTATCCCCTTTTCACTACCACTAGACCAAGGAGATTATTTTTGGCATTTGAGGTGGGGTGCCCTGTGCTACTCATAAGCTGAATTCGCGAGGGCCGGTATCGAACCCAGAACCTTGTGGTTCCTAGTTGGATGCTCTAATGATTAAGCTAAACCATCGACCTGAAATGAGTTGATATGCCATAAAAAAAAACAGCAGCCAACCAACCATATAACCCTATATATGGTTTCAGTAAACTTGGAAATAATCAAGTTCAGATGGGTCACCGGGGTGAAGGGTCTAATGTTGACAGACCTAAAACCCCTATTGAACCTATGAACATCATTCATGAAGCATCACAAGGCATCTGTGATATATATATATATATATATATATATATATATATCTATGTATTTATGTATGTATGTATGTATGTATGTGCGTGCAAACTGGCCTGAATCCAAGGTAATGAGAAAACCGACTGTTATGCTAGGATAAGTATTTTAGAAATTCCAATATATTTTTGATTCTTTCACAGGGAATAACAAGGTGGAATACACTAATTAATATATTTCTCTCACTCTTACACTTCTCTTACTATAACTTTCTAAACATCAGTCATCTCTATTATTATTATTAATAATAATAATAATAATAATAATCCTCTTCTACCCACTCTATTCTTTTCTTTATTCAAAATGATATGAAACCATTTCCCTTGACCAATGCTCTTGCATTCTTAACTGACCAGCATGACTGATGCCAACATCTTGAACCCAAAGACAAGTGCTTGTCCATACATAAATAATCCCATCATTTACAATAGGAATTGTACTGGTATTGGGATATTGAACGTAAACAGGTTGGTTCCTATTCTATCAAGTATGGTAGATCTTAGATATTTTAATCACAGTTTTCTTGGAGCAAGTATAAAGCAGTTTTAAATAATATATTAATATTTTTCAAGAATGTATTGAGACATGGGGTAGTATCTTAACACATACATGATAGCAAAAGCAGCCTGGTGATATAAAAGAAAAAAAAGGTCCAAAGTCTCTGTCTTTCTTTTGGTTCTGTTTCTTCAAGGATGATTAACTGCTTGCCTCACACACAAGCCGCACCAAAATGAATCACTTTTCATTCAAGTGTCATACATATGTCTAAAAAGTAATATACTTATTTGTTTTGTTCAACAAATGTTTGCATTGATGTGTATATTAATCAGTTTTGTTGTTATTACAACATGAATGTTATTGTTCACCACATTACCTTAGAACAAGGTTTAATATTAAACTATTTAGTAATTTAATCAAAGACCATAATAATCAACTACAAAAAAAACAAATGTTTTCTCACACTAACAATACTGGTTTAACCACAGCTAAAAATTCACAAAAGCATTTTTGTTGCTTTTTATACAAAAAAAAGCACAACAAATTCATTTAATCTTTGATCATTGATAAAAAGAAGAAAAAATCTGTTCTAATGTTGGGGCCAATGAAACAAGTAATTAATTTAGCAAAATATGAAATTAAAAATATAGATTTTTGCTTTTTATCTCCTCCGTGACTTACCATAACTGTTAGAGACACAGAGAGATATTTTGTAAGTGTGTGCTATATATATATATTTACCACCCCTCCCTACGAGCAGGATGTGGCACAAGGTCAATTCCTTATGTGGAATTTACCAGGTAGGAATTCAATGTTTTCCTTCTCCAAGACTGGTTGCCTAACCGAGGTTAAACAGCGAAGTCTCTCCTACTATTTATCCATTTCTGTTGGGAGAATAGTTGGATTCATATTTTTCTCAAGAGTATTAGCGCAATGTGAAATGCAAACAGCTTAGTCCAGGATTTGAACTCATCTTGTTGTGTCCATTTCTTACAAAGGTAACCATTACACAACACGCCTCCAGTATGTGCTCTATATGTGTAAGGAGACAATAAATAGTTGTCTTTTCTTGGATTTGTGGGTGTGTCTTTGGTCATCATGTGACCATTGGTCATGTGATAATTCAGAATCCTTTCTCGTTTTCTTTTGGTCCCCATTCTTCAACATTGGATAAAACCTGCCTTTTTATTTCTGTTCATTACCAACATTATTTAACCACCACTAAGGAATCACGAAAAAGGTTTAAAAGTGTTAGAATTTCAAATTACATAAGATGCCTTTATCTTTCTTGAAGATATATGATCAAATTGCCTCTTGATAGAAGGCGATAGTGAATTCTTCGTCTAATATATTCATTAGAAATAAATAAGCTATAGATAAAGAAATTAAGAATTGACTACAAACAAGTAATGAACAACTAACAGTTAAGTCACAGGAACTAATGAAAAAAACCCAAAAAACCCACCACCTCCTGCTGGAGAAAGTAATTAACCTGTTTGATAGCTTTTAATACCTGATGTCATACAATTTATCTGTTCCTTTTGTATTCTTTGTTTTGTCTATTGCACATTAAATTTTTTGCTTCCATTTAAGATTGATAAGAATAATTTTCTAGCTGCTGCATATTAGAAAAAAAATCAATATACAAATAAATACTTATGGTAAAAATATGAATAACACACACACACACATATATATATATATATATATATATATATATATATATATATATATATATATATATATATATATATTCAGTCAATTTCTTTTGCTTAAAAAATGGAAAAAAAAGTTATATACATTTCCAGTGATTTATATATATTTTTTTATTATTCAAAAATGAAATATAACTATATCCTACTTTATTCCAAGCTTTTATAAGGATAAGAAAGTAAATGCACTTAATCAGAATTTCTATTTTCTTTGATTTTTATTTTAATTTAAAAAAAAACTGATAATGATTTTTTTAAGTGAAAAAAAACCTTTGAATAGATGGTTATAACTCATTAAACATTTAAAAGTTTTCTTTTTAACACTTATTTATTAGATGAAATTGAGGTGACCTATCTTGGACTGAATTTTGCAATATAAGCTTCTTATTATCTATAGAAAAAGGAATAAATTATATCATCAAAATATTGTTATATGTGCAGTTTTCCCTATTGCTTCCTGCAAGAACATCTCATGGTATTGCAACCAAATTTGCATGTGCATTAAACAACTTCCATCAGTTTGTGAAACTCCAATTCTGGAGGTTTGAGGAGTTTGAAGTCAACCTTTATATCCATTACTCTCAGGTTCACCCTGACCTGGAATGGTAGTACCTGTTATTTTCCTATTTATGGCTCAATGTAGATCAGTTTGAAAATTATTTGTATTAGGTAGGAATACTAGAAACCACATGTGTGCAAACAAGTAGTTATGAATGAGAATACTTACTTGAAACAAAATAACTGATTACACATTATTAGTATTAGGTATGAATACTTTAAACCATATAACAGTGTACAGACTATTTTCTTAGCTACAACTGTTTACAAATAAATATTATTATTAGTTACTTGAAACCATATAATTACTTGAAAAAGAGGGGTTTGTTGTTTAATTGTTACCATACTAGGAAATGGACATGGCTAGATGAGTCCAAATCCTGAATGAGGCTGTTTGCATTTCACATAGTGCTAATACTCTCAGGAAAGGTATGAGTCCAAGTATTCTCCATCCAGTTATGGGTAAATATTAGGGCAGACTGGGCTCTTAAATCTTGGTTAGGCAACCATTCTAGGAGAAGGAAAATTCTGAATTAAAACCTGTTAAACTCCACTTAAAAATTGACTTTGTGTTGCATCCTGCTCATGCAGAAGGGTTGGCTAAATACATATAATTACTTACAACCCCCCCCCAAAAAAAAAAATCAAAACAAAACAAATTGGCATCAGTAATAAATAATCGAACAAGGGTTGACATATCATCCAACTAACCTACCAACTAAACGCCACTATTGATGAAATCTAATAATGCTGACAGTTGTAAGCATGGTCTTCTGGGATTTTCTAATTTTTTTGTATCAGCGATGCACAAGCATAGGTAAATATTTGCCACTTTTTCTTTTAAATCCTGACTTGGAGAAAGAGGTTGGAACTGCATATAGATTGAAAAAGCTTTACTTCCCTTGCCCTGAAAATATGACAAAGAAATAAGGAAATTCACCTGACCTTTTTCCTGCTGGGAATCTTGGAGCAATCATGAAGGAATTCTTGGAAAATGTCCTTTTAAACTTTTCCAAATAACAACAGGATTCTCAGCAGCATTCTGATCCAAAAAGGATTTGAAAAGTTTTGGAGGAATCAAAAAAGATGGACAAAAAAATGTTTTGACAAATGTTTTGCCAAATCATAAAGTTTTTTTGGGGTAAATATTATTCTGTAAATTTTCTGGGACAAATATTTTCATATCGGTTATAATTGTGCTTTTATTTACTTCTCCAAGTTTTGTTGAATTTATGGGGAGGGGGGTAAAAAAAGTGAAATTTTTGTGATAGTTTTAGTTATTATTTGTTTGTTATGCCTCCTTAAGCATCTCCTCCTTTTTCTATCTTCTCATATCAATCTTGAAAATAAAAAAAAAGAGAAAAAAATATCTTTGCACAGAACATACACTATAAATATGATATCTATATATAGATCTAATTCAGTTAAGTAATTCATCTGATAGTTAAAAAACATGCCCTCTTAGATTGTTTTTGTTACCATTTTTTCTGAAATCATCCAAATTAATCTTTTTTGCTGTTTTTGATCCGATTAGGCAATTTTTTTCTAAAAATATATTACTCTATTTACAAAAAAATCAAATTGATTAATAAAATCTGTCTTGAGAGTAAATTTACAATTCAAAGAGAAATATTAAAAAAATGTCTACCACAATTAGAAATCCCATGTATAATTCTGAAAGTGTCAATTAGATCACTTCTTATTTATTTTTCTAGTAAAGGAGTCAATCCTAATTACTCTAATCTCTCCCTGTAACTAATTTTTTTCTTTTTGTATTATTTCTGTTACTTTTCTTTTTATGTCAACCAGCCAATCATTCCATTTGTCCTTGATGGGTGTGTGAGTAATGGTTAACAAGCTAGTCTCACAAATCCATTAGTACTGAATAGTGAGTTCAATCCTTGCTAGATGCCTCATACTTGTGACTTGGTGTGAAATCTTACCCATGGTGAACGGGTTGGTAAATAATTTTTCCCCCATTTCTCTCAATATAATAGACAAAATATGATTGTCAGCTGTAAACAGTGGAAGAAAGAAAAAGGAATAGGGTAAGTGGAAGAAAGAAAAAGGAATAGGGTAAGTGGAAGAAAGAAAAAGGAAGGGAATAAAATGGAAACAGAAGCTTAAAAGTGATTCCTTTATGGTCAAACTTTGTTAATTTTGTATAGATGGCTACTTATTTTTTAAATTTTGTTTTGTATACTCTGAAAATTATCTTTATCTCAACTAATGTCTTTTTTGCAGTGAATTGTCAAGATCTATTTGCTATGATATTAACCTTAATGTCATTGAATCTTTGCTAAAGTCTCTCATCCATTTTTCTCATTTCCTCCAAAGACAAAGAACTGACCTATACACGCACATGCATCTTTTGATATAAATAGCCATTATCACTCCTACTTAGGAAATATTATCAATATTGCAAGAAAATATTAAACGTTCATGATCTATGCTTTGAGTCATCTTTACTGAAAACAAAATACCCATTTTCTCCAAAACTAACCAATAATAAGAAAAAAAGTAATTTTATACAGCAGTAAAAAGTTCTTTTAAGTGGTCAAACATAGCACTTAACAAAGCTGTAATATCATTCTTTCTAAAAAATGATAGAAAATAAAGTGAAGAATAAAAAAAGTAATGTAAAACAAATGAATTGGCTAAATTACAGAAAAAAAAAATCTACAAGGCAATTGGAATTGTACTTTATGTAAAAACAAATTAGTTTCGTGGCCAGAATTTTCAGGAATTGATTTTGGCTCAGCTAAAGTTAATGAAGGGAAAAAAACGTACTTCATAAATTACTTCAAGAGAGAGAGTTACAAAATAAATTAGCTATTTTTTCTTCTTTTCACACTGAGTACACGTAAAGAAAAAAATTTCACTATTTCATGTGAATGTGTGAAGAGGCATTTATCAAAAAGCTCTGATAAAATAGTAACTTTTCTTTGGTATCTAAGGATTGAATTATTTAAACTATACTTGTTTGTAATTACCTAACCCCTCTGCCACTGATAGGATGGTCTGAATTCAGAGTTTTCCTTCTCCTAGACTGGTTTCCACACCAATCAGCCCTTATATTATTTAAACCATATGTTACAGAATACATAGGTCTATGTCATTGTTTCTTATGAAACTGCTTATATAATGGCACAATCGAGAGATTTGCGGGTCTGATTGTATAGGTCCTAGTGGAATTCCTATCAATCAATTAGAAAAAATTCTTATTGTATGAAGAAGTGCTGAAAAATTCTTAGCTCAACCAAAAACCTTTTTGTACCCTTTGAATATATAAATATCTTTATCTTCAATTGTTGTTCTCGTCTTCTTTCATCTGAAATTACTTGCTTACTACTGGGAAATTGTAAGAGTCCCGCAATGTTTTTCGTGTTTTTTTCTAAATTTTTATTGATTTTTTTTTTGAGTGTGTGTGTAGACTAAAGAGACCTTAGAAATGATGAACCAAATGTGTTGAACTGTGGGATGACTATGAGGAACAGCATATATATTTTCATGGATCAAGGTAATTTCCTTCTTGGTTGATCTAAGAATTTTTCATTCCCCTCACCACCACTCTAAAAATTGTAGCAGAAATACAGTTGGTAAACTACTAGTTATAAAGCTATTAGGAACTTCCTTTGTCATATGCATTACTTCCCTTGATTTGGAACTCATATAATTCTTACTTCCTTTAGAAGTCTGTTATATACATATTTGCTGCCTCTTATTGGCTTGGTGTTCTTTTCTAACTTGGTGTTGGCCACTTTATTTATTTAAGTCTTTCTAAAAGTTTATTCTAGTCTTGCCATTTATCAAACCCTTCCATTAAGAGCCTAGTGCAAGGTGTTTTCCCATAACACTCCTAACATCAGCTATATGTTTGCTTATATAGTTAATTATAATGATTTATGCATAAAGTCCAACCCCTCCTCATTTTGGTAGGGCAGTGTAAACATGGTAGTGTCGGAGCTATGCTGTTGAGAACTTAAGTTCCTGGTAGAGTCACCCAAGGTGGACAGGTCTGGCACCTAGTGGTATTAGAGCCACAACCCAGCCAAAAGGGCTCTGGTGAAAATTCCAAGAGATATCTGCACTAGAAACCAGTAGTTGCTTTTGGACTTCTTGACCCTGCATCTGCTGGATAATCTGTGGCAAACAAGAATGTCTGCATGTGAGGTTTTAGTAACCTCTTGTATACTTTCTAATCCCATGATACTCCATCTTTGACTTCTATGGATGGAGCTGGCCGTGGGTGAATGCAGCCACAAGACAAGAGAAGAGCTGTATATGCTGAGTAATGTAAATGGGTGTTGTTTTTATTCTAAGTAACATATGTAGGCCAAAGTTTTAGAGGTACTTGTGGGACACTTACAATTTCCCAGTAGTGAGCAAGTGATTTTGGATGAAAGAAGATGAGAACATCAATTGAAGATAAAGAAACATATATTCAAAGGGTACAAAAAGTTGCAAAATTGGGGCGTTTGCTGCCAGACTATCTTGCTGAGGGTGTTGTGAGGGTGAAGGTAAAGGGAGCGCTTGAAGATCATGTCTCACTGGTTGATGGCCCCACGATAAGTGACTTTCATGAAGGAGTTTAATTAAGTATATTGGCGATTCGCCCTCTGGTGTTAGGAGCAGATAATTTAACTATAATTTTTCTGATACCAGTTATATTATAGATACATTTTTGATAAATGTGTTATATTTATTTTAGATTTTACTTGGACACTGATGATATTTATCATCAGTGCCCAAGTTATGGGTTCTTGTTGAAATTAATTTTTGCCTTACGGTTGACATTTAAGCCAAATAATTGACATTTAAATTTTAAGCAATTCTCTTTGCAGGCAATCAATTTGTTTACATAGAACATAGTGTGGTGATATAAAAATAATTGTATACAAAATTATTATAATTACAATTCTTAAATACTTAATTAAAGGTAGAAATTAAATTTTCAACACCTTTTTTCTTTAAGTATGACAGGTTTCAAATATTCTTTTTGACAAAACATGAATATTATTATTCTTTACAATAATAAAATAAAATAGCAGCAAATCAAAGATGAACATTTTTGTACATCACTATTTTCTTTCCTTTTTAAAGAGAATGATACCATTTTTTAAAAAAATTGTGAGTGGAAATTTGGAAAGAATTCAAAATGTAATTTTTCCTTGATACAAGAGACTAAATTTAGACAAAAACATTAATAAAAAATACCCACCACCACCAAAAATTACATAAAAATAAAATACGCAAAACGAAGTTAATCAATTTCCTTGCAATATTTATAGTTAAAAAATGAAAAAAAAAATGTCTTAAGAGACAGAAAAGAAAAGAAAACTAAACATTTACAAATATTTTATATATCTCAACATGATTCTTAAATATCTTTTTCTTTTAGTTGGAACCCCCCCCAAAAAAAAAACAACAAAAAGAAAAAAACCATTACCAAACCACTTTAACAAATTTAAACCAAACAAAAAATTCATATTTAGGAGTCAGATATCTTTTTTTTAAATGAATAAAAATCACTTGCTCAATCCCAGATAAAAAAAGATATTACACAAACAATTGAAAACAATACATCAATTGAAAAGTTTAATAGTCTGAGTAGTTGGTCATTGGTAAATAGTAATTTACTAAATTTGGCACAATACCAGAAGGATAGGACACCCACTACTAGTTCATATTGATAACCATTACACAATACAAAGTAACCTCAATCCAAAAAAGGTAGCTTAATATAGGGCATCTAGTGAGAACTGTACTCACTAGTTATTACGCTGTAAGACTAGCTTACTAATCATTACACCATTTCATGTAATTAAAAGAAATTAAAAATAAGAAAAGGCATAGTTCATATCTGGTACAAGGCTGCAAGTATAAGTCACTCAAACAAAGAGTTATTTACTAAATGTATGTATTCACCCAAACTCACCATCATGGGCAAGATTTGACACAATGTCAATTTCTTTTAAGTGGAGTAAAGCTGTTTTGAAGTCAAAGTTTTCCTTCTGCTAGACTGGTTTCCTAATCAAGGCTAAAGAACCCAGTCTGCTCTACAATTTACCCATAGCTGGGGGAGAAACAGATGGATTCATACTTTTACCAACGGCCTTAGTGTGAAATAAAATGTGAATAGCCTTATCCAGGATTTGAACTCAAGTCACAGATACCATTTCATATTTAGATAACCATTATGCTTTGTATGTCACCTAAAGCTCAGGTTTGGTATATTCCAACAAGCATTACAGGTACCCACCAACACAAAGAATGAATGCTATGGATGGTAACCATTCTATCATCCTGGATGAGGAATCTCAGCCACTCATTATCTTCATCACGGAGCGAAGCCGTTTCATGTATTTCAGGATACCTCAGGGATTACTTAGCCTCTGGCAATGCCTACGCACATCAACATTATGAAATAATCAAAGATATTCCTCACAAAGTGAAAATTGTTGATTAAACTCTACTCTTTGACCACAGTATAAAAGATGTCTTTTACCATACATTTGAGTATTTATCACTCAGTGTAAAAAATGAAATAATCTTCAATAGAAATAAATTCCAGTTCTGCCAAGATATAGTTCAGTTTGGAGGTCTTCAAATAACATTATCAAGAGAACTAAAAAAATCGTGAAAATGTTTCAAACCAAAGGGATACCTTTTTTAAAATACTATTTTAAATGTAATGGGGGGGGGGCAAAAAAAAGGAATTGTAATACAAAAACTTTTACATTTTTACTTCTTAACTTCTTTTTATTGTGAGGATACATTTTTAATTTCTTTTTATTGTACCTACCTATAATGTTACATTTTTAGAGGGTGAAAAAGAAAAAAATAACAAAAATGAAACAAAATCATTTTTTATCAGAAATTCAAAATTTTTTTTTAAATGAATAGTTTTCACATTTCTTAGGACAAAATATATCAATTTTTGAGCAGTGTAACCCAAAAACATTTTTAAAAAAAGAAAGACTATTTACAGAATAAACTTTTCACCTGAATTAATGCATTAAATTTTACACCTAAAAATAAGGACACATTTTTAATTCTTAGCTTAAATTGTCATATTTTTATAAGCCTAGCTTGTTAACCATTACCAGTGATGCTGATAGCTTTTTGATTTAGTGTGTCCTGGGATGCACATATTTGCTTTGAATAAGTTCCCGGGAAAATTTATGAGTCCCAACTAAGCCGTCTAACTCAAACCTTGTAACATATTCTGTGTAATTCGTTTCTAAGAAAATATTGAAATGTTTTTACAGTTCGCTTGAAATGGTGAGGGAAGAAAATAGAAAAACACTGGGAAGCATGGATATGATTTTACTGCGTACTTTTAGATTTTTCTTTTTTAGACGCATACCTCTCAGCATGTCTGCATTACACTCAGCTCTTGTCAGTTTACTGATCTATGATGACCAATTTGTGATGATAGGAACTGATAATTACTGGCTATGGTGTGAACAGAAATCTTTTTAAATTTTTTTTATAGATCTTTACTAGAAAAACAAAAGAGGAAATTCTGAAAAGATAAGATTCTCTCACACTTTGTTTTTATGTATTATTCATATTTCTACAAAAATAATATTGCTACTGAAAAAAAAAGGTTATTTCTTAACTTTTGTTTCAGAAATGCACATAAGTCAGTTTAATTGTGACAGCACTGTTATTAACCCCTTACCAGCCAGGTGTGTGGGTATCAAATACATACACAGTCTAAAAACCATACTCTCTATCCTTTGCATGCTTGAACAACAAATCAACATGATATTTCAAATTATGAACAATGTTAGTCTCATTGACAACCCCCTAATTACTTTATGTGGCAGATTTTTCATCCAAGCATGATAGTAAATATATTTAGTGATTTGTCCATTGAAATAAAGCCCAGAACTGGATGATGATAGAAGAGAACATGCAAATCAGTACACAAAACCTTTTAGGAGAACTAGGATCATGGTTTCTTTGTTTAATGACATATCAACCTTTGTGGGTTATTTAATACCAAAACCACCCTTGCAGAAAATAGTAGTGTTACTATTTAACCTATAGTTAGGGGTTAAGGGGAATCCATACCTTTTCCAAAGGTATTAGTCCAAAAGTGAATGTAATAGCATGACTAGAGTTCAAAAGAACTTACTATGATGTCACAGTCTGGCATATTAGCCACAATACCACAGTGACTCTCCAAAACTAGTATTGATAGTATGAAAGATAGCATATATAGAGAATTAAATAAGCTTAAAAAATGTAGAGGAAATCTTTATAGGTTCTTCATAAATTTTCAGTTGATTAAATACGAAAATGGTTTTGATATGATCTAACAGAAAAGTTAACTGATATTGATATTCTATTTAACTTCTTTTAACTTCTAATTCAAAAGGTGTCTGTAATTTATGGTAGTAAATTTCTAAGCACATTAATCTGACTTGATCCAATAGATATTTATATGTAATATATTCAGCAATGTGGTTTGACCACAGCGAGTCATGGTTGGTGCAAAACATGCAAAGATATCTCATATTCAGTAATATAGTATCACATGAGAATCAAACACATTTCAAATTATGTGATCAAGTAAATGTTACAAATCACTGCCAAATATGTACACATGAAATTGATGTGACTTAGACCATTAAACCCATATATAAAGCAAATAGTAAGCTCTTTAAATAGTTGTCTCTTTCTTTTCTTCTTTTCCTTTTCTATTTATCTACTTTCTTTCTTTCTTTTCTGCTTTCTTTTTTTTCTATTTCTTTCTTTTCTTTCTTTTTTTTTTCTAATCTACTTTCCCTCTTACTTTCTTTTTTCTTTTCTATATATCCCCTTTCTCCCTTTTTATATCATTTTTTTTTATTTTGTTCTTTCTTTCTTTTATATTTCTTTCCTTACTTTATTTCTTTTTTTTCTATTTATCTCCTTTTTTCTTTCTTTCTTTCTTTCTTTCTTTTTAACTACATTCTTTTTCTTTGTTTAATGGTATATTAACCTTCATGTGCTATTTAATGCAAAAGCCATCCTTGTAGAAGAACAGTCATGGCACTATTCAACCCATAGCCGGGGGGATGATAGGGTTCATACTTTTCCTAAAAACTTTAGTCTGAAAATAAATGTAATAGTGTGACTTGGGTTCAAACTCATTTACTACAATGTTGTAGTCCAGCATATTAGCCATGGTGTCAAGGGGAATCCCTCTGTTTAAAAAACGAGTGCACTGGGAAATTTTGGCACATACCTAATATATTAGAAGTATCGATAAATCTATATTATTATTGTATAGTTTAATGTATTTTGAGGCATGCTGTTCAAGTCTTAGTATATCTACATTTAAGCCATTTCAAATAGTTAACTTTTAAATGCACTGAAAAGATTATTTTACTTGTTTGAAGAGATAAGATATTGAAATACTTTGTCAAATTGTCACGAATATATATATATATATATAATATATATATATATATATATATATATATGAGAATATTTGAAATATTATCTATGTTGCCTCCAACTTTACAAATAAGATATTTATCTCATTTTCTTGGTGGCTGATAATAGTGCAATAACTCTGATATCAGTTAAGGCCAAAATCTTAAGATAATACATTATTAAGAGTTTGTTTTTAGGATAAAGATATTAAATAGAAGGCATTTAGAATTCATTCCTCTGTCATATAGATTTCTGCATTAATTGTTCATTAATTTTCTGATCTCCAGGCTAAAAAGTACATTTCAGAAGTCAAACTTAAGTTATTTAGAATATACAGTACAGTGTCAATAAGAATATACTATAATTTTGTTCTAGCAAATACATAATTTCCGTTGGTCAGCTTAATATTAATCATATAAATGTGGATTTTATTTATCATTCAGTTTTGAATAATGATATCATAGGGTTCTCTTAGATAAATGAAATACTTTTGAGATTATCATTTCAGTCTTGTGAAGAGGGGAACTTCCAAAATAACAAAGGATTTATTTTATCCAATTCAGACATACATGTGTCTAAGGTAAAAAGGAAACAGTGAGAATATGGGCTGAAATTGAACCAACCATTATTGGACAATTCAATGTTGATGAAAGAATGCTAGCTATTGCTTTTTTATGAACAAAGATTTCTTTGCATGGTATAAGCCCCAGTCTTGCAGTTTCAAAGGGAAGCACATGACAATGCTCCTTGTCATGTTTTTTAAGCTTACCTGTGAATTATTTGAGCATAAAAGATTTAGAGGAGAGAAGATAATGAAATGACCACCATCAAGTCTTGCTCTAAATCCAATCAAAAATCTATGGTCAATTGGGAAGAAATTATACAAAGGTAGCAAACAATATAACAGCAAATTAACCATTTGGAAAGCTATTAAAATTGCTTCCCATAGGTCTAATTTGGCAAAACTGACCATGCAGGAAATTGAACCTGCTGAAAAAAAAAATTAAATCAATGGATAATATATTACTGGCTGTTATTGTAAGGAAAGGTCACTATATTAAAATATAAAGGATTAAAAGACTTATCATATATGTTTGTTATTAGTTCTATTATAAGTGTTGATCAATTTTTGATGATTTTATTACCTTTTTATTGAAGTAAAGTGTGGTTATTTGGTTTCACTTAATAACCTCAGATGGCAGTATTTTTTAAATATTAAAATAAATTCAATAAAAATTTCTCTATTTTCTCTTTTTTGTGATATTTTTTCTGATAAATTCAATGAGAAGTCTTTCTTCAAATTTTCAGCATTGTGAATTATAGGAACAATCTTTGAGATACTGAACAGTTTGATTGTGGTCTCCTTTCCAATTCTCTTACCAATCAGAAATCATATATATATATACATATATATATATATATATATATATATATATATATATATATATATATATATATATATATATTATAATCTAGAACTTGACACTTATGACTGTATACTGTATCCCTTATATGTAACACAATATTACCAAGTCTGGTTTTCCAAGGTGCACTGTTTCTATTTCTTTGTTAATTTTTTAAATTTTTTTATTCCTCATAGTGATGAATAAATCTACAAAAGAACATCAAATGGGTGAAATAAAACTTTTTATTCTTCTCAGAGTCTAATTACATTTGGTAATACCAAGTCAGCCAAGATCAATACAATAAGTTTGGAAAAAGAAACAAAAAGTCAGAGGAAGAAGAAGAAGAAAAAAATAGCTGGGTAGTTTCTCTTATCAGAATCTTCAAGTCTGACATAAAATCACTGCTTGAAAATGTTAATATCATTATAATGGTTGATGTTGGATTATATTAATGTGAAAACACCACTCTATCCAAGGGGAAGTACAAAAAGTAACCTCCTAAAAATAAACACATAAGGTTTTTGTTCACTGAGAGGTGAAATGAAAAGAAATAAGTTTTGTGGAATTATGGCTTTTTTCCTTCTCCCAGAACCTTATCCAATTCGACCATAAAAATGTTCATTATACAAGAAATAGCTTTATAGGCATCTCTGCAATGCTGAGATATTTTTCCAGGAGTTGAAAAATGTTTAACAACAGACTAAAAATTAAAAAAAAAGAAGAAAATAAGGTAAAGTATATAAAAAATCACCCCATAAAAAATAGAATAAAATAAATGAAGAGATACAGAATTAAAAAAAAAAGATAAAAAGAGTATAAACTATTGAAAAAGATCTTTGACATAAAAAGTTAGGAAATAATTTAGAGATACAACTCTCTTCCAAAACCCTGCAGAAATTTTCATCTAAGTAAAATACATTATAGAAACTTTCAAAAGAAAAAATTCTATTGTATCTTGAAAGCATTTTGCATGATTTGTACATTATATATGTATAACCCTATATGTAAATATGACTGTGAATACTTCAGTATGTGCTTATGTGCAAGTTTAATGCACATAGATTTATGTGTGCAAAAATCTGTACATTCACCAACTTCACATATATTTACATAAAAGCTTTATGAAAATTTATGATATATATATATATATATATATATATATATATATATATACACTGATAAAAACATATAGGAAATTACATTTATTTAAAAACTTTTTTTAATGCTTTTTATTGTCTTTCAAAATTAAAAAGAAATAATTTTTTTTCTATAATAAATCTAATATCTTTTTAAAACAGAGATAACATGCATACAGTTGTAAAACTTTATGTGTATATGTGACTAAAAATGATATATATGTGTATATATATATATATATATATATATATATATATGTGTGTGTGTATGTGTATGTGTATACATGGATATTTGAATGTGATTGAAAATTAGTTTTGTTTTGTTTGTTTTTTTTCCAAAGAGTGGATAACAGCTTGCCTTTGAGAAACAGTTTCAGACTCTTTTATGATTCTGATCTTAATTTTACCAATTTTCAGAAAATGGATTTCTACAAGAAATACATGGGAAGCAGCAGGTGTTGCCATTTCAAAACTGAGTTAGGGTAGCAAAAGGAATTTATAATGGTCTATTATTTTCATTTTTCTTTCTTTTCTTTTTTTTCAATGATTTTAATTTATTTTTTTCTTCATCTACATTAGTTGTACAAGAAAGAACAGGTTTACAATCGCTAATTAATTAAAGAATAGAATTATGGATGTACAGAAAAGCAAAGCAACAGAAACACAAAAGCAACAAAGAATATTTCTCTTCCACGTACTATCTTTTCATTGTATTCACTGAGGACTTGAAAAAAATTACTTTTTTAAAAGAAAAATAGGAAAAAGCAGTAAAAATCATAACAAGTCTTTTCAGGATTTAAACGAATTGTTTCATTTACCTCATCATTTGAAGTACATCAGAAGAGATCATCTGAACAAAGTTAAGATATTTTCTTTTAATTTTCTTGCTCTTTTTTTTTTGTCTGGCTTTGTTCTATCTGATGGTTTGAAAAAAATAACTTTCAGAGCCTAATATTTGTTCTTTTCAGTTAAATGAAAATATACTGCTATACTGATTTTAACCATTTCCAAACTACATTTGTTCAAATTTTAGCTAACTCAAATTAAAATTCAGTTTCTTAGCTATCTCCATGAGTTAACTCCCCAATGTTACACACACAATCACATATATATATAGTTAATAGATAATATATATATATATATATAATACTGGAGGAATTTGGTGTAATGGTTACTGTCATTAAAAATGGATACAGTGAGACTAGTTCAAATCCTGGACAAGAATATCTTGGGAAAGGTATGGATACAACTACTCTCCATCCAGTGATGTGTAAATAGTAGAGCAGACTGGGCTCTTTAACCTAGGTTTGGCAACTGGTCTAGGAGAAGGTAAACTCTGAATTCAAACCTGTTAAACTCCAATTAAGAAATTGACCATGTGTCACATCCTACTTGTGTAGAGGGGTTGGTAAATATGTATATATAGATAATATAATTTGCTATATTTGTAAATAAAGAGTGCTCAATATCAGTGATAGAGCATATGAATCTAAGTTAGGGTAGTGTAGATGTCAATTCACTAGCACTTGATAACTGCCAGTTTCTCACCTATGCATTTATCAAATCAAGTGCTTGCTTTGATAAATGCATTGCTTGATATCATTTCATATTATTTTTATTTCCATCAAAACACTCACCTATCAATAGAAACTATGTTATTCATGCCAATCTGTAGTGATAAATGAGAAACACATATGATATAATAATTATCATCATTAGAAATAGATGAGACTACCCAAGCTACTTTTAGAAGGCTGTGGGTCTTATTGTTCTGAGTATGACGTTAAACTGCATCTAGTGATGAAGTTCCAATTCTGGAGCTCTGAGGAATGTGGAGTACTCCTTCATTGCCATTACTCCCTGGTCCAGTCTAACCTGGAATAAAGCTAAATTGATTACCAACTCTTGTCTTGCACTCTTAGAATTTGTTTAAAAACAAACTATTTACCTACAAACTATTTCCATACAAATTATGTATACAAAAAAAAAAAAAAAAAATAGCATTAAATAACCCACAGTGTTGATATGCCATTAAACTAAACAACCAACCATTTTCTACCATGTAGAATTTAATCACCACTATTAGTGCTTGGATTATAATCATGTACAAGACTAAGCTGTGTAAATACTTACACAATAGAAGCAGGCAAATTTGATGATATATAAACAATTATCCCTGGATAATTAATGCCTAGAGTAAGAATAAACTTTTCTGTCTTTCAATCACCTTAAACTGACACCTCTTACTCAGCATCAAATGCAGAATAATTTGAATTATGTTTAAATCATTTTAACAGAATATATCTTATTATAATAGAGATTCAGTGTCTGTCTGTAACCAAACAATGTCACTACTTACATCACATATCCTCAGGAATTGCGTAAGTTTATCAATGAGTATTTAATTTAAAGTCAAAATCATTAATACATAGAATAAATCTTATTTATTAAGGATGTCTATGGAAATCGGAATAAGATTTACCTCAAAACAGCCCATGTTATTAGTGTGTTTAAAATCCTGCAATGCATCTCATATATCACTAAGATATAAAGGTTTACAAAACATATGGTGTGGTTAATTTGGATATTGGTTTTAACAAAACTGGGTTTAATAAATAATTACTTGGTTTTATTTATCTCTAATATTATTGTTTTGTTATCCAATGTATTAAAATCAATCCTATGAATGATTTTATATAGAAACTAATTAAAATATAATCAAAATAAGTGTACTCTTTTTTAAATGCATTCTTATTTTAGTTAGTCTTTTTAATTTAATATATATCATTACATTAAAACTTACATACTTATGCTCAGAGAGCACATATTCTTGCTAGTATAGATAATAGAATTGTAGACCAGTTGAAGATTTTTGACAAACATTTATCTTTATATTTTTTTTAGATCAATAGAGAAAAATGTGTTTGAAGTCTTCTTACATGTCTGTGTGCTTTTTCAGCATAACATTGTTTTCTTCAGAGGATAAAAAAAGGGGTGACAAAAAAATTTTGTACACATTTTCTCACACAATGAAAAGTGAGTGAACAACTCGGTAACAAAATAAAAATTATATCAGAGAACTATGTTCATCAGCCTATATATATATAAAAAGAGGCTTGCAATAATTGTTATTGGAACAGAAAACAGAATCAAAGAGTTGTGTTCAAAATCTGACTGAGACAGTTTATTGTGACTTAACAATAATACCCTTGGGAAAAGTTTGAATTCATGTCACTTACTGTCTAGCCATTTCTTCATTTGATATAAAAATTACTGATTATATATATATATATATATATATATATATATATATATATATATATGTATAAATTAATTTCAATTTTCTTGCTTCTTCGGGTGTGATTTTTTTTTTTTAAATCAGATCCAAAGAATTGAGAAAGCTGAAATAAATTTATAATCTGACTACCTATATATACATATATATATGTGTATGTATATTCATTTTTTGTGTACGTTGAACTCTCATTTTTCTAGATGAATCTTACTACTAAAATCTTTGATTATATATATATATTCTGGAATAATATAAAGTAAAGCAAGCAAGACATGCTGAAGACTGTTTGAGAAATATGGAGAAACTCATAAGTGACATTCTCCTGCTGAAACTCACAGATGAACACATCAGTGTTGATGGACCAGCAAAAACTTACATCAATCACTCTGTGCAATTACCCCATTTTTTATGTGTGGGTGGGTGAGTTTCTTTATAGGCAGTTGGAGGGGCCATTACTACAACTTAAACACTGAAGATTTAAGTTGTAAAAAATCTGATACATTAATTTGGTTGCAAGTGTGAAGTAGGTAGGTGCAATATTAACCCCATTGATACACTAACACTGAATAACTGGAAAGAAAGACAGAATACTCATATACACATATAAGACATTTAATGCATACATATAAAACATATAAGAAGTATCACAATAATACAAAAATGCATCCCAACAGATGAAATGTGAACATTGTTCCATGAGAAGCAGTATATAAAAAGTGGTACCAAAAATGGTAAAAAGTCTTGTATGTCTTCTTTGAGAGTTTTTATGTCAATAGTAAGGCAAACAAAATCAGCATTCTCTGGTTAGTTAGCCAAATTCTCTCTTCTATTAAAAAAACTGAGATTAAAAAATTAAGAGAGTTACAAAAGGTCCATTAGCATCTGAAACTTTGGCATTAAGTAAGGCAGCAGATGCAGGATTCTTCATCTCTTCTTTGGTGCAACAAACTTTTGGTATGGCTGTACTGCCACCAGTACGATGCTATAAAGACAATGAACCACTGACTAGTGCTTTAGGCACTACAAATATTGTTAGTAATAGAAGATTGAGAGTGGAATATGGCAAGATTGAGGGAAATGGTATCAGAGGGGGAAATTGAGGTATTTTGGGTAGTTGAGAAACTACAACTGACAAATTCCCTGACCAAAAGAGGAGCATCTACGCTAAAATTGCTTGATACATCCCAACTTGAAAAAAAAAAAAATTGAGCCGCAATGTGAATTACGAGTTATCTCCCTTGGACTGTTTCATTTAGTTGAAGGAGCTCTTTAGCAAAAGAGGAAGAAAGTTAATTGGCAACAGAATATATAAATGATGATCATCCACCATTAGAGTGACTGCCATTCAACTGCCTTACTTAAAGAGCAAGAAATAAAAGAGGGTGGGAAAGGAATCTGTATTTTCCCCTGACCAATGGACATGTGATGTCTAAAAACATGCCCCAAAATTCAAGGGAAGACAATAATTTATTATCTCCCTACTGAGATAACATTTACGGATTGTTAAGTAATCACAGTGCTAAAGAAATTCTTATAAATACAAGAATGAACTCATATTAAGTGTCTAGGGTTTCAAAACTCTTCCCAAAATGCTAGAGGATAATAAAGGATATTACAAAGTTCAAAGATGAAAAGGTTTACATAGAAAAAAATGTTTGCCTTTATTTTGTGTAAAGTTCATGTAAATTTTCCCAATATATATGAAAATGTCAAAAGATGAATGTGCACACAATAAAATCAAAAGAGAAGTTTTGAAAGTCTTACACAATGTTTTCCTAGATTCTTACTGTTCTCAGCATGCAGCTAAGCAAAGAGAAAAGGAAAGGATGTGTTGCCCTTATAAGGAAAACACCTCAGTGAATTTAGTGGTCATGGGGCAATTACATTGTGTGGCCCATACAGACAGACAGACAGAGAGAGAGAGAGAGAGAGAGAGAGAGAGAGAGAGAGAGAGAGAGAGAGAGAGAGAGAGAAACTCATTCCTATCTTGGGATTTTATTGGCAAGGAGAAAGTGGATTTGATGTCAGAACAACCTTAGATTTTGTTTTAATTGGAGCACAAAAAACATAGGGAGTTAATTTCCTTTTCTTTCCTTTTTTTTTGAAACTTAAGGGAGTTAATTAGCCTTTATCTTTATTTGGCAACTTAGGGATTTTAATTAATTTGTGTGCAACACACCTACACACAAACATACATATGCATGACATCCCATAGAGAGAAATGTTGAATGTAAAAGACTGTGAAACAAAAAAGTATAACCATGGGTGGACTGAGTGGTTAGGCAACTGGGCAGTGCAAAAAATCCCCCAGAGGCCCATCCAAGAAAAGTCCCATTTTTTTAGTGGCATCAAATTAAGTGATTGATTTTAACAGCATATCAATCCATCTGGGATTACTTTATGCCTAGAGTTTAAGTAATCACCTTCATTGTATGATTTACCCAACCTCTCCACCATGAGCAAGACGCAACATAAAATAATTATTTAAGCGAAATACAGCTGGTATGAATTCAGAGTTTTCTTTCTCCTAGATTGGTTGCAATATTAAGGCTAAGAACCCAGTTTGTCTGTATTACTTGACCCATTTTATTCATTCTATGTTCATATTTACATTTTTGTGTATGTGTTTCTTGAGAGTATTTTTTTTCTACACAGTTCTATTGAATATGAATATTTTTCCAACAGAACTATTTGACCCATAGATTGGATTTTAACAGGTACTACCACTCTGGATCACAGTGGACCCAGGAGTAATGGCAATGTCAAATCAATCGATGCGTTATCGCTAAAATATCTTAGCACCATAATTACCTGCTTTTTTTATAATGTTCTTTTAACATAGTCCACAAGATATGCTTATAACAGTATTCCAAAGCACTACAGATAAATTACTCAATAGATTTCTCTATATATTTAAGACATGGAACTTTAAAACAAATATACAATTAAGATTAGACATACCTCTATGAAATAGATAGGGAGGGAGGGAAAGGTCAAATGGTCAATACCCCTGGGGCCCAGATGATTCTCAATTGATCATGGCTAAAACTAAGAAGCAGAAAATGACAACTGCAATGAATGCTTTCATGTTTATCATGGAAAATTAAGTTTAAATTATAAAAATTGATATTGGAATAAAATGAATTATAAAAATATCCTGCCTTTTCGATTGAATCTTTCATTTTTTCAAATTGAAATACCTGCTCAGTGTTACAATATCATTTTAAATCAGTATATATATATATATATATATATATATATATATATAAGTTGATAGGGTGGCCTATTGTCAGTATCAGCCAGAGATTGGAGGAGCCTATCCCCTTTCCCTAGCACTAGACCAGGGAGATTGTTTTTTTTTCTGAGGTGGAGCAGCACACCTACCGTCAGCTCCCACTTTACTGCCCAGATTAGGTAATCTAATATGTGCTACTCATCAGCTGAGTTGATGGGGACTGGTATCGAACATGGAACCTAGCAATTCCTAGGTGGATGCTCTAACAATTAATATATATATATATATATATATATATATATTGGTTTGATTACTTTTATTGTGCTTTTTTTAGCATACACTGGCATAATGAAATATTTTCTAAAGTGATAACATTCCCAAAATTAGACTATAATTTGAATATTCTCTGATATAAAACTTTTAATGAATAACTTGAAAACTTGAAAATATTCAAGTTGGAAAAGAAAAATGAAAAAATATAATCAAATAAAATCTAAAATTCTTAACATCAGTCTGAAAATTTCAGATTTAAAATGAAAAAAAGAAAAGAAAATCTGGAAAAATTACATTACTCAGGTAATAAAAATTAAAAATAAAATATTTTTCAGAACTTGCAGTAAGAATATCAGAACATTGGCTCCATTGATAGTTCTAGCAAGACATAGAAGGACAGCTAAAGTTATAAATGAATTCAATTATTTAGAAGTTTCTTTTCTTAAAATAACTCACTTCAACCAGGAAACTAACATTGACAAACATATATTGTACAGCTTAAATTAACCCTAGCAATTTAAATATGCATATCTATATATCAATTCCTATTTTTGATTGGTAATGAAATGGAAAATTATTCTTTGTGTTTTTCTTCTACTGGAAAACCATTAGAAGTTTCCACAATGAATGGATTTTTTGCATTATGTAAATTTTTTATAAAAAAATAAAATACAGCAAGAAAATAGCAAAGTTAAACCTTTTTGTCTTCGTCAAAATAATCCAGAGTATTTTGATAAAAAAGAAGAAATAAATAATTTTATTTATTACTCTTTATATATATATATATATATATATATATATATATATATATATATATATATATATTTCCAAACTGTAACTTTTTTGTCATATTTATTGAGGTAAGTTTAGGAGAAGATTTTTGAAAAATTAATCTGAAGTTTCTTCATTTAAAAACAAATTATATAAATTTACATATATATGAAAGAAGGTGTAAAGGACTCATGAATATAAGCTTAATATGTTCAAGTCTTAACATAAAAATAAAAAATAAAATTCTCCTTCAGTTAATATTCTAAAACAAAAAACATTACAATTTTTTTGTCCACTCCAGAGGCTGAAAATCTTTTAAAATAATCAAACAAAAGTCAACATTTTTTTCTTGTTTTTTTTTCTCATTAGACTAAGCTGTCTTATTCTTATCAAATATATGCTATTCTTTTTGTGGGAAGGGTGAGGTTGGTCAGGGTGAATGTAATTGTAAATAACTATGCGACATTTAGGAAAAACTGTTGTCTTTTTTGACTCAATTATGACAAACTTAAAAGAGAAATAGCTTCTTTGATTTCATCTCTCATTCGTTCATTTTCTTTTTCAAAATAAAGATATAAAATCAAAGTCTGTACCTCAATGATATCTATGTGTACATATGTATTACTTTCTTCAGATTTTATGTCACTAGTTTTCAGTAAAAGCAGATGTCCATAATTATAAGTATGGAAGCCTAGAAAAGAAAAAAAAATAAGTTGCATTTTATTTATCTCACCCCAAAAGCTCCAAATTGTTATGTTGTATAGAGCTATTTTTCTTGTTTGAAACTTTTGAAAGCTTTAACACTTTAAACTAAAGGCCAAGTTGTAAAAATCAGCTTAACTGAGCTGGAACCTGAATTCAAAGATCTACAAGACTGACTATTTGAGAGTAAGTTTGCAATATTTTGATCCACCAAGATGAAATTGCTGTTGAAATCTCTGCAAACAAATAAGTTTCTCTTAAGAGAAGAAATGAAAATACATCTTTTCTTTTTAAGATAATTTTAACTAAACATGCATTTATTGAAAGATTCGTTAAAAATCGCCCAGATCATTGGATGTTACAAAGACAACTTTATAGTGTATACAAACCAATGTTTTTCTTAAATATTATGTATAACTCAACTTGATTATAAATTAGGTTCTCATTAATAAATACTTTAGATTATTGTGGAATCTGTGACGTAAGCAGTGACATAGTTTCAGCTTCAGACAGAAATGCAATCTATCTCCATTATATATAGAGATATATTTTAACTTCTGATTGGGAATTATGAAAAAAAAAAAAAAAAAACCAACAACAACCTTAATCTTAGAAACTCATTATCTGTAAAAAAAAAAAAAGAAGTAAAAAACAAACCAGTTGTTTTCCATCAATAGATGCTCTAAAAATTCCAACATAAAAAAATTGTATATGTAAACTTTTCTTTCCTCAAATATTGTGATTAGTAGAATACACATACACTTATAAAAAACTAAAAACAAGCTTACAATATTGCACTCTCTTCACTGTAACTAGAGTTTCATGTGGCTACAATCAAAAGAAATAAAGAAGGATATTTCATTATCTGATGATTGTGTAGCTGTGGATGCCATCATGACTCTGCCATTCTAGTTAATAAGTCAACATGTTCATTTTACGCCCTCGCCTTACCTCTCACGCAAGAACCCAGCAACTTTGACACAGTTTAGGCTTCACCAAGAAAAAGTAGGTCCCTCAGTCTTAAAATCCCCTAAAATAGAGTAAATGTAGCTTAAAGATGAGTGAAAAATATTGCCTTGTTTAGCTATTAGTAGAAAACCGTAGTAGACAGAGTAAACACTAAAAGATAGTTAGTACATGAAAATGAAAGATTTTGTTCTTTCTGAACAAGATTTTTGACACAAATAAAAAATTAAAAAAAAAAATTTTTTTTCCCCAGAAATTTAGTATTCAGGACCATAAAACATAAACCCTTTCACCACAAGTAAGATGTGATGCAAGGTCACAAGTATGGATCATCCAACGAGGATCAAACTCGCTATTCAGTAGTAATGGATCTGTGAGACAAGCTTACTAACCATTACACCACGATTGGGCACCCTGACTAAATGTCTTGGCATCTTGACTGCAATAAAATTTGGTTCTTCTTTTATAACTTTCCTATTTTTAACTCTCAAAACAAAGTGATTAGAAACAAAAGGTTTTTGAGTTCAAATATTTATTACATGTACTGTACATAATCCTTTTAACTTGGATTAAGTTAAGCTTGGATGATTTTGAGGTCCAAAGAAATGAATTAAGAGATTATTATTGTTTTATTCATTTCTACCTCATTCCTTATATGGACATTTGATTTACTATCTTTTATGAACTTCTAAACCACCTATAAGTTTTATTTTTATTTCACTTTACATCATTGTATTTGATCTTTATTTCTATATCATTAATATATTTTCATTTTACTTTATATTTCTATTTGACATTTCTCTCTATATATTTTATTTGCTAACTTCTAAACTACCACCAATAATCTTTAAAATGGTCAGCGTATCTATTTATAAAGGAATTTTTCTTAATGGGGTTTACTGTCAATATTTCATGTTATTCATAGATAATGGTTGTTTGACTACTTTACATGATTCATTCAACATCAGTCTAAGACCAACATTTTTTTCCCTGTCATCTTTGAGATTCTTGTGAAACCACGAGAGTATTGTGTAACTTCAAAAACACTGTTTAACCTACTCTAGTTTTGATGTTAAATAAAAAAAAAGTTAGTCTTGGCCAATCTTTTAATGCTTGTACTTGAAATGTTTTAAACACTTGTCAATAAAAATTGGTTGTACTAAAAACAAATTTATTATGTATTTACCTAACCCCTCTGCATGAATAGGATGCAACACATGATCAATTTCAACCCATCAAAGGTTAATTTATACCAAGCAATAAATTGTGAGGATGGTCAGATTTATTGTTATGTTTTCTAGGAAAAAAAAAATTGTTATCTATTAGTTTATTTTTAGGAAGATATTTTGTGCTGTATATATCTACCAACCCCTCTGCATTAGAATGATGTGACACATGGTCAATTTCTTAAGCAGAGTTTAACACATTTGAATTCAGAGTTTTCCTTTTTCTAAACTGGTTGCCTAACCAAGGCTAAACAAGCCTAGTATTTACCTATAGCTGGAGGGAGAATAGTTGGATGCATAACTTTCTCAAATTTACTAGTGCTGAGTGAAATGCAAACAGCCTCATCCAGGATTTGAACTCGGTTAGCTATGTCCATTTATTATGTTGATAGCATTTATCAATGTTTGGGTTGGTCTAAAATCATCCACATTTTATTATATGGGGTTCCTTGGTCTTTGTACTTACCTACACAATTTGCAAGAATTGTAGCTACCCTCTTTTTCTCATTTCTGTATGATTCATTATGCAAGTAGTTTGAAATCCCCTTGGACTATTCCCACATATTTTTGGCTGATTTTGGGGTGGTCAGAGCTGGCTGATGTTATTATCTCTTCATATATTACAGATTTTACGCTGCGTTTTTGTTTTAATGGGTAGTCTTTCTTAATTCTACAGGAACATGTTGGGACTTCTTCAGGTTTAGGGCTGGCTGTTATTATGGATTTCATGGATGACCTGCAGATTCTTATTGTATTTCTGTTAAAAATTGTATGGTATTTATGTTGGTGTGGGAAATGTTTATCTATTAATTCTAAGAATTTTCTGTCTACATTTGTTCTAACATTTAGTGAATATTGTGGTGTAAACCAGATAATGGTTGTGTCTGCTATATATGTTATAAATATATATATATAAACTATACAAAATTATTTCCCGAAAGGAAAAATTGCTATGCTCAGATAGACAAGGAACACCTGAAGAAGGCTGGTGGATACAATTGCCAAAATGTGTTTTTATATATATCCCAATAAAGATGAGGACAACAGTTTGAAAAATTAAAATGATAAAAATTAAAGAGTTAAATAATTCTTTGCCCAGTTAAAAATGTGTCTTCTACAATATTTAGGTCTACTAATGAGCATATTGAAAATCTCTTGCAATGATTGCTTCCATGTTAGAAACGCTGCTGGAAGACATGACTAATTCTACAGATAAGAATGTGAAAATCCATGTGCCCACTCATAGGCTTCAATTTGTTTTATAAGTCTTTGACTCAAACTCATTAACCGCTAAAAAACAGTTTTAATATTTTGTTTCACACTCTTTACTGATTATTCAGAGTGCGGCAGAATCACCTCCTACACTTTTAAACTGTCACTTGTGTGGTTGGTTGTTTTTGTTTTATGGCATATCAACCCTTTTTGGGTCATTTAATGCTGATTCAAGTGATTTTGATAAACAAAGGATTCAGGTTGCTTATAGTACCCGCTCTTGCTTAAGTGGTCACTGAGTTAAGTATGAAACAGGCTCATCGCTGCTTAACTTTGTTATATAATATGGTCAGGATTTAATCATATAGGTGCTAGGGCTTGACATGACCAGCCAATTGATTAGATCAAGACTCTCCAACTGCCCATCTAAGGGCCAAAGTGGAGTGTTGCAGGTCACTTGACCAGAGTCATGGATCACTCAGCCACCAGGATCCCTTCCTTGGGCAGTACGAGTGACCACCCACTAACCATTTTTAAAGTAATGTTCAGTGAGTTTAGATTACTGTAAATTAAATGTTAATAGAAATTAGTTCAGGCAATATAACAAATCTACTTTGGTAACATTTCATACTTGCTTATGAAATATTCCTTAAAGTATACAAAATATTTTCTAAGGGAAAATATTTATGTTTGCTGGTAAAGCCTATTGATTATGTACAACTATGGCTTAGACTGGTGAACACTGTCTGTTTACTGTTCAAAGATTTCTTAAGACTGGTGAATCTGTAATTGCTATACACAGAGCTTTTTATGCTCATTTCATGTTATATTGAAATAATGCTGTTCTGAATAGCATTTTCAACCCATAGGAGTATATATTTTCTATCTAAAACAGCATCATTCCAATGTAATATGAAATGAGAATGAAAAGCTCACTGCTATGATCCTAATTGATTGTATCTGAAAAAAAAAATGGTAGGACATTAGCAAGATGGAGCTAACATTGCCACTTTCACCAGACAAGTGACTGTTTAAAATGTGGGAAATATTTCTGACGCACCCTGTACAATCAAAAGAACTGAAGAAGGAATTATTATTCAATGGTTTTTATGGTATCTTTATCAAGACAGCAAGTACTCTATTGTTAGAAAAGGTGAACAGAATCATTAGCTATGCAGAATCAACTTTTTGATGGACTCTCCCCAAAGAGAAAACCTGAAATAGATCATTTGCCAAAGCCCAAAGATATCATGTCAATATCAGCAGTTTTCAGATAGCGCTTAAAGAAATGTCCTTGCTTTGAATCTTATTTGCCAATTGTCATATGCACCTGCATTTAACTTGTGGGCCAATTAAACACAACAATTGTTGAAATTATTGTAAAAGTTGAGTTTCCCATCACATCTTAAACTACTGTCCTTTCAGCCTAATCATGTTGCCTTTATAGATTAAAGATAATGTAAAATCTTGAAGATGATACAGAGCAAAAATATGGCATAAAATTCAAAGGATCAGAATCTTTTGATAGGAAAATCTAAAATATCTACATTTTTATTTTAAATATAAGTTCAGAAAATAATATATAAATATATATATATATATATATATATATATATATATATATATACACACACACATATGCACATAAATATATACATATATATATACATATACACACATGCATATAAATATATACACACATATACATACATATATACACACGTGTATGTATATATATATATATATATATATACACACATGCACATATATATATATATATATATACACACACACACACACACACACACATATATATATATAATTAAATTAAGACCAATTTATACTTAAATACCCACCCATGAATCATTATATTAGATTTCAAAATTTGAAAAATGAGTAATTGAACTTAGAGGTCAGAGCTAACATTAGTTAATCTAAGATATATGATTTTAAGTATATGAACAATTCAATTTACCTATAGAGTAGGCTATCACCAAGTAAGATGTGTAAGTATATTGGTTGGTTTTAATTCTATATGCAAAATTTTAAAGTATACATTTCCACAAAATTATTGACTTTACTAAGTATGTTGTCTTTTCATCACTAAATGTGGTGATTAGTTTTTAAAATTGTGCGATACTTGAATTCACTAGTAATGGCAATAACATGTGAGTGTTTCATATAACCCCTGCTTACAGTCAAGTCATGTTGAAAGCATCGGCTCCTGCTAGATCACCAAAGATAAGCAGTGAATAGCCTGGTCAATACTTAGATGAGTGACCTTTTAAGAAACCACAGGTACTGTAAGCAACCTGATATCAAAATGATATCAGCACTAAGTCGTCATGGTGACCTAAAGTCGGTGTCAGCCAGACAGCGAGGGAGTCTATCCCCTTTTCACTAGGAAATTGTTTTGGCATTTGAGGCGGAGTGACACACCTACCATCAGCTCCTCACTTTACAGCACAGATCCCTGTGCTACTCATAGGTTGAGTTGGCAAGGGCCAGTATCAAACCTGGAACCTTGTGGTTCCTAGTTGGACGCTCTACCGACTGAGCTAAACCGAGGACCTGAAATGGGTTGATATGCCATAAAAAACCAACCAACCAACCCACCAACCAACCATGTAACCCATAGGTGCTGATGTAACCTTGAACTTTGGATGAAATTAAAGCAGTTCTAATTGTAAATGAGTCTTGGTAAAAGTGTATTTCTCATTTGGCAATATACTTGTCTAGTGGCGAACAGATTCTATTCAATTCACACTTGCAACAGAACAGGTTCCCCAAACTGCCTGCCGAGCAAAATACGATTTTCTATGGCCCAGGAATAAGATGAAAAACTTAATTTAAATGACATTGATTTACATTTTTCCTAAATCTATCTAAGTAAGACTTCCGTCAATCTAATTTACTCAGAAAAGGCACTTCAGAATTGGGAATTCTTACAGAATAGAGAAGAATTATTTTGACTCAGAGGAAGAAAGTGAGAAAAAGGGAAAAAATACATAGAAAGAATAAGAGAAAAGAAGAAAGAATGAGACAAATACAGGGAGAAAAATAAAAAGTAATATAGAAAAAAAAAATAAGAAAGAATGAGAGAAATAGAAAAAGAGAGTGAAAGATAAAAAGAAAGACAAAGAAAAAGAGAAATAAATAAATAAATAACTGGCTTTCAAAATTCTGTTGCCAGTTACACTATAAGATCAGCCCAAAAATTCATGAGGGTGAACTATTCTTTTCTTATATTTAACCAATTTTGACATATTTCAAAAATTAGAAAATGGAATTACTTAGATATAATATTCCCAAACATTTCTAAGTACAATCGTGCACACATAAAATCTTTAAACATAAACATGCGATCATGGACCAAATATTATTAGCCATTATATTTTCTATTCTTTTAAATAATTAAAAGAAACATTTCTTTCACAGATGATTTGCTTCAAAAAGATTAATGATTAAGAAGTTAAAAAACCCCAAAAAAACAACAAATACAAACATTATTGTTTTTCTAGCGAAAATAGAAAAATAGAATCCAAAACAAAGAGAATTATAACTTAAATTCTTGAACTTTTGGTCTCCTCTGAATCTTGTTCTGGGGATGAAATGAAAAAATGTTGAAATAATAACAAAATAAATTAGATTTTTTTCTTTGTTGCCAGAATAGTCAAATAAGCAATATTATGAAAATAAATTAAAATACTGTATTTGATATATAAGCATATAAGGCTTATCCCCACAAAACACACACACATATATATATATATATATATATATATATATATATATATATTGGAGGATATGTGCTTAATTGAAGTCATACCTAATTTTGAAAATTAATTAGTTAATAATTAATGAATTTAGGCAGGCATATATGTTCAAGTGTAAGGCTAAACAAATCGAGAAAATGTCAATCCCTGAATGTACATTTCGACCTATTAGGTCTCATCAGCAAGGTTATAGACATGGGAGACTGCTCCATGTTTGACTTGTAACCTCAACTGCTGAGCTGACAGGCAAGGACTCTAACCATTACACTTGCTGGCCATTCCCAGATTCTTTGTTTGTTTTTGAACTTATTTATATTCCACTTTTTATTGACTTGCTACACGACAGTATGAGAGTAAGTATATATATATATATATATATATATATATATATATATATATATATATATATATATCCCAGGTTTTATATACAAAGCTGAGTTATGATGAAGGTTGATATTTACCCAGACACTGTAGTTTACTAATATTTGTACCTAGGCTAACTTCATAATGCTGATTAAATATAAATAATGTGCCATTTAAATTATTTATTGATTCTAATGTCATATAAACCCTTCTAGGGTTATTTTAAGTTTAAAGGTTTGGAAATTGCATTCATTGTATGTTCATATTTACATTATCTGGGAGTAATGGCAATGAAGGGTACCCCACTCTTTCCATAACTCCATAATTGTCAAAAGAATTTTGCTAAATCACTTAAGGGCACAATGCATATGATTTTGTAGACCTTCAACAAACAAGATACTAACCTGGCCTATTGTTGGTATTAGCCAGGCAGCAAGGGAGTCTATCTCCTTCTTCAATGGTGCTAGAGCAGAGAGATTGATATTGTGTCTGAAGTGGAGCCCCACACCTACTGTCAGCTCCCCACTTTACAACACAGATCTGGCTAAGCTAAATCTGACACTGACAGCTATCCTAAAAAATAAGAATAAAAGCCTTGATATGATTTAGCCCCAGTGCTGTAAAAAGATTTTCTAGAAGGATATTAAAGTTATATGAGTTGAGTCATGGAGTATTGTAAAGATCGACTGGAACACTGAGGAAGGTCCTGGAGAATTGAGAATACCTGTTGATGACAATGAAGATAATCAGTTAGTACTGATTAAAAAGAATTAGTAGTTTAATGTAGGGGGTACCATATTAGAGTACAATAATGAATAAAAGGAAGAATTAAAAGGGCTAAGATGAAAAGAGAGAAGAAGAACAAGATCAAGAAAAAGATCAAGAAAAGGGGAGAGAGAAGTAAAACAAGGAGAAGTGGAATGAGAGGAAAGAACAAGAATATGAGAGAGAGAGAGAGAGAGAGAGAGAGAAAGGAAGAAGAAGAAGAAGAAGCACCTAGTTTTAAATTCAGAGTTGTCCTTCTCCTAGACTGGTTCTCTTAATATCATTGCATTTTCAGAAGTTGTAAGGGAGTTAAGATCAATAAATAGAAATATTGAGTAATAACAATACTCATCTATTCACAGTTCTCAGTAAGGTTGCTATGGTTAATAAACTTGTTTTCATTGACTTTTTATTTGTAAATTGGTTCTGTTTAAATCATATACAAATGTATACTTGAGCCTATTCAATTACTTCAGAAATCATTAGTTTAATGCTACAGATAAATCATCTTAGTTTCATGCCATGAACAGGATACTTATTTTATAGCAGTTTGGTATTCTTTTGCAACCATCCCCTTGTAACATAATAGAATGAAAAACCCAGCAACATGGAAAGTTTTTTGGATGAGTCAGCACAACGCTACATGTTGATTTCTTACTGGTCAAGAGATGTCACATGGTGATGTGTGGAAGAGTGGTAGTGAGAGCAGAGAATATAAGGTCAGTTTGGAACAAAGGAGTGGCTAGGTCAGATGTAAGTCTGTCACCCAAGATATTTTGACTTGGCGATAAAAATAAAAATAAAAATAAAAGTATCTCATGAGAAAAAAAAAAAACGCCTTGTGTTATTAAAAACTATAAATGGCACAAGGCAAGATATCCTCTAGTAATCCCAAGTTATTTCCAGACTCAAGCTGCAAAGAATGCCAGCCAACTCAACATCAATCCAACCACCAGATTCCAGCCTCTTGAAGTAAAACAGAAATAGAGATAAATATTGCACTATTATTATCATTGACATTCCCTTCCAAAAGAGAGCTGCTATGTTACACCCTTCCTTGTACAAAGTAAATTTGCCTATTTTGGTTGTATTTGCCCAACCCCTCTATGATGGACAGGATGTGAGACAAGGTCCATTTTTTAAAGCAGAGTACAACTGGTTTGAATTCAGAATTTTCCTTCTTCTAAACTGTTTTCCTTACTAAGGCTAAAGAACACTGTCTGTCCTACTATCTGCCCAATCTGGAGAACAGATGGATTCATGCTTTTCCCAAGGGCATTAGCAAAAAAGAAAATCTACCTATTTACTTTAGTTGTATTTAGCCAACCCCTCTACCATGGACAGGATGTGACACAGAGTTAATTTTTAAAGCAGAATTCAGCTGGTTTGAATTCTTTTAAATTTCCTTCTCCTAGATTGGTTGCCTTATAACCCATAGACAATAGATACAAGTTTTTTTCCAAGAACATTACCATGAGGAGAAATACCAACAGCCTCATCCAGAATTTGAACTTAGGTCACCAATTCTATTTCCTACATTTATAGCCATTATAGTATGTGCACATTCTACTTAGGTGATATGACAACAGTTGAATTGCTTTTTGTATTGTGTGTAAGTCTGATTTTTTTAAAAAAGATAGTTAATTCTTGTTTATAATATTAAAATATCTGAACACATTTTTGTAAAATTTATTATATATTCCATTGTTAGAATTATTGTTTGAAAATAAAACTGTTTTAAACAAACCATGATGAATGTCTGTTTTTATCAATTTTTTTCCATAAGAACAAAAAAAAAAATACCGGATAGCATAACAAAAAAGATATAGTTGCCAATAAATAGATTAAGAAATTTATTAGGATTATAGAAAATTTTATTTTAATAAGAAAGAACAAAAAACAGGATAGCATAATAAAAAATATAGTTGCCAATAAATACATTAAGAAGGTTATTAAGATTATATAGAATTTTCTTTTAATAAGAAAAAAAAAAGGATAGCATAATTAAAAATATAGTTGCCAATGAACACATTAAGCAGGTTATTATGATTATATATAATTTTCTTTAATAAAAAAAAACAAACATGATAGCATAATAAAGAATATAGTTGCCAATGAACACATTAAGAAGGTTATTATGATTATATATAATTTAAAAAAATAAAAAACAAACATGATAGCATAATAAAGAATATAGTTGCCAATGAACACATTAAGAAAGTTATTAGGATTATATAGAATTTTCTTTCAATATGAAAAAAACAAAACAAAAAAAACAAAACAGGATAGCATAATAAAAAATGTAGTTGCCAATGAACACATTAAAGAGGTTATTAGGATTATATACAGTTTGAACATCTAGTTTCTATCTACTATTGTACAAGCTAAAATGAACTTAGTATTATTTTGTTTTGAATGACTATTAGTACTAAAAGGAAAAAGCTAAAAAAAATATTAGTATATTATGATATGAAAATGAAAAGGGATTACATACATCACTTTTCAGGGGTAAGTGCACACAATTCAGTGATTTGAACATGACAGATACATACATTGAAAATGTACAAAATATTCAGGGTAGTTTATATATATATATATATATATATATATATATATATATATAAATCTTGCACAGATGTTTATTTACAAGAATTTTATCGTGGCTTGTTTTGAGGGTCCCAGCCTTCATCTCAAAATGGCAGACAAGATTTGTTGAATAAAAACAATGAAACAAATCAATGGAGGCACACAGAATGAATTGGTGAAATGATACTCATGGACATATGACACACACACAACTGACTGGTGAGTATGACATGAGTTTTTAAGAATCACTCACCGGTAGAGGTAGAAAACTCAGGGAGTACATGACTATTCTGAATATCACCAAAAGGAGGAGCAACGTGGTTTTTAGATTCCTTGCCCCGTACTGAAAGTAAAAGTGGAAACCTCTCTATTTCACTGCCTTTTTTAGTCAACACACAAACAAAATCATAATTCAGGGACACACTCATTTGGTTTGCCACATTCTTTTTTTTTTTTGAGTGAGGAAACAATACAAAAACAGAAGGTAAGTAGAAAAACATTACTGAATTACTAACATCCTCACATTGTTGTTGGTTTTATCACAGTGTTTCCAAATGTGTGCTCTCCGGTGTGTGTAGTTCAACTAGTGAGATTTTTATTGGAGTAATAGGATTAAAAGGTTCTAACTTAGAGAATAAATCAAATTCCAATCCAATTTGCAACTTAATAGCAATAATGGAGAGTACATTCAGTTATTGTACTTTCATAAGAGAGATTAATATCAAATACTCAATTTAGAGTAGAAACTTTGATTATTTAGGCACATTTAAGATATAAATTCTTTAATGAGAATTGGACATAGCATTGAGCTTAATAGCTACCAAAGCCAAAATTTTAATATATATATATATATATATATATATATATATATATATATATATAACTAAAAGCTGCATTTTATATATATATATATATATAAACTAAAAGCTGCATTTAATATGTATATATATATATATATATAAACTAAAAGCTGCATTTAATATGTATATATATATATATATATATATATACATATACATACACACTTACAAATATAAACATAAATAAACCAATGGGTGCATTTAATATATTTATAAACATGCACACACATACACTATTGCGCTTGTGTGTGTGTGTGTATATATATATATATACATATATAGACATACATATTTATATGTACATACATACATATTCAGATGAATACAAATACATATATACAAATAAACATATATCATACTATCATTGATATATACATAATTTGATTATATATATGATTTAATAATTGTATGTGTATGTGTGTGTGTGTATATATATATATATATACTGTAATTGCTATAAATATACCATTTAGAGATATATTATCTAGTAATTTATTTGTAATCTAGTTATAAAAAAATGATGTTAATTCTTTTTGAGGACTAAATAGTATATTTGTTTTTATTATAATTAAGGTGACTTTGTCTTATAATGTTTTTGTTTTTTTGTCACAGACAAAGAAGAGACAAAATGACTGATGATGGGACAGACACTAAAAACATTCAGAATAATGGGAACTGACAGCAGCAGAATTATGAACTGAGTTGGCTTCCAAGGGAAGCCATTTTATCCATTTACACAAAAACTATATATGGATTTATACAAGGGTGACTCAAAAGTTTTGCAATATGTTGTTATGTGCTAGTTTGTGGTGTATATACCACATAAAGGAGCAGTTCAAGCTGTGACAGCTATCCACTGTAGTTGGTAGTATTGTGGTAGCTGATGTACTCACACTTTTTGCATTGCCTCACTTTTTGTGTGATTTGAATGCCACACTGTTGAATGTGTAATCTAATTTGGTAACTTATAATTCGAAATGGGCCAATATTTACACAGAAGCAACCAAAAACATTTGTTTTATAAAAGGTGAAGGTGCATTTGATCACAGTATGGTACTTTGATTGGTCAAGAAATTTTGATCAGGTTGAAAGAACCTTGATGATCAGTTAAGGTCAGTTAGGCCTACAACCATGGATTCTAAAGTGATGCTACAACCCATAGAACCAAATCCAATAATCATCATCCTTATCATCAAGTTGCACTGACAGCACAGACTTCCATAATTCATCAGGAACTGCTAACAGCATGGATATCCATGACTCTTTCCCTTAAACCATTCCTATCAGTCATCACCCCTGGAAAGTCCTCTGTGCAACATTCAGAATCCACACAGAGCTGATTGATGTAGGTTTTTGTGAGTCAGCTTAAACTGGAGTGTCCATGTTTAGGTGTCCAAAGGAGAATGTCACTGAGGAATGTGTCTTTGCTTCTCCATCTTCTGAAGTTGTGGATTAATTTCTACAAATCCTGTTTTGGTTTTTCCTTAGGATTTTTCGACTTCAGGTTGGATACAATTAAGAACAAGGGCATTGTTTATATTGAGTAATACTTGAAGATTATCTGGCAAAGTGGGATTTGTCACATTTCTGACCTCAGCAGCTGCCGAAATGTGATTTACATTAACAAAATATTGCAAAATATTTGATTCCTCATAGTATATATACATTTATATATATATATAGTAGTAAAGTCAGTGGAGTGGACTATTGTCACTATCAGCTGGACAGTGAGGGAGTCTATCCTCTTTTCACTAGCACTATACCAGGGAGATTGTTTTTGTGACTGAGGTGGAGTGTCACATCTACCTAACTTTATTGCACAAATCCAAACTGTGCTACGAGGGGTGGTATTAGACCTGGAACCTTGTGGTTTCTAGGCAGATGCTCTACCAACTGAGCTAAATAAATATGTTTGAAAATACACAAGTCACTTGATTAGAAATTTAATTTTTGCTGCTAACAATGTAAAGTTATAATTCTATTACTATAAGGATTTTTCATATACAGCATTCTTTTTATATGATTTCATATATAGCATTCAGTTGAGCTTAACTTTATAATTATTCATCTGTTTTCTACGACAGAATAAAAAAAAATAACTGTAATGACTAAATAACTAGTTTTGAAAATCAGTTTTATGGTGAAAGTGGGGAATAAATAATCATTATTGATTATTGAATAATTATTGATAATGAAAGCGTAACTTGGAGAATCATTTTAAAAATAAAAACAATTTATAATTCATTCCATAACGAGAGTAGAAACTATAATACTGAAGCTTCATTGCTTCCATTTAAAAGTGGTTCCACCTCCTAAGTATCCTTTTCCTTGTTGACCGCCCCGCCCCCAAACAACTCACTCATGTTGGAAATTATTTTTATTGGCTGAAATTTTCAGCAGAGAATATGAAAAGTAATTCACCCCGCTCTTTGATGTCTGAGAACATCTGGGACCACCGGGTGAATTTACTGCATCATCCGGGAGAAATCAAGGTGATCAGTCTGAAGCCAAGAGGTATTCAAGTGCCATTCAGGATTATGATTGTAAACATTGCCCAGAATAGCTGTTTCTCTATCAAACCAATTCAGCTTTTGATAGAATTCAAAGAAAGAATGACAGACCAGATAGACAAATGAGCTTTAACCTGATGAAGATAAAAAAAGGTCAAATGCTTCTCTCAGCATGCTTTTTGTGTCATTAAGCATCCAATATTCCACGATACAAAAATTAATACACAGTTTTATAGGCATGATAGGTTGAAATCTGGTTGGTTTGGTCTGCTTTCTTTTGTTTAATGGCATATCAACCTTCATGAGTTATCTAATGCCAAAGCTATCCTTATAAAATAATAGTATTTTTCTGACCTCCCACCAGGCCGGAATGACACAAGGACTTTTTAACATGGAGAACCATGCACAAATTAAAGCTCATGCAGTAGCAAGTGCAAAAAGTGCATGATCCCTTTGGCATTCCCATTTTGGGGCACCTCAGACACTGGGCAATAAACCTGGCCCTGCTCCTTTTAGACGAAGGGACAGATACTGTCTGGGTGGACGGCCCTCTGGGATTGCACTATTTGATTTATCTTACCAGTCTAGAAGTTGAAGCTACTGGACACAGGGAACTCTGTACCAGGTAAGAAAAATAGTAGTGGTACTATTTAAGGGATGAAGGGCTTCATTCTTTCCCAAGGGTATTAGTCCGAGAGTGAAGATAATTGAACAACAGGAGTTCAAACTCGCTTACTATGATGTTGCAGTCCAGGATATTATCCATTATGCAATAGGAATTCTTATTTCAAATTCTGTTGCCTTTTTGATTGATTGCTTTTAATGGTATGTCAACTCGTCAGGGTCATTTTATGCCGGTCGGTTAAGGAATCACATTGTATGTTCATATTTACTTTTTGTGTAGTTGTTTAAGAGTTTTTTTTTAATATTTCATTTTAATGATACATCAAAAAATCTTCTGGGATAGTTTTTTAATGATTACTTTATATGGTACTGATCATGATTTTTAGTATAATTATTTTTCTCTCAAGAAGGACAAAATGTCATTTATGTCGATATTTTCATATAGGTCCTTCATATTGTTTGCATTGAAAAAAAGAAAAACATTGTCTAATGAGAGCTAAATCTCTGCATTCTATGAGAAAATGTTTAACAGTATAGGCTGTTTGACATGTTAAACACTGTGGTTCTTGTTCTAGTTTGAATATAAATGGGTGTGTCAGTCTTGGCTGACCAATATGTAGTCAGTATATAGAGATGTGTTCTTTTCTGGATTTTCTGAAAGCTGGTTTCCATTTTCCGAGTGTGGAATTTATCAGGATTAGTTTATTGCATAAGTTGTTATCAAATTTGTATCACTTCATCTGTTGTTCAAGTAACAAGCTTTTTCTTTTTTGATATTAATTATATTAAAGGTGAAATGAGTTCAATCTCTATGCGCTTGCGCCAGGTGAGGACCAATTTAAAAAATATCTACAGACTTGACTCAACCCATAAGAATGTAATTTCATAAATAGTTTTTATTGGTTTTGAAGTTTAATTAATATGGTATCTTTTTCTTTTAACTCAAGAGGGTCATTACGTTGCAGGGGGAGAGGCACAGCAAAAGAAAAGTGAGATGGTGGGGGGTAGTTTTCACCATTTCTCTGAATTTTTGAGATGAGGCTTGATAATTAGTATTATTTGTATTATTCGACTATTGTCCTCATCTTCATTGTTATCTGTCCAATTTGACACATAGCCTAGTGGATAAAGGAATTAGGTTAAGACAGTTCTAGGTGATAGTTATCTATAGACTGTAGGTTCAATCCTGGTCAGGGGTAGAAGTAACATAGAATAATAATTAACACAGCTTAACACCTGTATCCCAGGTATGGTTAGCGGAATGAGAACAGGATACCCGCGTGGACTGAATAAAGGGTTGGGTTCAAAGTTCCGTGATGGCTCCCGTTTTGAAGTTTAATTATCTTTTTCTTTTAACTCTTCTTTATAGATTGGTGAATTCTTAAACATAGTCTAATAAGAATTATATCTTCACATTCTATGGGAAAATATGTAGGGTGTTTCGCATGCTATACAATGTGGTTGTTTTTCTTTTTTTAGTATAAAAGAGTATGTGAGTCTTGTTTGACCAAGGAACAATTGGGATATAGTGACTTGCTCCTTTCTGGAAATCTTTTTTAAATTTTTATTTTTATTATAAACTCATTGCACATTCGGTTTTCTGGTTAACACCGGGGGTCCAGCGAGCTTCGGCCGCTGGACTCGTCAAGAGTTTAATAATGGCGTCGATCCCAGAGGGCTATCCCCCCAGGCAACGACGCAATTTTTGTTCTTTCCCACCCATGAGCTTCAGCTTGTGGGTGGGCCCACATTAAAGCGAGGCCTTGTGCTTAGCCCATACAAGTGGGGTATAAGGCAAATACCCACTTGCTCCTTTATGGATTTTCTGAGAGCCAGTGTCTTTTTGTTTTAACTGTTCTTGGATAAAGGAGTATATGAGTCTTGTTTGACCAAAGAACAATCAGGATATAGTGACTTGTTCCTTTCTGGATTTTATGAGACCCAATGTCTTTTTGTTTTAACTGTTCTTTACAAGTTTGTGAATTTTTAAATATTGTCTAATGAGAGCTAAATGTTTAAAAGTTTAAGAGTGTAGGGTGTTTGGCATGCAATACACTGTGATTGTTTCTCTGTTTTTAGTATAAAAGAGAATATGAGTTTTATGTGACCAATGTACAATTGATATGTAGTGACTTGATCCTTTCTGGATTTTCTGAGACCTGCTGCCTTTTTGTTTTAACTGTTCTTTACAAGTTGGTAAGTTCTTAAGCATTGTCTAATGAGAAATAAATCTTCACATTCTACGGTAAAATGTTTTATAGTTGAGGGTATTGGACATGCTATTCACTGTGGCTCTTGTTCTTGTTTGAGTATTAAGGAGTGTGTGAGTCTTGTGTGACTAATGCACAATTGGGATATAATGATTGTTCCCTTTGGAATTTTCTGACACCTGATATCTTTTTGTCTGTTCTTTACAGATTGGTGAATTTTCAAATGGTCAACAAAATGGTAAGTGGAGCCACTGTTAAATTCCACAGATAAACACACACTGAAAATTTTCATAGAGCACACAAAAGGATTACTGAGAAATGTGTGAATAACAACATTGTGATAATTTCTACAAAATTGAAACTGAATGAGAAACAAAATTCATATGCACTCAAGTTTACAAAGTTCTACTATAACTAATTTTAACAGTTTATAGGTTCATACAGTGTTTCTAGAAGATAATAAATTGTTTATAAATTTATGGTAATTTCAATGATTTATTAATTTTTTTGTTTCTTCTTCTGTCAAGAAACTCCACCTGGCACCATCAGTTGCTGAAATGGCCGCCTCCAAGTAAACATTTATAAGAAAATGTTACTTTGAAAAAAAAAAAAGAAAAGAATATATTGATGCATAAAATAAATTTTTATCAAGTTTTAAAATTAGATATAAAAATATACTAACTGGGGACAGATATCATGTTTTTTTTATTCATGGCAGAATCATTCTTCTAAAGTGATTATATATAATGTTGGGTTTTTTTTTATCAAGAAATAATACAAAATAATAATTTTGAAACTTGATAAATGACAAGTGGACCTAGATGGAATATTTGTGCTCATGATATCTGATGGTGCCTGGCAGATGTATAAAAAATGAATAAAACAAGTAGTCAGCACTGTGTCATATCCCTCTCCAAAGAAACTTACCTCTGTCCAGCTGAAAAAAAAAAGAAGATTCAAAATGTATTTTCTTGACCTCCCACCAGGCCAGATTGAGTGACACAAGGACTGGGGAGCCATACACAAACCAAAGCTCATGAAGTGGCCAGTGCAATAGAGTGTGTGATCCCATCAGTATTTCCCTTTTGGAGCACCCCAGGCACCGGGCAATAAAACTAACCTTGCCTCTTTTAGATGAGGGAGCAGGTACTGCCTGTAGGATGGCCCCCTGCAATCATGTGATTAATTTTATATCTTACCAGTCCAGAAGTCAAAGTTCCTGGACACAAGATTCAAAGCTTAGTAAATATATTCATAAGTATAAATAAAATTCAAAATGTATGTCACAAATGATGGAACACAAGACGGCTTTTAACATTAACAACTTAAAATGTATATTAACTAGCCACACATGTACTCTCTTCTACATTTCTCAAAGAAAATGTTGCGTTTCTCTTTTTCTGACTAGGTGAATATGATTTTGATTGTAATGAATTTGTGAACATATGTAACACTTCAATTAAACTATCTAAATAATATTTTTTTATAACTATTTATTAACTATTTTACCTTTTTTCCTAACACACACACATACACACTTATGGACAAGGTAAATATGAAAGATTTAAAAATAAAAATTAAATAAATAAATATATATATATATGTATATATTAAAAAATATTATAAGATATAAAAAAAAAAGATAAATTGAATTAGATATAATAAGTAAATAAACAAATAAATATAATAATAATATTGATTATATATTAATATAAATAATAATAATAATAATAATAATAATAATAGTAATGATAATAATAATAATAAATGATTAAATTGATTTATATTACATCCAACACAAAATATTATATATCACCATGGCCACCAAACACAAATACGCTCTTTAATACGCACATACATATGCACGTGCAATCCTGCGCTAGGATACAGTCATAATGTCACAACCAACATGCATTTTCATGGACACGCGCATGACAACATACGCTCAAGTACACCCCCCCCCCCCCGCATTCACATAAACATACAACACAAGAATACAGTTATATAAAAATCCCATCATTTTCAAAAAAAAAAAAAAAAAAAAAATTCATTTAAAAAGAAATATCATAACTAGACTGCTTCAGTTCCAGTGATCTTTTTGAAAAAGAGATATTATCTTGAAAATTCAAGAATTAAATACAGGTTAACACACAACATCATTGTTACCGTATTATTATTTTTTCTTTACACCTGCATTGTGATAGCCTTCTAAATCAACCTCCTAACCAATATATATATATATATATATATATATATACATTGGACTTCACAGTCACAGGAGGCGCGGTAACTTCAGGGGTACAATAGTCATCCGAGACTGCAATGCCAATACAAATACATATATATATATATACACATAGACACACACACACACATATAAGTGAGAGAATATGTATATGAGCCAAAAAGATATTTTATCTTATGGAAATGGAGGCCAATTTAGGAAAGAGACAACCTAACCAAAAATAGATTTCTAGAGGCTTAAAAAGCCATTTTAACTTTACCTTTTTTGCCTGAAAGCGCATTATTAAACATACGCTCTTTTATTCTAGAAATCTAGTTTTTAATGTAAGGTTAGAAAACCCAGTTTTACTCACTTGGAGATTAAAGGAATTTATTTTCAATATATTTCACATTACGTTTTCATTTTAGATGGAGTCAGTATGAACAGTGTTTCTGTTTAGTTACAATAGGATCAGAAACATGTTCATACACATGAAAAAAAAAAAGAATAGTTTATAGAGACATTTATTTATGTCTGAGCAAATGATATACTTATATGAGCTTTTCTTTTTGTTCATACCAACTTATAGACCTAATACAACGTATATATATATATATATATATATATATATATATATATATATATATATATATATATAGTAGTGTCACTAATATCATAAATGCAAGACACTTTAACATAGAGAAATTGTTTTTGAAAGGACAAAGTTACTGAAATTGAAAATATAACTTTTTCCAGTAAACCTTTGAATATTTTATGCGATGTAATGCAAAAATAAATTGTTTTAAAACAAACTTTTGCATTAAAAGTAAAAAAAAAAAAAAATGAACACAACCCTAAGAATAAAAGAATAACATTTATGTACACAAATACTATGCTATGATATTAGTCATAGGACCAAAAACCAACTCAAGGACAACATTATTTAGCAGTTGATAGCATTGTATAATGTGCTAGCCTCATTTAAGCATCCATTCCTATGTTGATTTTTGAATCATATTTCATGTATTAATCCTACAAATGTAAGAGATGGCTAAATGGTTGTATACTTATTGTATGCATGGAAGGTTTCAATATAGTTGTCTATTTTTAAAATAAAAGTTGTCAAAAAGATAGTTGTATGATTATTGAAATATCTTTTATATGAGGGTCGGCTGAACAGTTCATAGGCTGACCAAGATACTTTCATGGAATGTGAAGAAATGAATTTTTCCCCTCAACATAGCCCTACTTGCATTTCACACACTTCTTCTATCATAAATATAAACTTTACAGCTATTCTCATATATATATATATATATATATAGTGCTACCTTGGCTTATCAGTTTAATTCATTCCACTCGTAACTATATTTCCTCATATATCAAATCAATTTTCCCCAGTGAAATACACTGAAATGCAATGAGTCCATTCCAGCACCCAAAAAATTTCCCTAATTATTTTTGTGTTTTTTTTTTTTTAAATAAGAAAAATATCACTGTATTGTATAAGAAAATGATTAAATAGAATGTAATGAATTATGTGCTGTAGTATGTTTTAATGTTTATTCTTTTATAGATGATATTTTTCATTTGTGTAATAAATTTGGAAACAAATTTTTTAGTGAATTTATTAAAACATATCTGAAGCTCACTAGTACCTCAAATCAATCAAGTGACAGTTTGTACCTCAGAAAACTCTTAAGTTGCGGTACTCATAAGTCAAGGTATATCTCTCTCTCTCATATATATATATATATATATATATATATATTATATATAAGTATTTTAGAATTTGCTTGAAGTATTGCATAAAGTATGTTATTACATTTTATCTATTTATTTTATATTTTTTTGAAGACTATTGCAATGCAAAAGTAATTGTACAAGGTCTTATTAATTTCAAAGTATCTTCATCTTCAGAGACGTTTTCAATATGCATTATTTACATATTGAAACCGTCTTTGAAGATGAAGATACTTCGAAATTATTAAGACCTTGGACAATTGCTTTTTCATTACAATATCCTTCCAAAAAAATAAAAATAAATAAATAAAATGAGATTATATATATATATATATATATATATATATATATATATATATATATATTAGTTAGAAAAGAAATCCTTAAATCTTGAAAAGAAAGTATTAGTTTTTTTTCTTAATACCACCAAGTTTTTAAAAAATAGTTTTGGATATGCAAAATTATGCTTTGAGTAGGTTTTTAGACTTGAATGAAAACAAAATTCAACTGTGATGCTGTGGGAATGAAAGTTTTAAGTAACTGAGAGACAATTTATTTTTGTCATCCTCTATAATATGGTTAAATATCTTAATTCTTAAATTCATATAAATGATAGTTTAAGTGTTTGACATGATTAAAATATTTAACTTAGTTATTGGCAGATTTTCTTTTTTACCAAATACAAAGCCAAAGCCATCTCTGATTAGAACCCCCCTCCCCCAGCTTTCATGAAACAAAACTGCCAATGTATTTTTAATGTAAAAACTAAGAGCTGTAAAAACAAACATCTCAGCATATAAATAAATCCTTAACTGATGAATATATTTCCATATGTCACATAATTTGAGTCTATAGAAAAAAATAGAAAAAAAGTAAAATATAATCAAGTTTTCAAAAACAAAAGTCAATGAAGACTAAAAGTATTCATGCATTAAATAACAATTTTCCCCACTTATTTTGAATGACTTGTCCTATTTTGGATAAAATAAGTGGATATGGTGATCAGTTTTCATCTTTTGAAGTAAATCAACTTAATATATAGCAAGTAATGTATCAAGCCAGCTTAAGTCTTTTCACTGCAAAAACTAACAATATATATTTGATGAAAATGGCATGGCCTGTATATTCAACTAATGTTGATAACTAAAAGAAATTGTTGAAAAAATATAATGAACTTACAATTAAAGGCTGTTTGAAATTAAGTATTTCAATTTATATATAAAAATCAAATTCAGAAGGTAAAACTTTTCTTTCAAGTTGATTTTTTTTTTTTTTTTAAATAAAAAAAATATCTAAAATCCTTTAAAATAAAAATAGAACTGAATCTATGAATTTAGAATTTGTTGATAGAGAAATGTTCATAATATTTTTTTAATGGCTTCTCTGATGGTAAGTATTTACCCAACCTATTCGCTGTGGGTAGGATGTGACACAAGGTTACAAGTATGAGACATCCAGTGAGAATAAAACTCAAGGTTTCTCAGATGGTATCTACCATTACTTTTATATATACATATATATATAAGTACAAGTAAAGGTGACGGGGTGACCTAATGTCAGTATCAGTCAAACAGTGAGGGAGTCTATCCCCTTTTCACTAGCACTAGACCAAGGAGATTGTTTTGGCATCTGCGGTGGAGCGCCACACCCACCATCAGCTCCTCACTTTACTGTACAGATCCCTGTGATACTCATATGCTGAGTTGGCGAGGGCCGGTATTCAACCAGAAACCTTGCGATTCCTAGGCAAGTTCTCTACTGACTAAGCTAGTGTTATGTTTTTACATACAGATAAAATATGGACAACTGAATGAAAATGCAAGACCTGGTTGTTGGAAATTAACAAGGTTTTATTTAACATTGGGTAGAGAATGCTTCTACCCTAAAAGTGACTTAATTAGCTCAACTATGTGCATGCATCCATCTAGCATGAATCCCAATCCAAAAGTGTCATGGTGGAAACCCCACTTCCAGCTTCCCATTAAACCCCTACTTATCAAAGGGAGTAACTCTAGATTCCGTTAGGTCTGAACCTAATAAGTTGGTTTCCTGCCTTTTCATGATTACTATGATCTTGATTCCAAACATATTTGCTTTTAAGGTTTGAATCAAAATAAACAGAATTTAAAAAAGTAACATTCTTATTTCAAGATATTTTTTTTTATATCTAAAATCCTTTAAAATAAAAAAAAATGGGACTAAATGTATTAATCTAAAACTTGTAGATACATGAATATTCAGGCTTCTCAAATGATATCCACTTTTACTTTTTAATAATTTGTCAGGATTCATTTTAATAAATATTTCTGTAGAGGTCAATAAAATATGTGTTTATAAATAAAATAGTGAGATGATGAAAAAAAAAAAGAATTCATGTTTTATAACAAATATCTATTTTCAGAATAATCTTCCTTGTCAATGCACCTACCCCATACATTCTTGATTTTTATATATTATATAATATATATGGCCGGGTTAGCTTAGTCAGTAGAGCGTTCGGCTAGAAACCACAAGGTTCCTAGTTCGATACCGGTCCTCGCCAACTCAGCGTACGAGTAGCACAGGGATATGTGCGGTAAAGTAAGGAGCTGATGGTAGGTGTGGCGCCCACCCCCAGACGCCAAAAACAATCTCCTTGGTCTAGCGCTATTGAAAAGGGGATAGACTCCCTCGCTGATTGGCTGATACCGACTTTAGGCCACCCGATGAGAAGAAGAAGAAGAAGAAGATATAATATATATATATACTTATATTGAGGTCAGTTCTCGATTGATGTTTACATAATTATTAATTTATGGAATTTACTTTTGAAGCTCAAAAATTGCTCACTACTCACACTTAAGTTTCAGCATTACAAAATTAAGCTTCATGCATTTATATTGAAGCTGGATTTCTGCCTAGAAATAGGATTTTAAAAGATCAACCTTTATATGACTACATAGATTACTTAATTTAAAAAAAAAAATAAATAATGATATTACTGGAGACAGAGACATTAAAAATACATTGTCTATTTCAAACCTGCAATATTGATACTGTTACTTTAAAAGCTAATTTAGAGATTAACACCTTTTTTCTCAGACAAAAAATTTTCTAAAATAAATAATTCATGTCCAAGTCTTATTGAGAAAAATGATATTCCATTCATTAATAGACAAGTGTCTTTTTTTAAACTTACAAAGACATTTTGGATTTTACCAATAACTCAAATTACTTTTTTTCCATGAAAAAAAAAACCAACCTAAATTTTTTGGTTGAAAGTTTAAATGCTAAAAAACTAGATTTTGGCTTTTTTTTCTCCAAAAATTTAATTGTTACAGATAACAATTAATCAGATGTTCTTTTAACTCTTGCTAGAGTTATAGATCTAAATCTCCTTAATTCTCTATATAAGTATGGATGCAAGTATACACACCTATCTCAGTATGTGTGTGGGTGTGTATATATATATATATATATATATATATATAGTGTGTGTGTGTGTGCAGAGATAAGGAAAACAAAGTACTCCAAAAGATAAATTTATTTGTAGATAGTTAAGTCAATGTTAAAACATTTCAGTTTGTTATTAAGACTTTCATCAGGACACGAGGATGAGACTATAGTGTAGTTTAAACTGAGTTAGAATTTTTTCAAAATGGAAACAAAAGACAAAATATTTCTACATACCTTCATATTTATTTCATATTTCACCACCCATATATATATATGTATATAAACACACACACACACATAAGTGAAGATGTATATTTACAACTATATATATTATATATATATATATATATATATATATATATGCATGCATGTAAAGATGTATATTTATTATTGCTCATTTTCATGGGGTAATATTTTAATGTAAAATAAATTACATTAAAATATTTCTTTTAATCCAATAAATAAAATATGAAATTTTGCTAGACCATCAAATGGTTTGGCCATTTATAGAGTAGAGAGACAAATGGACTCTTCCAAATTGGAATAGATTTACATATCTTTCAGTAGGATGACATAAACTTATTTCTAACAAGGAAATGAATATTCATATAAGAAAAATTTTAAACTATAATATATTTAGAAGTTGTCAATCAAAATATAAATATGTTTATAATACATGCAAGAAGCTTAGAGTTTAATTAGGCAGATTTTGTTGATTCTGCCCTGAATGTGTATCAAATATTATTTTTTAAGTCTTATAATTGAAATTATTCTTTGAGGAATATTGTATAGTCTATACCAAAGCTGGCTTCAAAATACTGGAAAAGCTAAAAACTAGAACTGGATTTACACCTGTGTTGAATTAGTGGGAATCAAAGACTGTTTTTAATTAATACTAAGTCTTATCTCAACTAAATAACACAGAACCAAATTTTTATCTATGTCGAATTAGAAAATATCACAGATTTTATTGTTATCTAATGACCATTAACAGAAACATTAACTAATATGCTCTTCGAATAATCCCTTTAAATTTTTTCCAGGGTATGACACTAAACTGCATCTGATGGTGAGACTCCACTTCTGGAGATCTTGGGAGTGTAGAGAACCCCTTCATTGCCATTACTCCCAGATCTACTCTGACCTGGAGTAGTAATACCTGTTAGAGTCTCATCTATAGGTAAAATAGATCTTTTTTAAAAAATTGTTTATGTTTGATAGGACCATGTGTAAAAAAAAAATCTTTTAAAAAATAACTGAAAAAAAAATGTAAATGTGAACATAAAATGAACACAATTTCCTAACCTCTCGGCATAAAATAACTCTTGATGGGTTGAGATGCTGTTAAAATCAATCAATCATTTAATTTTTTGAATTGGCAACTCATTTTATCACATTCTGGGAGCCTTCCTCAGACAGCTGACATTTTGTGAGTTATAAAGTGGGGAGTTGATAGTAGTTGTGGTGCTCCACATGAGATCTAAAAATAAACTCCCTGATCTAGTACTAGTGAAAAGGGGATAGACTCCCTTGCTGTCCAGCTGATACCGACAATAGGTCACTCTACTGACTTTACTTTTTAATTATTTTGAACTATTTAGTAGCTATTTTGTCCTCTTGTTTTTTTTGTTAATGAACATGATTAAATTGGCAAAGATGAGGATGTTAGTTCAAAACAAACAATACTACTTCTCATAATTTCAGTGAAAATTCTTCAGTCTAGTTTATCTATTTTTTTTTTCTTCAGCTAAAATGAATAAAAGACATCAGTTTAAACTTGAATTAATCATGACAAAAATATTTTTGACATTAAACCACTAAAAATAATCTTGTGGCAATGTCATATTCTAAAAAGCAATGAGTGAAAAAAAAACTTTTTTGAATTTATGCCAAAATATTTGCTAAGTTAATAACTGAATAAAAACAGCACAAAAACTATATATATATATAAGTGAATTTCAGTCTGAATGTATGTTTAAAGTTGTAGGCCATTTTTGTATCTAGAAAGCTAGGGAAGGTTTAGCTGAGTCAGTAGAGCATCTGCTTAGGAATCACAAGGTTGTGGGGTCAATAGTGGATCCCACCAACTAAGCACATGAGTAGCACAACTTTGTTCTCTGTGGTAAAGTGGGGAGGAAAGTTGTATCAGTATCAATCAGTTGTATATTGGACATAAAATTAATTTCTTTAGATTAGAGTATTCAGTACAGCATTCGCTTAGGAGCCATAAGGTTCCAGGTTTGATACTGGCCCTCACCAACTCAGTGCATGAGTAGTACAGCTTCAATCTGACCAGTAAAGTAGGGAGTTGATGGTAGGTATGGCACTCCACTTCAGATGCAAAAACAACCTCCCTGGTCTAGTGAAAAGGGGATAGACTCCTTCACTGTCTGGCTGATACTGACAATAGGCCACACTGCCAAATTTTACTTATAATTGAATTTACTTTACTAGCTGCACCCACAGAAATTCCATGGTAGTTGTTATTATCAATCATCTTATGGCACTTATGCCTTTGCTCTTCCTTCTATCTTTGCCTGTATCTCCTGATTCTCTACTCCTATCCCAAGAATCTTTGCCTGTATCTCCTGATTCTCTACTCCTATCACAAGAATCTTTGTCTGTATCTCCTGATTCTCTACTCCTGTCACAAGAATCTTTGCCTGTATCTCCTGATTCTCTACTCCTGTCACAAGAATCTTTGCCTGTATCTCCTGATTCTCTACTCCTATCACAAGAATCTTTGCCTGTATCTCCTGATTCTCTACTCCTATCACAAGAATAGAATTTAAAAGGATTTAAAAAGAATTACTTTTATCATTTACTTTTACTCTTCAATTTATTTATTTCATGGAAATAACATTTGAGATAAATTGTTGTAGATTTCTATTTGTATTTATCATTTTCTGACTCTTCACTTAAGTGTTCATGAAGTAGTTGACACTCTCTCAGTATCTTCTGACATTTAGGTTGTTCTTTTTAATAGAAGGGTCCATTATTTATCTGAGGTGATGACAAAGCATAACACATGGAAGTACAAGCATATTAATATATAGATTGCTTCATTAGAAATCTCTCTACAATGTGCTGTTTTTTTTCTGGGCTACAGATACTTATAGACACATGCACAGAGAACAAAGATCATTCTGCTAAAGCAAACCCAAGCAATATTAAATGAATGACCAGAGGCAATGTTTTTTTTTCTTTTCATTTTTTTTTTTAAACAAATTCATTGACAAACTAATTCAAATATAGTTCTGGGAATAAGAAAATTGATGTAACCACAGGGTTCTCAAGGGAGATAATCTGTTTAGGAATAGAGTTCTCTGTTTGTCGAGTCACCTCAATTTTTATTTTCCAGAAGGTATCATATGAGAGTTTGTGGTGTCTGTAAGAATAAAATGAATAAACAAGAAAAAGTATGGTGACAAGAGAAATAGTAATAGAAATGCACAGAATGGAAGGGTTCCTTGTTCCTGTTTACATAGAGATGTGTTTTTTTTTTTGCTTGCAGTATTAAAAGCTCTTTAGCTGTTTATCTCTTTGCTTCACTGGTGTACATGACTGTTAGAGCCAAAGATAACTGCTTTCAAGCAAATGAGTTTGTAATGAAAATTCATGTTTACTTCATGTCTCCAGGCATTAAAAACAAACAATCCAAAAAACAGATTAAAACTAGAAATAACATTAATATTGCCATTTTTCATTAATAGAATAGATATTAGTCTTATATAAGCATTGCGGATTTATAATGATTAATGAGGAAGTTTGGGTGGTGTAATGGTTATAAGCGTAGAAGTTCAAATTCTGCCTAGGTTTTTTACATCTATTAGTTTTATACGAGTATTTGATCTGATTTCTTTGTTTAATGGCATATCAACCTTCGTAGGTTATTTAATGCCCAAGCCATCCTTGTAGAAGAACTAGTAATAAAGTATGCAGAGTGACCTATTGTTTGCATTATCCAGATAATTAGGGAGTCTATCTCCTTTTCACTAATGTTAGACCATGGAGATTGTTTTGTGTCTGAGGTGGAATGCCACACCTACCATCATTTACCCACTTTTCTGCACTGATCCAAGCTGAGTGGAGGAGGGCCAGTATCAAACCCGATATCTTGTGCCTCCTTCAAAACTCTACAGCATTGAAACTCCGTAGACAAAAATATGAAAACGTAAAAAAAAAATCAAAAATCAAAAAAAATCAATACACCCCCTATTCAAAATTCTATATAGAGAGTATATTTTTAAACAAAAGTATTATTTCTTCCAAATTTTAAATATAAACAATACCTAATGATATCCATTTTACAAGAAGAAAAAAAGATGATATCTAAATGAGTCAGTGCTGATTCTTGATCCTTTTTAATTAGCATTTTTTTGGTGAAACACTGGATTGTGAAAGTGCAGCACCCTCCATACCCCTAGACCCTCAGCTTTGTACAACTATTTCTTGTTTCCTAAAATAAAAATCCATCTCATGGGTAAGATTTGAGGATGTGAAGAACTCTAAAAGAAATCTGATGACACTGTTTCAAACCATATAAAAAAAGAAGAAAATATTACTGGAATAAGTATGTTAGAGGCCAAGAGTACTATTTTTCTTTAAATCAATGTTTCATTCTTTCGTTATTTCTGTTTTGGTAAATTAAGTTTCAGTTTGGATACTTTTTGATAACAGCTTGTATTTTTTCCCAAGTTTGATAGAAAATCATTTAAGCACTATAAAATGGTAATTTTGATTAAATCCATAACCTAATCTAAACCAGGAAAATTTGTGACACTGTCATTTACAAATGTTGATAGGATTAAATAAAATAAATTCTGAAGTAATTCATTGATTTTCAATTATCATTTAAGATTTAAGATTTATCTTCTGCTAATTCTTTTCAAGTAAGAATATCATAATTTTGTATGATTCTTTGAAAAACCTATTTCCCTAACAACTATCATATATATATATATATATATATATATATATATATATATATATATATATATATAATATATATATTATTTATTTATCTATGTTGAAAAAATGATTGGAAGAAAAATATATATACCTTGGTATGGGTCAAATTTATTACTATTTGCCAACATAAGTTTTGATCAAATTTTATTCACATGCACAGAATATTCTATTTAAAATTATTTTAAATATAAAATAAAATAAGAATAAAATAATAGAAACAAAATATCAGGCATGCAATCTTCTTCAGGATAGAGTGTTCCATTTTTCTCACTTACACACACACACACACACACACACACACACACACATATATAATTATATATATACATGAACAACTACAATTCAAATACTATTTGAGTCTCTTGCAAATATATCTCTAGTGGGCAATTTAATATAGTTGAGTGTTCACCAAGTAGAAATCTATCTCAGCTTGTTCATATCTATGTATTTATCTAACTCTTGCAGTACATGTTTACTTCAGTTTGTACACACACACATCAAGCTGTCAATATTTATGTTACATATCTGTCAATCAGATAAAAATCTATCTATATCTTTTTGTACATAACTGTTTCAGTTCTTTGCATGCACATTTAAACTCCCTCACTGTCTGTCTGATACTGACAATAGGCCCCTATCTCTCTCTCTCTCTCTCTCTATATATATATATATATATATTATATATATATATATATATATATATATATATATAAGATTTTTGGATGTTTGTTTATTTAGAAACGTTGCTGAATAAAGTATATATTAAATTTTTACTTGAAGGCACTTACAATGCATGTATCGCATAAAATTCGATACTTTTTCTTATAGAAAATGAACTTGACAAGTGTAATCCCAGCAAAGGATGGCTCGGTGCGTAGAATACCGTACAGACTGTTTCGACTTTATTAAGTCTCATCAGCGGTATATACTAATGATTTCCCTCCGACAGAAATCGAAACCGGGACTTCAGCAGACACAGTGAAACACTAGTGAAACACTTTATCGCCTCGGCCACAGTACACAGCTGACCATCCTAGTGAAATTAAGCTTGTCAAATGATACTACATGCCTCTACCATAATAGGTAAGGGGGCGTTATTGAGAGAATAATAACAACAAACAGACCGTATGCCCTTCGGCGAAGTGAATAAGATTTTTGGATGTTTGTTTATTTAGAAACGTTGCTGATAAAGTATATATTAAATTTTTACTTGAAGGCACTTACAACGCATGTATCGCATAAAATTCGATACTTTTTCTTATAGAAAATGAACTTACATGCGTTGTAAGTGCCTTCAAGTAAAAAAAGAAGGGCATACAGTCTGTTTGTTGTTATTATTCTCTCAATAACGCCCCCTTACCTATTATGGTAGAGGCATGTAGTATCATTTGACATGCTTAATTTCTCTAGGATGGTCAGCTGTGTACTGTGGCTGAGGCGATAAAGTGTTTCACTAGTGTTTCACTGTGTCTGCTGAAGTCCCGGTTTCGATTTCTGTCGGAGGGAAATCGTTAGTATATACCGCTGATGAGACTTAATAAAGTCGAAACAGTCTGTACGGTATTCTACGCACCGAGCCATCCTTTGCTGGGATTACACTTGTCAAGTTCATTTTCTATAAGAAAAAGTATCGAATTTTATGCGATACATGCGTTGTAAGTGCCTTCAAGTAAAAATTTAATATATATATATATATATATATATATTGACCTGTCAATATCTGTACCTGTTTCCTATCTGTCAAAAAAATATCTCAGTATGCTGTTATCTATCTATCATTATTATAACTGAACAATTAAACCAGTAGATAAACAGTTAAATGACAGGGCTTAAAAGTAATCTTGGTCCCCATATTCAGTATTTCAAATTCTAGGTTCACCTTGATTTGCAGCATTCTGCCCAAAGACAGGAACTTTGCTGATGGAGGTGTATTATTTTGATTTTTTGGACTGTTGTCCTCATCTTTATTATGAAATATACATACACTTTCTTACATATATTTCTTACCTGACACTTAGTGCCCTGTGTCCAGGAGCTTCATCTTCTGAACTGCTAAGATTTAAAAATAAATCAGGTGATCCCAGGTGCCCATCTGCCCCTTCATCTAAAAGGGGCAGAGCCTTGTTTATTGCCTGGTGCCTGAGGCACCCCCAAAACTTGTGATTCACCCTTGTAATGTGTGGTTAGTTGAAATTATTGCTGCAGTGCCACAAGAAATAAGAATCTTATACAACATTTGATTCTACTCAAGTCATCCTATGACTTAAGTCAATTAGACTCATGCCACTTTAATATAATCCTATCTGGATGTATCCCATAATCTCTTAGGTTGTCAGGGTGCAAGACCGAGTAATTCTCTTTCATGTTATCAGCAGAATGGATGGTGTCCATCTTCTGTACAAGTAAAATTTAACAGATTTTACTAGGTTACCTGGTACCATCAGCAAGTTATAGTCTCTAAGCTGAAGGGGGTTTGACTTTACAGGGCTAAAGGGCTCTATCTAACCTACTATTTATCTCTGACAGGCAGGTTTAGAATTAGGTTCATGTCTTTACCAAGAGCATTAGTAGAAAGTAAATGCAAATTTTCTCAGTTGGAGTCTGAACTTATCTCTATTAATAATGGAGATTTGCTTCCGGTTTTTTGTCTGTAACAAAAACTACATCCCTGCTTACGTCACATTACCCAAAATTGTCATAACATAGAATAAATACACTCAAAATTTGAACATGCAAAATTAGACAGTCCTTATTGTTTTTTAAAACAAGTTTTAATAAATACATGACTGGTATTATATATCTATATATAGTTTGTTTTATTCTAATACATATTTAAAGTTGACATTTCAAATTGTTTTATTTTTTAATCCTTTAATGAATTTGATGATTTTACTTACTTAGGGTACAAACTCGCTGACATTGAATTTTTTTACTCCGAGCCCTCAGGCAATATGTTTCAAAAATCTATTTTTACATCGCCCGGAGGTCGTTTTTCATTTTGCTAGTATTATTAATTTAATTTTTTGCTTGGCACATTATTTCTCAATTTTCTTTAACCCTTAAAGACTAGTTTAATTTACTTTTAAGAATCATATATATAAAAAAAACATTTGGCAATAAATAGCTCACAAGAGTCGATTTAGAATTAAACAAAATAAGCAACCAACCTATAAATTATTCACTTATAAATCATACATACAACATAACATTATTTGGCATTAAATAGCTTACAACAGTTGATATGCCATAAACAAAATAACCAACAAACAAACCAACCAACATATTTTTGTGATTGCAAAAAACATCATGTCTCATTAATAATTTAAAATTGTTACCTTGAGAATTTAATTTTTTTTGTGTGTTTGCAGATGGAGTGGCCTATTGATGGTATCAGCTGGAGATCGAGGGAGTCTATCCACTTTTAACAAGCACTAGACTAGGTAAATGGTTCTTGTGTCTGAGCTCCATCAGCTCCACACTTTACCCATGTGCCAAGTTACAACTAGCATAAAAGTAAAAAAAATACTTGTAAACATTAAATGTAGCCATTAAAAAAGAATCTTTTGTCTTGCTCTATCATAAACGTACTATATTACATTTTTAACAACCTTTTATGACAAAATATAAAATCTTTCTTCCTTTGGTCATTCAAATTGGTTTGCATGTTTTTAACCATAAGAATTGCATGTTTTTAACTCAACATTATGCATGAGCAGGGTGTGTCACAAGGTCAATTTTTTAAGTAGAGTTTAACAGGTTTGAATTCAGAGTTTTCCTTCTTCTATACCAAGAGCCCAGTCTGCTCTACTATTTACCCAACCCTCCACATGAGCAGGGTGCATCACAAAGTCAATTTTTTAAGTGGAGTTTAACAGGTTTGAATTCCTTCTTCTATACTAGTTGCCATAGCAAGTTTAAAGAGTTGAGTCTTCTCTACTATTTATCCACCATGTCTCCAGTATATTCCTATACCAAATGACAAATCATTTACCATAATAACCAATTGCTAATTTCAATAGGATTGTCATCTTAAGTCTTATATTACTTCTTAAAACTGCTAATTCTCTGTCAAAGGCGAGTTAAGCCTATTTTCAGAAAGCTAGCAATGAAATTATTGCTATGGACAAATGATCTGATATATTGCATGGCTCCTGTTGCTTAGTCAAACCAATCAATGATATCTTCTTAAGTCACAGCCATTAAATACCAATAGTGTTCAATAATAGAGCATTAGAATGAAGACTACCACATAAGAGGTTCCATCAATGCTATTCGATTGATCATACTCACCTAAGAAAACTGATATCAACTTTAGACAACCAGTGTTTTTGTCCAATATGAAAAAAATATTTTAAAAGTTTATGGAACCAAGAGCCAAAGAGCACACACTTTTGATGGGGAAAACCTATTTTTATAAGAGAAGTGATTGCATGTTGTCCTCTGATATGGAAGATCTTAACGGACAAATATAGTAATACTGGTTCTCATATAGTATTAAAATAAACCTGGTTTATGTATACATTATTCCGAAAAAACTTATATTTCTCATTTTTCTTTATCTTTTGGACTTTTCAGCATGATTCCTGATTTATCATTATGACATTCTGGAATAATGGAAATAATTCAGCTCAGAAATGCAGAGAGTTTGGCTTCTAGGATATTTAATAATTTCAAAATAGGGTATCTTTTCTTTTGTCAAAAATTCTTTGATGAGAAAGTATGTATTTACCCAACACATCTGCCAAAGACCAAATGTGACATAAGGTTAATTTTTAAGTAGAGTAAAGCTGGTTTAAATTCAGAGTTTTTTTAAAACTTTCTCATAGGCTGGTTGCCTAATTAAGGCTAAATAACTCTGCTTTTCTATTTACCCATTGCTGGTGGGGGATAATAGATAGATTCATACATTTCCTAAGGGCATTAATACAGAGTGAAATGCAAACCAACTCATCCAGTATTATTTGGATTATTAGGACTGTTGTCCTCATCTTTATTGTTATCTATACAAAGAAAGGTGAGGACAATAGTCTGAACAATCCAAATAATATTAATTATCAAGCCTCAACTAAAAGATTCAGAGAAATAGACTCATCCAGGATTTGAACTTAGGCTGCTGATTCCATTTCCTACAATGATACTGTATACAATTTTTTTTCTTCTATTGATCTGTAAAATAAATAATTCTCAGAAGATATTAGCTAAAATGGTTTCAAGTGCTTGCATTAGGTAAAATGAATAGATAAATAAACAAGTTTAATTTCTAGTTAAGTAATCTTTATGAATCTTATTTTAAAAAAAGAAACATTTTCATTTTCAATATCTTGTGTGCAAATATAATTTGCTTTTGAAATGCTGTGCTTTGCTAAAGGTTTAGGAAATACAAATAATCTTTGAAAGAATACATTGTACACCTACATAGATAAAGTTTATTCATAAACAAATATAAAATTTTAATTTTGATATAAAAGTTTATTCATAAACAAATATAAAATAAAGTGTAGACAACTGGATACATAAATGCACATACAAACATACTTTCATGTATACACATTTGCATCTCTATCTCTGTATATATATGTATGCCCGTGTATATATATATATATATATATATATATATATATATATATATATATATAAGTCTGAAAACAACTGTATTCATATATAGAGACATTACCCTTCCATAAATTTCAATACTAATGTACCAATAAAAACATTTATTTATATATAAAAGATATGAAGATTTGTAGATAGATACAGACACTCTATGTGTGGATATATAAATTTGCTGTCATATTTCTTTTTGTCTTTTATATATGCTTTTCTCTACTAACACTAACTCAGTCTTTGGAAAGGTTTTATGAATTGGTATGAATCTAATATAAACTGTCTGCTCTTTATTTTTCATCGTCTTTTTCTGATGTTACTACCTTTCCTTTAACCATATAAATATTCAAATAAAACTTATATAAATATTGATATAAATTATGTTATAAAAAGCTGAAAAGGTTGGGTGTTTGCTTGTTATAGTTTGTCTAGAAATTAATTTTGTGTAGGATAGTATTTTACACCAACATGAAAATAACTTATGACAGTCTATAAGTTAAAAGGAAGAAAAGAAATATACAGAAATGATTTAAGCATAATTCTTATGTACAATATTTTAATAATGAAGAGCTCAAGAGACGATAGAAAGAAAGATATGTGTAAGAGGAAGCAGAAGGTGATAATGTTAGAAAGAGAAGCAGTTGAAGGAGAGATATAGAGATGAGATGAAAGATAAGAAAGAATGATTTACAAAGAAATAGAAAGATTGATTTAAAATTTTATCTAAACAAAATTATCAAAAAAGTTTTTTAAAAATGAAAAAAAAAAAATTTCTTTTGTTCTTACTCTTATTTTCTCCATTTATAAATATCTATTTTACATTTTATTCTTTTCAAGATTTTCAATGAAAATGAATTGAATATTCTCTATACAAAAGTTAAGATATATATACATACATACATACATACATACATATATATATATATATATATATATATATATATTTGTTTTTGATTTCGTAGATTATTTCATAACAGATTATACTTTATCTACTTTGCAACATTTCAATACTTCGACTAAATTATGAAGCTGATCATTTATCTTCTTTTATCATTTCAATTCATTCTCATCTACAGATATTAAATCTGTTTGGATTGGAGCTCTCTAAAACGTTAAGTAAATGATGCAGTGCTGATGTTTACAGTATTACTCTGAGACTATCAAAATTATATCATATCTTAAAGCAACTGAAAAACTGATGATTGTTTCAGAAATCTTTTTTTCTTTGCAGACTTAATTCATTCTTACCCTAAGGCAATAATTCAGTTTCCATAATTTCAGAGAAATTAAACTGAAACCTTTCTAATTTAAAGTCTAGGGAGACAATAAATAATTATTTCTTCTTGTGAATGGGCATGTCCATTTGAGGCCTTGTGGGGGTGTCACATGACTGCGTGGGTACTATTCGATATAATATATATATATAGGTCTGAAGATTGCATAGACAAGAAACTGCCAGTAACCATGCACTGTTGACTCCATGTCACTGTATAGCTGATACCAACATTAGGCCACCCCATGGCCTATATATAATTTTAACAAGATTCTATGGCTACATAAATATAAAATTATTCTAAAATACATACCTTTTCACATATAATGAAAAATTCTGATGAGTTTCTGAAAGCTTAGCTCAGTCAGTAGAGCATCAGCCAAGGAACCACAAGGTTCCAGGTTCGATACCGACCCTCGCCAACTAAGCATAGGAGTAGCACAGAGATCTGTGTGGTAAAGTAAGGAGCTGATGGTAGGTTAGGCGCTCCAGATGCCAAACAAAAATCTCCTTGGTCAAGAGCTAGTGAAAAGGGGATAGACTTCCTTGCTGTCAGGCTGATACTGACTATAGGCCACCCCAATGACTTTACTATGTTAATATTTCATTACTTGTCCATAAACAGTCATGTGAAAATGATGGATCTGAACTCATCTAAAAAAAAACTATTTTGGGGCATCATTTCAAAGTTTCTGTATTCATCTGGCTAGAAATGGCATATTTTGCCTCTTGGGACCTTAAATGAGTTTGGTGGTCAGCTTCATTTTGGAACCGGAGGCAAAGTTAGTTTTCCTTAAAAAAAGAATAATCAGGTCCCTGGGAATTTGCATTTGGAAGCAATCCTTCCTGGATAGATCCACACAAATACACTGACTTCAAATACAGTATGATGAACCAATAAGGTGGTTTAATTGTTATCATCATAGGAAATGGTTGGCTGGTTGGTTTTTATGGCATGTCAACCATTGGGTTATTTTATGCCAAAGACATTTTGTTTTATTTATTCTTGTTGGGTATTCAATTTTTTTTCAAACTCAATTAAAAAAAAAACTCATTTTAGATGGGACCTTAACAGATACTACCACTCTGGGTCAGAGTGGGCATGGGAGTAATGAACATGAAGGGGTACTCCACATTCCCTAGAGGTCCAGAATTGGATCTTCACCACTAGATGTAGCATAGGAAATTCAGATCCTGGATGAATTTGCTAGCATTTCATATAGTGCTAATACCCTTGAGAAAAGTATGCATCCAACTATTCTCCCTCTAGCTATAGGTAAATAGTAAGGTAGACTAGTTTCTTTAACCTTGGTATAGCAACTATGTCACATCCTGCTTATGCACAGTGGTTGGTAAATACATACTAGTTGCTAACAATAATGGACTCTGTCAAGTTTTACTGTGGTAATAACTGCTACTTGGGTAGGTAAATGTTTCCCTGGGATGTGTGAGAAATTAGCAATAGCTCACATTCAGGAGCCCCAGCTAGCATTTACCCCCTTGCCTAAAAGCGATAAAGGGTGGGTTTATTGAGGCATACGCCTGAAAGTCAATGGAATCAATAGGAGATTTGCTTCCTGCATGGCACCCCACACTAAACTAGCCTTGTGGGAAGTCAAATAAATACTACCTGGGTTGGTAAAGTATACAAGTGGGAGTGGTTAGTTTTCATTCACCCTCTCTTTTATTGGTATGAACCCCATCATTCCCCCAAGCTGTAGGTTAAATAGTATCACTATCACACAATTTTGAAATGTTACCACAGTTGGCAATTAGCCTGTTCAATGCTTATGGTGGGTGACCACTTAAGCAACATCAAGTACAGATTTCAGATTGAAACAGTGAGAGTTAGATAGATAGATAGATAGAAACAGTGTGAGATAGATGTAAATATATATAGCCAAATTAATTTCTATCAAAATGCTGCCTCAACTACAAATAAATCAAGAAATAAAAGTATACAGATTTATGATTTTCAGGATTTAAAAAATGTTTCAAGTTTAAAGGACAATTCTCTCAAAAACCTAAACCCAGAAACATCAACTACAAAGATGTGAAAAAAAAAATCAAATCATTGATGTACAGGAAAAGCACCCGTTTATAGTAATAAATTGATTTAAATAAGTATTACAAATGTGTATATTCTATATCTATTTGTATATAAAAGTAAAGTCGTCAGGGCGGCCTAATGTTGGTATTAGCCAGACAGTAAGGGAGTCTATCCCTTTTCACTAGCGCTAAACCAAGGAGATTATTCGGCTCCTTACTTTACTGCACAGATCCCTGTGCTACTTATACGCTGAGCTGGCGGGGACCAGTATCGAACCAAGAACCTTGAGATTCCTAGCCGAACACTCTACTGAATGAGCTAAACCGACCTCTTTATATATAAAGTGTAATAAGTATCTATACCCAAGAAGGTAATGGGAAAATCCATTGTTATTGTAACATAAAGCAAGTAAACAGAAAAAAGAAAGTGAAGGGTGAAAGAATTTGGGTGGGGGACAGTGATAGAAGCAAAGAAGATTGATATGTTAAAAGTTATAGTAAGAATGGAAAACAAAACTAGAGAGAGAGAGAGAGAGAGAGAGAGAGAGAGAGAGAGAGAGAGAGAGAGAGAAATTAAGTGCTGTTCTATAGGTAAATAACCTTGTCATTTTAATGAAAAAAAAACCCAAAAAATAAATATCAAAACTAAACTAAAAAAAAACAAAAAAAAACTAAAAATCATCTTAAGCTTATGATTTTATATATGTAAGTAAAAATAAATAAGTATGTTACATATCACCTTATATATGAAGGGGCCGGTTTAGTTCAGTCTGAAGAGCATTCACCCAGGAATTCCAAGGTTCTGGTTTGATATCAGTCCTATCCAACTCAGCACATGAGTAGCACAGTTTGAGTAATCGGATTTGTGTGGTAAAGCATTTGGGAGCAGATGGTAGGTGTAGTGCCTCATGCCTGCAAAACAATCTCCCTGGTCTAGTGCTAGTAAAAAGGGAATAGACTCCCTCACTGTTTGACTGATACAGATAATAGGCCACTTTACAGACTTTACTTTTACTTATATGCAATTCATATATGTAAACAGAATATCACATTGCAACACACTTTTTCAGTTCACTCAAGATTAAATATACAGGTGACATATATATATATATATATAAGGTATCCCATCATGGTATAAGGGTTAGCAAGCTAGTTTTGTAGATCCATTACTTCTGAAAAGTGAGTTCAATCCTCCCTAGATATGTCATACCGGCAACCTTGTGTCACATCCTACCCTTGACAAATGGGTTGGGTAAATACCTACCGGTAATATATCTAGATTACAGTAATGCCCATATAAACAGATCAATATATGTACAGGTTCTAAAATAAGGTGTGTACTAACAATACGCACGCCCTATGCACATATTATGCACAAGTGAATATCAGCAGCATCCTTCAGAGTGTTATAATTTTATTTTCTGTATATATTTATATAGTTCCTCTCTCACTGTAACTTTCTGTATTTCAGTCAGATTTATATATGTATATACATGTGATGGCCCAGCAGCTAAGTTAAAGATATGAACTGTTGGACTCCCTACACAGATGATTTGTTTATAATCATGAATGTTTATAATGAAGGACCAACCACACCTTCTGGATAAGTTCATAACAGAAAATTGGTGCACCAATGTGCTAAATTTTTTCTGAATAATATTACCTCAAGTTGTGAATTCTGAGTTTTTTCTTCTAAGACTGGTTGCCTTACCTAAGCTTACAAGCGCAGTCTACATGTAGCTGGAAGTAGAAGAGAAGGATTCATACCTTTTCAAAGATGAGCTGAATATATATATATATATATATATATATATATATATATATATATATTCAGCTCATCTTTAAAAAGGTATGAATCCTTCTCTTCTATGGAGGCGCGTGAGCTAGTGGTTAGAGTCGTGGAAAATGGTCTCGGCGGTTTGAGTTCAATTCCTAGATGAAGCTGTTGGCATTTCACATAGTGCTAATACCCTTGGGAAAGGTATGAATCCATATATTCTCACTCCAGCTATGGGTTAAATAGTAGGGCAGACTGGGCTCTTTAACTATGGGTAGGTAACCAGTCTAGGAGAGGGATAACTCTGAATTCAAAATTCCTGAGGTCAGTCGTTGATTGGGTTCGTGGCATTCCGGATGCACCAATTCTTTCCTATCGACTGTCCCAAAAAGTGTGGAATGGTCCTACTCAAGCCTTCACCACTATAAACAAATCACTGTGTTGGTTGTTCACTGGATGAACACTCATGCGTTGAAAATCGACGAGAGAGTCCATTTTTTAATTTTTTTATATATATATAAAGATGATAGATAGATAGATACAGTTTGGAAAGCAATTCTTATAATTACACTGACTGTTTCTTACATAGTTCAATAGAAATGTTGTTTTTTTTAGTTGCTTCCGACTGCAGATCTTCATTTGAAAATATCTTACCATACAGCTTTTGTTTTATTATACTCTTTGAATATATATCAAAATATATAACTTGGGACATGTTTTCAAATGGGATGTGGTCCAAAAATAACAGCATCTTATCTTTAGTACAAATATCTTTGTTTTTCTAACAGTATTACAGAGAAAGCTTCAGTAAACAAGAAGTATTGAATCTACAATACCTTAACTATAAAAATGGCACAACGTATTGAATCAACAATATCCTAACTATAAAAATGGCACAAAACACTGTAAATTATATTTAGAAAAGGAAAGGGTAAAACAAAGAGTAATGGATAAAAAAAACATTCTTACTTCTCTGTTTCCTTTTGAACTGCTCCCAACAATCATAAAGGAAAATGTAGTATATAAATTTACCAACCTCCCTGCTTGAGTAGATTGTGACACAAGGTTAATTTCTTAAGTGGAGTTTAACAGGTTTCAATTAAGAGCTTTCCTTCTCCTAGACTGGTTGCCTAAGAAGAATAGGAAGAATAGCTGGATGCATACTTTTCCCGAGGGTATGATCATGAAATTCAAACAGAGTTGGACAGGAGTTGAACTTTGTTTCTCCTGTCCATTTCCTATGATAATAACCATTACACCACGCACCTCTAGAAAAAAAAAATAGTATGTCCTGAAGTTTTTCCATAATCAAAATTTAATAACAGAATCTAATTTTCACTAGCAGGACCTGTGGATATACCACAGTATGATAATCTAATTATTACATTTGATATGTTTACTTAAAAGCTATTGCTACATAGTTCAATATGTAAAAAGTATAATAATCTTGATTTAACTATCTCTCTCACTTTTTTCTTTCTTTCGGTCTTTTCCTTATATTCGATTGAAACAAATTAATGCTATCAGCCCCTCTCTCTATCTTTCTCCTACTTACTTTCTTTCTTGTTATATTTTTTTCTGTGTAGCATGTCCTTTTCTTCCCTTTCTTTATGATAAAAATGAAATAGTCCATTATTTAGCTGAGGTGACGACACTCATAAAAAATAAGAATTCAGCAGATAAGCAAAACCAGATACTCAAGATTTACATTTTTGCATTTGATCTTTGACGATTTTGACGGTCTCGTTTTCAAGTGTTGCAAGATGATAACAAGTGTACTAATTACCATGAAATAGACAGAATGTATGCAAAATATTTTTAAAAATGTTTGCAGTTAAGTGTGAGTATTACAGCTAGTATATAGGTTGGTTTGGTTTCTTTGTTTAATGGCATATCAACCTTTGAGAGTTATTTAATGCCAAAGCCATCCTTGTAGAAGAACAGCAGTGGTACTATTTGACCCATAGCTGGGAGGATGAGTGGGATTGATACCTTTCCCAAGGGTATTAGCCTGAAAGTGAATGTGATAGTGCAACTGGAGTTTTGACTAACTTACTACTATGCTGCAGTCTAGCATTAGCTACTATGCCACACTGACCCAACCTCTGCCGGGTAGTATATATATATATATATATATATATATAGTCATCACTCTTGAGATTAAGAGATGCCACAGAGAAGGAACAAATGAAATAACCAATAAAGAAATAAAGCAACCATTTTTTTATGGTATAGCCACTTAATAGGACATTTAGAAAAATATAAAGTAATGTTTGCCTTGTTATCTATTGATAACATGATTTTCCTGAACATTAGTTTGTTTGTTTTTCAAACTTTTCTTTCCCACAATCTTTTATCTAATTATTTCTCTAAATTAATAACAAGGTTAAAAAGAATTGCCACAATATTCCTATTAATATAATGTCATCCTCACATCTTTTAACTCATTGTTTATCCTTTAGCATTAAAAAGACAACAATAAAAAAAAACCCTGGTTTGAAATAATTCACACCTTTGTTTTTTAGTATATTCAATTTTTGAACACATATTTACTCTGAATGTTGATGATATTATTGTCATTGACCGAGCAAGAAGTATGGGCCACCCAGTGAGAATCAAATTCAGTAACAATATTCTGCTAACCTGACCCTTTAATCATTATACTATACAAGGCACCAGTGATTATTAAAAGAGATGATGAAAGTCTATGTATTTACCCAATTTTTTTTACTGTGGATGTTGAAAATCTCATTGTCATTGACTGAGCTTAAGTTAGAATAGCAAAAAGCTAAAAGTGAGAGTTGGTTGGTTGGTTGGTTGTTTTTTATGGCATGTCAACAACATTAGGTCATTTTATGCCGAAGACATTTTTGTTTTATTTATTCTTGATGGTTAGTCAGTTTGTTTTAAACATTTTTTTCTATTTAACCCATAGATGAGACCCTAACAGGTAATACTACTCCAGATCAGAGTAGATCTGGGAGTAATGGTGATAAAGGGGTGCTCCACATTCCCCAGACATCCAGAACTGGAACCTCACCATCAGATAGAGCTTAACGTCTTACCCAGGTCACTAAGACCCTCAGCCATATATGATAAAAAGGGATGGGAGTTGCTATAAAAGCAAAAGGGTCAGGACAATCATATAGGTGCTAGGGCTTGATGTGACTAGTTCATTAGAAGTATGGCACACCCAGTGAGAATCAAACTCAGTAACAATATTCTGCTAGTCTGACCCTCTAATCATTTTACTATACAAGGCATCAGTTATTAAGAGATGATAAAAGTCTATGTATTTACCCAACCCCTCTTCTGTAGGCACGATAGGACACAAGGTCAATTTCTTAAGCAGAGTTTAACTGGTTTGATTTCAGAGTTTTCCTTCTAGACTAGCTGCCTGACCAATCAAAAGAAACCAGTCTGCCCTACTATTTACTCAGAGCTGGGGAGAAAAAAGGTGGATTCATGCCTTTTCTAAGGGCATTAGTGCAAAGTGAAACACAAACAGCCTTTTCCAGGAGATGCTGAAAGTGTATGTTAGAAAATGGAACTATGGAAATACTTTCAAATTCTAGTAGCTTACTCCAGGATTCATTTAATAATAATAAAAAAAAGAAAGTGAGAATTAAAAAGTCAAGCCCTTAAATTCACATTATAAATGTTTGTTGAAGTCAATCTTTGATTTAAGGTCACAAAAACATGAATTTAGGGAACTGATGTTTGATTCCTATTCCTTCATATTATATCTAAATTCGAACTTTACAAAATTATTACTCATATATGAACTGATCCCAGTTTTCCCCCCCAAAAAATTAACTTTTAAAAGTTCAACCATTGCTCTAGATATCGATAATTGAATATTTAGATATTCAATTTATAAAGAGGTTCACATGTTTCTTTATAAAAAAAAAGAACTACTGAAAACTAATAGAATCCACTGTAATTGCTTTATATCAAATAACCAAACAATGTGCTGGATTTTATAACCTATCAACTTTTCTAGTAAGATTAATATGAGAACAAAACAAAATTCAACTTAATTTGATATAGGTCAGAATAACAAATACTCATCCTCAAAATCCATCAATTTTAATGCACTGTTCCGTTACTCATTTGGTTTGGTTTGGTTTGTTTTACGGCACATCAACCTTGGTGGGTCATTTAATGCCGACTAAGTTGGTTTCTTAGTTTAATGGCATATCAACCATCATGGGTTATTTAATGTCAAAGCCATCCTTGCAAAACAGCAGTAATATAGCCCCTAGCTGGGGGGGGGGATGAGAGAATTCATACCTTTCCCAAGGTATTAGTCTGAAAGTAAACATAATAGCGTGACTGAAGTTTGAACTCGTTTACTTCAATCTATATGGTATATACATCTATTCTCACTGCTTTTCAGTTTTATTTAGCCTGATAAAATTTTTTCCAGAATTTTAACTAGAGTCACTGTGTTTATTTCCTATGATGATAACCATTACACCATGAGAGCTACAGCCTTACTATATCAGTGACAGTGTTTTCAAATAGAAGTATTTTATTTTGCCAGGTGGAGTTGCTCATCTGATGTCCATATGGTTTTAAATTAAGTGTTATCAGTTTCCTTGACTAAATGCCAAACAAGACTAGAAATCCAAGTATATATATATTTACCAACCCCTTCACACAAGCAAGATGCGATACAAGTAGAGTTTAACAGGTTTGAATTCAGAGTTTTCCTTCTCCTAGTCTGGTTACCTATCCAATGTTAAAGAGCCTTGTCTGCCCTACTATTTACCCATAGCTGGAGGGAGAATATATGGATTCATACCTTTTCCAAGGGTATTAGCACTATGTGAAATGCAAACAACCTTGTCCATGATTTGAACTCAGGTCGACAAGTCCATTTCCTACGACTCTAACCATTACACCACATAGAGATCCCAGTATATCATACTATTTTACCCATATTTGGGGTTAGAAGTAATTCATACCTTTACTGAGGGCATTACTGTGAAGTAAAAACAAACAGCTTCAATTTTAACTCTGCTCACTGATTACATTTTCTGTACCTGCAACCATCCCACCAACTACCTACCACTTCACTTTAATCAATAGATTAATTAATCAATTAATTTTAATCAATTGATATTCTTTTCAATGTTACACTGTATACAACTCTTTCTTGGCAACTTTTTTTTGTTGTGTTTTATACATGATAAAAATCACTGCAAGAAATCAGGGCTATTGATTTATATTTTACAGAATGGAAGAAAACAAAGTCTTCTTTGACTATTTGCTACTTGAAACTGACATCTTTGATTCATGAGGGCTAAGTGGCTATTAAGCTATAGAAACAACAATTTGGGAAAAACAAAAAAACAGAAAAAAAAAAAAAGAAGAAAATAGTGAAAGGTTTTCATGGAAGAATGAAAGCACAGTTAGCGAAAGAAATCCTGTAAGTGAAAACAACTTATGATCGATATTCTTTCAAACAAGGTATAGCAAAAAATTTCAGGTAGGTCAGGTGAATCAAATGAATTGAAATCATTGGTTTTAATTGCTAACAGTAAGTGATAAAAAAAAAATTAAGCAAAAAGGGTTTTTTTCCTACCCATTTATTTTCAGAAGTGGCTGGTTTAGCCCACTCGGTAGTGCATTCACTTAGGAATCTTAAGGTTCTGGGTCAAATACTGGTCCTTGCTAACTCAGCGCATGGCTAGCACAGCTTGGGTTACCTGATCTATGCAGTAAAGCATCTGGGAGCTGACAGTAGGTGTGGCGCTCAACCTCAGAAAAAACAATATCCCTGGTCGATTTCAGTTAGCCATATTTTAGAGTACAATCCTACTTTTTTTAGGAAATGTAAAATCCTGGATGGTCTTATTTTCGTGAAAAGTTCTTTCAAATTACTTCCTTGATAGTATTTTGTTTGCACTAGATCAAATTCTACACACTCTAGCAGTATATGTTTCACAGTAAATCTCTCTTGGCATGTAGTGTATATTGGGGATTCTGTGCCCTCTAGTAAATGATGGTAGGAGATGTAGGTGTGGCCTATTTGAAGGCAGTTCAGCACAATCTGTTCTCTTCTATCTACCCATTTTAGCCTGTGTATATAAGAATCAAATATAGAAGAGAGCAAAGGAGTAACACTTTCATCAAATAGTTTGCAGATACTGTGCTGATTCAAGGTATAGGGTCAGTGGGAAGCAGCACTTTGATCCTCATTAGAGCCTACAGATACTCTAATCAGAGACAGGAGTGCTACATAAATAATCCCATCATTTTTATAAATATTATGCTAATCTTTGTATTAGATAAATTGGATTTTACTTGGCTGATAAACATTCAAAGAACTCTAAGAGAATAATCATCATTTTTATTATCTTCCTGGAAGTTTCAGCAAAGTTTCATCTCTTGGAAAAGCAAAACTTTATAAAATTACCATATTGATGTTGTGGAGTTATGATTAGACCTGTCTCTAAGAGAGACAAAACAATCAGAGATTAGCACACAGACCGAGTTAAAAATATAACCTTTTCAAAGTGTATGTGAACTGTGAGACACACTTAAATATTTAAGAAATTGTCTTTATGCAATAACACTGTCCATAACTGCATGAAAACAGAGTTTTTTGTTGTTTTCATCTCATGAGTCAATCAGCTTACTAGATATAATCATACCTTCGAGGAACTTCCTTTCTTTTTCATTTTGATTATAATCAGTTGACAGATCATCATCTCCCAGACTGATTATTTTTGTCAATCATTTGACTGTTCCATAATCAACAACTGGGCTAGTGTGTTTACATTCAAAGAAACAGTCGAATCACAGAACTTGGACTCACAACCCAATGAGCAAGCAGATTAGCATAAAAGATTACATATAAAAGAAAAAAATGAAGATGTAGAGACACAAAGTTCATTGAAATGATACCTCAGTATTTTAATACACATGTCAATAATTGAGTAAAATGCTTCATTAAAATTGAAACTTTTCTTAATAATAATTAATAAAAAACAACTAATCAAAATCCAAAGCTATCCAATTAAATCAGTTCAAAATCTTATATTTGATAAAAAAGAATAAAGTACCATGAAAAACATATTAATCTACTAAGGTCAGTTAATTGTGGCACAAGGTCAGAAATATGAGCACCCATAGAGAATCCAACTCCCTAGCTTACAAACTTTTTGGTTGGTTCATTGTTATTTTGATTTTGATGGCATATCAACACTTTTTGGTTCATGTAATGTCAAATCAAGTCATTTTGATATTCGGTTTCTTATAGTACCTGCTGTTGTTTAAATGGTCACTCATTTAAGTATTGAACAGGTTCATCACTGCTTAACTTTGGTAATCTAGTGGGAATCAGTGTTTTCAATGTGACTTAACCATAAGCCAAACCTTTTGGGGGGAAGGGGGCGGGTAGGCTCATATGGGGGAAAACCCAGAAAAAAACATGTCTTCACTCATATGACATCTACATACAAGGTGTGTCAAAAAAGTATTGTGTTTTTTGTACTTTTTGACACACCTTGTATTTTGAAAAAATTAACGTTCCATTCATTGTTCATTTCTATCTTGGTAAATACAGCTTCGAACTCGGCACTTTTATGACACACCTTGTATTTGGAAAAACATTAACGTTCCATTTATTGTTCATTGCTATCTTGGTAAATACAGCTTCAATCTCAATACTTTTATGACACATATCGTACATCTATATTATGTGAATTTCTTTTCAAACTTTGAAGTGTTTAAATGATTTTATTTAAAAAAAAAAGGAGACATTTACTTTTACCAATGTGTTCCATAATCTATTCGTAAAAGTTTACCCATTACAAAATATGTGCTGTCCAAAATGAAAACAACACAAAAAGAAATTAAAATCAAAAATCTTAAAATTAAAAAGATTTATTTAAAAATGATAAAAATTGAATATATTTGATTCTTATATACCAGGGTACAATAGGTAAATTAATTTTGTACATGTGCTTTGTTTGTTTCAGGTTTTGCCTACTGTGCAGCAAAATAGATTATGAGAAAAACAGCACCATGATACAATTCACTCCTCCATAAATTTGAAAACAGCATGTTGTACTGCTTGGAATTCACACCGGAATCTCCAATACAAAGATTTCACAGTGTTTGGTTGTTGATCTTTGGATAAGTACAAAATATATACACATACATGCATATCTATGCACATCAATATTAATATATTATATTTATGTATATGAAGGTGTGTAAATGAATACATATATGTGTGTTTATGTGAGTATATATATGTATGCATGTATGTGAATATGTTTATATATGTATGTGTTATATATATATATATATATATATATATATATATATATATATATGTTTGGTTTGGTTTGTTTTATGGCATATCAACCTCAGTGGGTCATTTAATGCTGATAAAGTTTTGAAATAAATCAATTCTTAATGGATAATACAATTTTTTTATAAATACATTTTTCTATTTAACACATAGATGGGACCCTAACAGGTACTACCACTCGGGGTCAGAGTGGACCAGGGAGCAATGGTGATGAAGGGGTGCTCCACGTTCCCCAAACCTCCAAAACTGGAACCTCACCATCAGATAGAGTTTAACGTCATTCCCAGGACATGTAGACCCTCAGCCACTGCCTTCTAGCACCCATATGATAAAAAGTGTTGGGGCTTGCTATAAGAGAAATATCATATAGGTGCTAGGGTTTGACGTGACCAGCTGATTGATCGGAGGGAGCCTCTACGACCGCTCGTCTAGCCTAAGTAAGGTTCTAAGTGGAGTGTTGCAGGTCATGGACTGCTCATCCACCAAGATTCTGTTCTTAAGCATCACAGGTCGCCACTCACGGCCAACAGGTCGTCCCATTTGGGGGAATCTTACCCTTCTGCAGAGGTGCAGTCGGTGTATTCTAACGCCCCAGCCGACAGGGCGGCATATATATATGTGTGTGTGTGTATGTGTGTGTGTGTGCGTGTGTGTGTAATTGTGTGTGCAGTGTATAGTAGATATACCAAACATTTATGTTTGTATATTTCTATTAATCCGTTTTTTTATATTCATTTGATTTTGCATAAATCAGTATTATGTTGATTAATACGGTTGTTTAATTTTTTATTGGGAAAATATCAGTATGCTAATGTTTGTATAGGTGTGCTTATTATAAGAAAATAGTTGTTATAAGAAGAAAAGAAAACATTAGTGAATGGTTTTTCACATGAAATGAAATCCTGTTTAAATACAGAGATTTACATGGCTGCTTTGAATAAGAGATTAGAATTTAATTTCTATAATCTTTTTAAATGAAACGTCATACATATATATATATATATATATATATATATATATATATACCCACATACACATAAATATATATATATATGTGTGTGTGTGTGTGTGTGTGTATAAATATACATATGCATATTTATGTATATCAATATTTGTGTGTGCATATATTTATATATATATATATATATATATATGTACATATCAATGTGTATATATTATATATATATATATATATATATATATATTACACACTTGATATGTACATATATATATATATATATATATATATATACATTGATATGTACATTATATATATATATATATATATAAATATATGCAAAAAATATTGATATACATAGATATGCATATGTATATTTATACACACACATATTCATATACATACATATACACGCACAGTCATATGTTCATATACATAAATATGCATATAAGATTATAAGACTATATTACTGTTACTCAAGTTTATTACACAATCCTCAGATGGGAGAATAGTAAAAAGTTTATCAAATGTTTGTGTATTGTGACGTGTACAAATGCTTGACTAACCACTTTTTACTATTCTCCCATCGAAACACTGTGTAATAAACATAAAACTTGAGTAACATTAACATACTCTCATTATCTTATATTTTAGGTCTTAAACCTGCTCTGGGGGGAGGGGGTCAATATATTTGGTTAATGTCCAGAGGAGTTTAACTATGGATTATTCCACACCAAATCTCACCCTTTTAGTTACTTGACTGGTTTTAATTGCAATCATTTTATCTTTCTTACAACAACAAAAACGTTATTTCTATCAGAAATGCATCATCTTTAGTAAGAAAGAATAATAATCTACATTCGAATCCATATTAATAATGCTATAACTTGTTAAAGATATCTTTGTCACTGTGTAAATTCTCTTCCTGTAAAAAAATTCAACTCTTGAGTCTCACTAATAATCACATGGTCAAAGTTAACTTATGACTACCTCGGTAAATCATTTTTCTTTCTTTGAAATCAGAGATCTGTGAATTATTATTAGAAATGCTTTCTATGCAAATACTTTTTTTTTTCTTTTTGTTAAGTTTGAGCGATATTTGAAGACTGTATGAAACTAAATACATTCAATTTGGTAAAATACATCATTTTTAATAATTCATAACTTAAATTATTCTGTTACATTTTATCATAGCATTGAGCAGTTTTCTATGCAACACTTTTTCTTATTTGCTCTCCTTCATTGTATTAAATATGTATATATATATATATATATATATATATATATATATATATGTAAGGTATCCAAATGACTGGTAGTAAGGGATTATTCCACCTGGGATCCTCAAAATATATATATATATATATAAGTAAAAGTAAAAGTTGACGGGGCGGCCTAAAGTCGATATCGGCCAGTCAGCAAGGGAGTCTATCCCTTTTTCAATAGCGCTAGACCAAGGAGATTGTTTTAGTGTCTGAGGTGCAGCACCACACCTACCATCAGCTCCTTACTTTACCGCACAGATCCCTGTGCTACTCATACGCTGAGTTGGCCAGGACCGGTATCGAACTAGGAACCTTGTGGTTTCTAGCCGAAAGCTCTATCGACTGAGCTAATCCGGTCCCTATTCGTGTTATATTGTCAGTTAATTAAAATCTTACATCATTTAATTAAAATTTTGTTACTGAAAAGTTGTGAATACAACAAAGTTTATACAAAGTAGCAACATTTTGATCTGGTATAGCCATGTGGTGAAAAATCAGCAAATCTCAGTAGTATTGTAAGATACAGCTGGCATGCTCTGAGTTAGAGGTAATGATGCATTGGTGCTGACACCCTGCCGGAACTCAGAATCATCATCTAATTAGGACTTTGTTGGTCACACAGCTGTCCCTTGCAGCAGTATGTGTATATAATATTTTGTATGTATGTATGTGTTTGTGTATATATATATATATATATTATACACTATAATGATACACATGATAATAATTGACATGTTTTAATACTAATAATTGTACACTTGTATTGTATTCTATTGTATTCTATGGCCCAACAAAAACACTGCATAGCCCAGCTCAACTCTGTTTCAAAAGAGAAAGAGCATTCTTAACAAAGTGTTAGCACTTTGATGCCTTCACCATCAAATAATTATTGTAAATGTAATAACAATGATAAAAAATAGCAATAATGATAATAATAATATTTTTAGTATTATTCATCATAATTGTAATAGTAATAAAGCTAATGTTATTAATATAATGATGATATTAATAATGATAATAATAAAATAGAATAAATGGCAATGGAATTTTAATGAATGCCTTCACCATCAAATAATTATTGTAAATGTAATAACAATAATAGAAAGAATAAGATTTGTAGTAATAATCATTGTAATAACAGTGATAATAATAGTAAAGCCAATGTTAATAATGATAATCATAATAATAAAATAAAATAAATGGCAACAGAATTCTAATAAAAGCCATCACAATCAAATAATTATAGTAAATATAATAACAATGATAAAAATAGCAATAATAAGAATAGGATTTGTAGTACTAATCATATTAAGACTAGTAATAAAGCTGATGATATTAATAATGATAATAATAATAAAGAAAATAAAATACAATGTTATTTGTGAGTTGCAAAACTTCTCAATTCTTTTAGGAAAGAACATTTCATTTTTCATTTATTTCTATTTTTTTTTTTTTGTTCCACGTGCCAAATGACACTCTCCCCCCACCTATTCCATGACCAGACTTGCATATAAATGCTGTGGTTTAGAGCTCGGAGATAGATTCCAGCTAAACACTGTAGAAACCACAAGGTTCCTAGTTCGATACCGGCCCTCACCAACTCAGTGTATGAGTAGCACAAGGATCTGTGCGGTAAAGTAAGGAGCTGATGGTAGGTGTGGCGCCTCACTTCAGACACTAAAATAATCTCCTTGGTCTAGCACTAGTGAAAAGGGGATAGACTCCCTCGCTGATTGGCTAGTACCGACTTTAGGCGACCACAACAACTTTACTTTACTTTACTTTATATATATATATATATATATACATATTTATTGAATACATCTCTCCACAAAGCACTTAATGTAATGGTTATCGTTATAGGAAATAGAATTAGCAACCCAAGTTCGAATCATTGATGAGGCTGATTGTGTTTCATTTCATGTTAATTCTCTTGGGAAAGGCATGAATTCATCTGTTCTCCCACCAGCTATGAGTAAATAATAGGGAAGACTGGATTCTGCTGAAAAAAATACCCTTATATCATCTCCTGCATATACCAGAGATGTTGGGTAAATATATACATCCATGGAATTAAATACATAGCATTAACAGAAAACTGTTATATACATATATGTATTTAATTTTATAAAAATAAACAAGTTGCACTGATGGGTGATGTTTATTAAGCCGACACAACAGTGTTTTGGATTGTTTATCAAACCATCACCCAGGCTATCGTCTCTGTAAAAAAGAAATTATTGGTAAACAGAAGTCTGTGGCAGCATCTGTTGGTACTCAAATAAGAGAAAAAAGACATAAGGCTAGCAGACTTCTGTTTACCAATAATTTCTTTTTTACACAGACGATGGCCCCAACAATGGTTTGATAAACAAACCGAAATGCTGTAGTGTTGGTTTAATAAACATCACCTGTCAATGCAACTGTTTTTTTTCATTTTCATAAAATACATACTGTCAGATTCACTATTATATATATTAAGTTAGGATAGTGCATACATAGAGTGAATGGGGCTTGGTGACTATCAGTTTCTCGTCTATGTGATTATTGAACCAACTCTATGTGTCTGTGTTATCCTAACTTATACACACACACACACGTGTATATATATATATATATATATATATATATATATAGAGAGTTTTATAATTTGCTTGGAGCATTGTGTATATACTGGTTTGGAGGTTGATTTTGAAGGCTATCACAATGCAGGTGTAAAGAAAAAAAAAATAAGGCAACAATAGTGTTGTTTGTTAACCTGTAATTTATTCTTGATACTTCGAGATAAAATCTCTTTTTCAGAACACTGGAACTGAAGTAGTTGTCGTCTTGTTATGGCATTTTTAGTTAAATTAAAAATGCCATAACAAGACGACAACCACTTCAGTTCCAGTGTTCTTCTGAAAAAGAGATTTTATCTTGAAATATCAAGAATAAATTACAGGTTAACAAACAACACCATTGTTACCTTATTATTTTTTCTTTACACCTGCATTGTTATAGCCTTCAAAATCAACCTCCAAACCAATATATATATATATATATAAGTAAAGTAAAGTCGTCGAGGTGGCCTAAAGTCGATATCAGCCAGACAGCCAAGGAGACTATCCCCTTTTCACTAGTGCTAGACCAAGGAGATTGTTTTATAGCATCTGAGGTGGAGCGCCACACCTACCATCAGCTCGTCACTTTACCATATAGATCCCTATTCTACTCATATGCTGAAGTGGTGAGGGCCGGTATCGAACCAGGAACCTTGTGATTCCCAGTCAGATGCTCTACTGACTGAGATTCTTGCATACATCTTTGTTATTAAGCATCAGCATCAAGAATATACTCAGACAAGAGTTTATGATATATAGTTGTATAAATGCTGCTATAGATGATGACAGTATAACAAAGTATTAAATTACATTAATTTTCCTCCAATAGAATTTCAGCTTACATCTATGTTGGTTAACTTGGTGAATCTACTAAATATTTCAATCAGATGTTTATATAAATTTCCAAGATATACACAAAATAGAATACAGAATGATTGTATTATGAATACTAACAATTTCTTTTTTTTTTTTTTCAAAATCCACTAATTTTTGTTGATCTGAATAATAGGTCTAATGACTAAATTGTTAAAGAACATCTAAGAAAATTCTTTCTGCTTATTTTTCTCTGCCATTTTATTGTGATTTCAATTCTAATTGAAATTATTATCTTCTAAATGTAAGCAAAGTAGTTTCTCTGTTTTGTTATTAAAATTTTTTTTTTTAATATCTATTAATCGAAAACAAGTTTATATTTGAAAATAGTTGGATCCAAAGACTATAAAAAGGGGATACATGGCCAACCATAGTAGTCAAATGTTATACATTTGGATTCCCTTTTATCATATAATTTTCCTCGTATTGTTGTTCACCATTTCAAAAAATAAAAATATAAAATCTAGAAAAAACTGAGTGGACATGTTTTATGTTATGAAGCTCATGTAATTAATATTGGTTTCTATTTTCAAACTATTTTCTGATTTTGTCTATTTTAATAGCAGAAAAAAACAAAACAAAACAAAGCCTTTAACCCTTTAAAGGTGGAAGCAGCAGATTTTTATCTGGATGCCATTTTTTATACACAATGTAAGTTTAATATTTTGTATTCAGAGAGATAATCTCAGATATTCCTAATAAAAAAAAACAACCTTGCAATCATTCATAAGATAGCTTTAAAGATGTAGCCTGAGGTCAAGTCAATATCCGTGCAAAAGATAAGAACCATTTGACATTATATTTGGCCATGAACCCCAAGATGCAAACACACAAACTTCAGCTTATATATATATATATAAAAAAGCATGATATTATAAGCAAGAAAAACCTCAATTTTGTTAAATTCTGTATGGACAAAAAAAGAAAGAAAAAATGCTGTTAAAATTTTATTGGTATTAATCTTGATTTTTTTCTCTTTAAGTTGGTCAATTGCCACCATGTCAGTTGCGATTAGCATACACTGATTGTATCCCCTGCAGATAGATAAGCTCTGCCCAGCCCAAGAGGCAATTTCACATTGCAAAAAAAAAAAAAAAAAAGAGCAACTAATGACTTATAAAGTAGGTAACAAATATTGGTTGGTTGGATTTTACGGCATGTCAACCCTTGCTATGTTATTTTATGCCAAAGACATTTTGTTTTATTCATCCTTGACGGGTACTGAAAATTCTATTTTTTAAAACTCAATTTTTAAACACATTTTTTTTACTTCATTTTTTCTATTTAACTATAGTTGAGACCCTAACAAGTACTACCCCTCTGGGTTAGGGTGGACCTGGTAGAAATGGCGATGAAGCAGTACTCCACACTCCACAGAGCTCCAGAACTGGAACCTCACCATTAGATGCAATTTAACACCATACCCAGAACACAACAAATATAGGAATTGAATAACCTACTCTGATAGATCAAGAGCCCCTGTCGGTGGGGCTTAGAATATGCTGACTGCATTCATTGCAGACAAGTAAGGAGTTTCCTGGGTATGACATTAAACTGTAGTTGTCCTTAGAATACACTGATTGTATCCCATGCATTGTGATAAGCCTTCTCCATACACCCACATGTGTCCTGGGTATGACACTCAACCGCATCTGATGATGAGGCTCCGTTCTGGAGATCTAGGGATGTAGAATTCCCATTCATTGACATTACTACCAGGTCAATTCTGACCCAGAGTGGTAGTACCTGTTAGGGTACCATATATGGATCAAATAGATCTGTTTGAAAATTATTTATACTTGATAGGACCTGGAGTAAAACAAAAAACAAAAAATCCCTTCAGAAACATCTACACAAAGAAGTAAATATTAACATACAATGAATGTGATTTCCTAATCTCTTGGAATAAATTAACCCTAGACAAGTTGACATGCCATTAAAATCAGTCACTGAATTAATTCAGTCAAATTTAAGTCTATATATATATATATATATATATATATATATATATATATATCCACATACACATTTATATACATACATACACATACACACACATATATATATACAAACACACACATACACATTGATATTTAAATATATATGTGTTTTTGCTATTTGAAAATAGTCATTTTATCTACTTATTTATTGTCTTTTCAGTTGATCTCTTTCACTGAAGAAAATTTAAATATAATTTTGTACTTCAGTGTCATCTAAATTTCTTTAAGTAAAAACACTGTGCTTAAAAATCGATATCAAGTATTTGTTTTATTGACACACACACACACACACACACACACACTTTTATATATATATATATATATATATATATATATATATGCATGCGCACACACACACACACACACACACAGACACACACACACACACACATATATATATATATATATATATATATATATATATATATATATATATATATATATATTATATATTGTAGGGGAAACAGTAGGATTTCTGTTGAGCTACTCAGGACAAGAAAGACATTATTGATTTCAGTTATTTGAAGAAATCAAGTTGGAGTTATTCAGTTTATTTCTGATGGATGATCTTTGAGAGAAGTCTAAAATCTGAGGAAATAATCTATATTATTCTTCTGATGAATAACTTAGTTTATTCTTGCTGTCAAATGTTAGACTTTCATTGTGTTAGTCAATATCTAATTACAAACTTGTGCACAGGATACTCTAAATTAATAATAACTTTGTTTATTTGTTGTTTCAAATGATGTTACTTTCTGATATGTCAATACTAAAGTAAATTTCTTAGTATAATATAGTATATAGGCCACTCCATCTACTTTACTTACTAGGCAGAGTGGCCTATTGTCAGTATCAACTAGACAGCAAGGGAGTCTATCCCCTTTTCACTTGCTAGACCAGGGAAATTGTTTTGCATTTGAGATGAAGCTCATACCATCAACTACCCACATTACCACACAGATGCAAGCTCTGCACTGGGTTGACGAGGGCCAGTATCAAACTGGAACCTTGTGGTTCTGAGGTGGATGCTCTACTGACTGAGCTAAATCTGATTTAAAATCCCTCCACCTGAAAATAATTGATTAAATTGATTTTAACGGCACATCAACCTGTCCAGGGTTACTTTATGTTAAGTGGTAAGTTGTGAAGAAAAGTCAGAATTATTGTTGTTTTCCTGGAAATTAAAAAAAAATCATATATTTACCAACTCCTCTGTATGAGTAAAATGTGACACAAGATCAATTTTTGAAATGGTGTTTAACAGATTTGAAATCAGAGTTTTACTTCTCCCTGACTGGTTGCCTAACAAAGGTTGAAGAGCCCAGTCCTCCCTACTATATACCCATAGCTGGAGGGAGAATAGTTGGATGCATACTTTTTCTAATGGGATTGGCACTATGTGAAATACAATCAGTCTTGTTCTTTACCCTCCACAGTTTTACTATTTGGCACTAGGGGACAAGAAAGGCAATTACTTCTCATGCCAGCTAATAGCCACTACATAATGTGGTCAAGATAGTATAAAAAAGGAAGCATCAAAATCAAACCCTCTCTCCTTTCTGACTTGACAGTCAAGTGACACACATGATGTCTGTCTGTCAACAAACTCTTATTGCACAGCACACAACAGTATTGTCTTATACATATAAGTCTTAATCCAACACTTTTATTCTGTATCAACTGCACGTATCAAGGACTCTATAATTTACAAAAGACCCTTCCTTTCACATTAGAACATTTCACTCATACAAATCTTTATAGTTACTTTCTTGTATCTTATTGTCATGTTTATATTCCATTCAGATCAAAATTGTTTTTGTTAACTTGTAGTAAATTGTGTTTAGTATATCTATCCACACAGAGTTGCGTGGTGCAATGGTTACCATTTTAGGAAATAGACACTGCAAGACAAAGCAATGAAAGATATATATCTATTCATATCTATGTATTCCATTCTATTCTATTCATCTATCTATTTTATTCTATTCATATCTATCTATCTATCTGTCTGTCTGTCTGGAATCCTGATGTACTGAGTATGCCACTTGCTTAATTACTTCTGTGTCGGATGATCAAAGTAGGGCAGGATTACTTGTCAATTTTGGCTCATTACATTGTGCAAAGATTAATGAGTTATTTTCCCTACCACAGTTTTGGAGTTCCCCTGAAGACGGTGTACTAAGAACACCGAAACCGTGGTAGGGAAAATAACTTTTCTACAACTATTAATGCTCTATATTTTACTAGATATATTGAACCCTTTTGGATTAAATACTTATGCTACTACAATGTTTACATGGTAGTAACCCTTTGATGAATGTGTATATATATATATATATATATATATATATATATACCAATGCCTTCACACAAGCAGGATGTGACACATGATCAATTTCTTAAGCAGAGATTAAAGTTTAAATTCAGTCATTGAGACCACAGCCTTCTGCTACATGTGTATGAATTTAGTGAGAAGTTGGCTTTCTGAATAAATGATATAATTCAATACACAATGAAGCGAAGTGAAATAAACAAATAACATTTATTTTAACATAAACAATTCAACAAACTAAAAAAGAATTACACACTCTCTTAGATACATATAATGAATCACCAAGATGGAATGAGCTAAGCTTGTTAAAAAAAGTGAACATTATACCAGTAATACATTTCAGAATGTAAGTAAAAATCTGTTTTGTTTAATCTCCAGGGAGGCGACATAGAGTTCAGTCCAAGGCGAAGTTCTGTGGGCAAAAGAGCGCCAAGATTTTTTCTGCTTTTTTTTTTGTGATGTGCATACATAGTTGTAAACAACTGGTTCTACTTGAATAATTCTATTTTTAGATTGTATTTTCTAAAATGTTATATCTCTAATAACCTTTAAGTTACTCAATGTACAGTAAGAATTTTTGGTACACAATTGCATAACCTAAAAAGTATAATTTATGCAAAATTTCACAATACATAATTTTAGAGTTTCTGCAAAATAATCAAAAAGGTAGGGATTGTATGACCAATTTCTAGACTTTAACAGTAAAAATCCATGCAAATCACTACCATTATAACTAAATAATAAATGAGATGATGAAATAAACTTACTGCCTACCCTGCAGCTCAGTACTGAGTTATATATATATATATATATATATATGGTAAAGAAAAAGACTTAGAAATCGACCATTTTGTGGTTATAGATCTATTTCTATCTGAATTTACCTATTAGTTTCATCAGAGCACTATATATATCATCATCACCAGGTTGTGCTGTTAGCATGGATTCCTGACCCTTCCTTCTCCAAATGGTATTGCCTCTGGTAGGTCTCCCACTCGGCATCCAGAATCTACACAGAGCTGATTAATGTAGTTTTTGGTGGCCTACATACACTAGGGAATCCATGTGTAGGTGTTCCCAGGAGAATGTCACTTATGAGCTCATTCTTGCTTCTCCAGCAGTGTCCGGCATCTCTTGTTTGCCTCACCCAGAAGGTTTGTTTTAGAGAAGGTAGGTGAACATATAGTATTTTTTTGTGGAATGCTACTTACAGGAGTGGTTTAAGACAGCACACAACATCCTTGTGCAGCTTCCATCTAGTTTATTCTCTAAGCACTTCATTAGGATCCATGTGATGCTGCTGTACAGTAGCACTGATATGGCTATGGCTTGGAAGAATTCTTGCTTTTTACATATATATATACATGTAGAGAGGAAATGGAAATAAATCTGACAGTTTGTGCTACTCATACACTGAGTGGGCGAGGGCCAGTATCGAACCTGTAACCTTGTGGTCTCTAGTCCGACAATCTACCGACTGAGCTAAACTGATGAAACATCAAACTTAGGAGTTCAAAGGGTTAAAACTTCTGCCCATTTCAATTCTTTTAAAAGTTTGATTCCAAGTTTTCTAGTTCTTTTAATATTTTGTATGAGGATCTGCCTGCCTACTAGACAGAATCTTTGCATAATATATCTATTTTCTAATTTTGATTATAAAACATCAAGAAACATCTTGGGCAATTCTATTTATAGAGATTGGTTGTATGAATGGTATAGAGAACAAAAACACTAAGAATGAAGATGCTAAATGAATAAAGAAAGAAGAAAACATCTTTGCTTTGAAAACAAATAATTTTTAGAAAAGTATTGGTGAAAGATGAAGCATATATAACCATGATTAAAAAAATAACCTTTGAGAACTTTAGTAAACAATAAAACACCTGCAGAAGTGGCATTCTGCATCAAAGAGCTTAAACTCAGATAAGATAGAAGCTGCAGATGCTGCCTTGCAGGTGGAAGTACACTAAGAATTGGTTCCTGCTTTCTTGGAGAACAATGACAATCTTAATTTTTAGTGTTAACAAGCAATTTCAGTCTTTTAGAGCTTACAGTTTCATAAAAAGAAGCAAACTTAATAATTCTTATTAATTTTAGCTTGTATGATTCGAACATTGATATCTCAAAATACAAATACAATTTATACATACACATACATGAATGAAAAAGAATCACATGATTTCAAGATTTAGTGTATGTATGTATATATATATATATATATATATATATATATATATATATATATATATATATGAAAACACAAGGTATTAAGAGTATGGTTTTATTATAGTTACAAGCATTAGCTAACATTAAATGTTTTGGGTATTTTTTATATTAAACCACCATCAGGGCATTATTAATATGTAATGATGATGTAACCTTTAAATAATATTCAATATATAGTATAAAAAGAAAAAGACAACTCTTAGGATTCTATAGCCATTAATGGCATTCCTTTTCAAAACTATGTGATGTTTTATATATATATATATATATATATATATATATATATATAGGCAGAAAAAGACAGAGAGGCTTCAGTGATATAATGCTTATCATCATAAGAAAATAGACACTTCAAGTTTAGTTCAAATCTGTTGTGAGGATGTTTGTGTTTCATTTTGTAGTGTTTGCGTTTCCCTTGAAAAAGGCATGAATCCATCTGTTCTTCATCCACCTATGGGTAAATAGCAGGGCAGACTGACAAAGCAACCAGTCTAGGACCAGAAAAACTGAATTTAAAATTGACCTTGTGTTGTTTTCTGTTCATTGCAGAGGGATTGAATAAATAGATACTAACTATTGTCAATGCTTGTATTGTACTTTATCATTTTAGACAGACTATATTGTTCTGTATTCCCAATGTTTTGGCCATGCACCCTCCAATTTTCTTCTAGCATATTTATTCTAGTATCATTGTTAAGTTGCATATAAAGATGGAGAATTTCTTGTTATTGATGAGTCACTTTTTTCTTTTTTTTGCATGTTTTTTTTTTATCTATTTATTTTTCTAGAGGTTTCAAAACACTTTAATTCTATCAACAGCAAAATACCAGCAGAACATAACACTACCAAAAAAATTACTTTCATAATAGCCTTTGTAGCTACAAATGACACTAAAAATGAGAAAACAGTGACATCCTAAAAATAAGGACCAAGGAATGCAGAAAAGGTGTAATACAAGAGGACACTTTCAAATTCTGCATATTGAGCCTTTTCTTAGTAAGATTTGACATAATCTCTCTGAGCCCAATATATTTACAATGTATAGTAAGGAGATAGCCAAATTTGAAATTTTGCTGTTACTTCAAGGGAAGTTATTGATAGTTATGGGAAATTTGTTTTTTCTAAGTGTTTACTCACCACTTTACTCTTCATGAATCTTGGAAAAGGTATGAACCTCCACATCCTCCAACTATGTGTTATGTAGTACCACTACTGTTCTTCTCCAAGTTCTTTTTGCTTATCTTTTTGCCTACCAAATTTTCCTCATGACTGTACCAAATTTTCTTGGTATTTTTTTACCTGTATGATGGGATATTTCATAGTTCACTATCTATTCACCTCAGAACTCTTTTTATTCAAATAAAATCCTATTATAATTGTAATTTGAGTACTTCTGCTCAATTATAATGAACTAACCATCAGTTTTTGTACTTTGCTTGGGGTGTCGTATACATAAAAATATGGATTGGTGGGAGAGCCGCTGTGAGCAGCTTAAAGTAGGCAAAGTAGGCATATCAACCTATGTGGATTATTTTATGCAAAACCATCCTCGTAGAAGTACAGTAGTGATACTATTTAACACATAGCTGGAGATATGAGGGATTTCATACCTTTCCCAAGGATATTAGTCCAAAAGTGAATGTAATAGCACATCTAGAGTTTGAACTCACTTACTACGATGTCGCAGTCCAGCATGTTAGCCATTATGCCACGGGGGACTTCCTCTGGGGAAGTTGAGATGAAGTGTCATTTACAGTATTTCAAAGAGATGACAAATGGATGAAAACTTCAGGATATAAAACATCTTTCAAAAGATTTTCATTGATTGATTATATTAACTTTAGCCCATGATAACCCACAGGGATCAGATGAAGATAAGATTTGAATGTACTAGAAACTCTGAATATTTTTCTCTTTTTATCTTTCTATATGCCTTTGTTAAGCATGTTGATTTGTGAGTGATTACCAAAGGTCAGCCCTGTTTGTGCAATACTGGCCAATACCAAAGAAAAAGACTTTTAAGTAGATGGCTTATATATATATATATATATATGATGTGGATTTTGTGTCTCCGTCTGCTTCTGGTGGGTATATATATTTGAGGTGAATGTTAGTATTCCGTATCCGACTGGCAGCCGCCACAAGAACCTCACCACGAGTCACGGTCAGTCGAAGGGATGTAGTAGTCCCGAAAATTTACCTGGCTAAATAAATGAAACTCAAAACAAACTAGAGTCTTCAGATATTTATTCCTCAACTACCATATTACGCTAACAATATTAGCATAATAAGTACGTTAATGCTTCACCCCTCAGCCCAAACCTAGTATAAGTATCTCCTAAAATGGATACAAATACTAACATTCACCTCAAATATATATATATATATATATATATATATATATATATAGAGAGAGAGAGAGAGATAGTAAATGTACAAAATAGTTTCAGAAGAGGAAGATCATTTATGCTGCACTTATATTACTTACCTTGGCAGATCAATAAGTCTGTAGCCTAATGATGAAAAAAACATTAATTTTACACGATAGATATTTATTTCCCAAACTTAACCTACTGTTTTATCAATGTACTTAGTTTGGTCATGAATATCAATCACATCACTGAACATTATATAATGAAGATTTTAGATCAAAATATAGTTAAAAACTGTCATGTTCCAGATTTATAGATCCACTCTTGTGTCTGCACTTATACATATGTGTGAGTGTGTATGTGTATATAGTGGGTGAGAGAGATAGATGTATTATATATATATATATATATACATTCATACACATATATATATATACACTGACACATACAAAACATATATATATATACATTCACACACATACATACAAACACACACACATAATGCATATAAAACACTCATACATATAAACAAACACACACACACAGACAATTGTCTAATGATGAAAAGCATCCATTTTATACAAGACTATGTTTTGCATTTTCAAAGCACTTAGTGTTATAATTCTTCATTAATCATTTAGTTTGAACATTAAAGTAAAAATAAAAATGTTAACTTATTCCTGAGTAGGACTATGGACTTATTGATCCAACTATATAAGATGCATAAATGGTAGTACAACATTTTTGTTAAACACATTTTTATAAAAAAAAAAATTAGAATTCATACTGTTTATTAAAAAAAAAGGACTTTTAAATGTAATTAAAAAAGGTGATACATTTTTATCAGGAGATACAGTAAAAGATCTGGGTACTGATGGAAAAACATTGCGACTGAAAATTTTTATTAAAGTCATACAACATCGTGTAAAAGTGAATAAATAATTGAAATGGTGGAATTTCTATAGGGACTGCAGGATGTGTGAAATAGTGTGTGTAGAAGTAATAAACTCAGGCAGGTGCACCAAGTTCAAGTGGGTTTCAAGTGAGTTCAATCAAATACAGACACATTGTTAGCATTAAATATTATTATATTATAATCTGTACATATTTCACCTTCTAAGGTGCTATGTATAAATAAACCAATAAGTTGCAGTCTGATCACAAAAATAACATTCTTATGCAGCAAATACTTTTCCATATAATCACCTTCCTTGTCATTGCAATTAATTAATAAGTAAACATTATACAGTGATGATTGGTTGATTGATTTTAACGGCATATCAACCTGTCTTTATTATTTTATGCCTAGATGTTAAAAAAATTGCATTCATTGTACATTCATATTTACATTTTTTGTGTATTTGTTTTTTTTGTTGTTGTTTTTTTGCACATGGTTTTATCAAATATAAATAATTTTTAAACAAATCTATTTGACCTATATATGGGGTCCTAATAGATACTAACAATTTGGGTTCTTGTTGATTTGGGAGTAATGGTAATGAAGGCATACTCCAAACTCCCCAGAGCTCCAGAACTGGAGCCTCACCATCAGATTCAGTTTAGTGTCAGGATACCTCTTTTTTTGGAAGGGGTGGTCTTACCCCTCTGCAGATAATATAATCAGTGTATTTTAAGCCTTGGCTGACATTATACAGTGAATATTTCAGACCCAAATTCCATATAAGTTTGGAGAACTTATTGTTCCAACATTATATAGCATTCTTGTCATTTAAAAGATGATAATTTTGGTAGATTTCTCATTTATGTTTTTATTTTGATTATTAGATGCAAATGAGAAAGAGAAAATAACATCCTAACGCAATAAATCATTCAAATGAATATCCTCCTCTTTGTTGTTTTGATCACTTTTTTTTACCTAGCATACTCATTAGCTTTCTTTAAGTCTTTGTTAAATTATCTAATTCCTGTACTAACTTTTCTTAAAAGCTATTAAACTCTACTTAAGAAATTGACCATGCATCACATCCTACTTATGCAGAGTGGTTGGTAAATATATACAATGCTCACTTGACTTTAAGCTTCCTTTAATAGTTATTAATCTCGAATGACATTATGGAAATGTTGCCTTGCATTTTTCTTTTTATTAAGTCTTTACTTAGTCTTTCATACATATCTCATGTTGCTTACATTATGTGCTGTTCCAAAATGCTTATAAGAATTAAATGTGTAGTTTTGGCTTTAGTGGCCAAAACTGGTTCTTAAGGTTCCCCACCTTTATGGACTGAGACACCACTCGTCTAGAGCATCATTGTAAATGCTGGATCAAAGAGAGGCAGAGAGCCTCCAGGGCTGAGTTTAAATACCCAGGTAGTAGTGCCACCTGGTTGCAAATCTTTGCAGCAAGTGAAGAGAAATTTTTTCCACTCAAGTCCATCTCAGCAAGGGCAGACAATCGCTACAAGCTCAATCATCTAAGTATTGAGGAGATGAATCACAGCTTAACATCTTTATTTGGATCCCTCATCACAAGCATAAGAAAAAAATTAAGTCGGCAGAGTGGCCTATTCTCAGTATCAGCTGGACAGTGAGGGAGTCTATCTTCTCTTTCACAAGTGCTAGACCAGGGACATTGTTTTTGCATATGAGGTGAAGTGTGACATCTACCATCAGGTTCCAACTTTACCACACAGATCAAAGCTGTGCTACTCATGCACTGAGTTGGCAAGGGCTGGTATTGAACCTGGAGCCTTGTGGTTCCTAGACAGATGCTCTGCTATCTTTAATATTGACAATTTAACAATTTTTGATACAAAATTTTTCCTTAGACTCCCAGGTATGTAATAAACAATGCCATAAATGATTTTTCAGATTAACCATGAAAGATTAGTAAAATATTTGTCAACTTAAAAGGCATGAAAGCTAAAAAAAGGTTCTGTTATGGTAATTTACCATGAACTCTTCCAACTATAAATAGCAGCAGGTTCTGCTCTTAAACAAGAGTCAATATTTCAGTTGATAGATTGCCTCACAAGTAGCCTTCTCATTTGTATATGTTTGTACTACTGTTCTTTGTTAATATATTTGTTTAACTCCTTTCCTCTCTTGTGTCTTTATTCTGGGCCCCAAACAAGGCCACAACAGGTTCTCATATTTTCCATCTTTATTATTTGTCTACAGCTTTAAATAAACACTTGAAAATGAACTTGAACCAAGAAAAAAACAAAACATTAAAAACTTCATAAATTGAACAGACAAAGACGACATAATGCCTCGTTTACCTATCATCTTTTATCATAATTCCTACATCTTTCACTTCCTGGTTCACAAGAGCACCATTGGTCAGTCCACATCACTGTTTCCTGTGACACTTAAGAAAGATGACTGCAATCTTTAGTGTCACTGACAGACAGGCGTAACTAATGCGGACAACAGACTGGCAGATGTAGGATGGCTTTGAGCAATCTTGTTTTGACCTCAGATCAGGATCACAAAATGATATTTCAGGTTCTTGAATTACGGGATCAGTTGCAAAAATAATGTTCAGTTGTTATCTCAATTAAATCAGAATTTCTTTATTTCATTTTGCTTTTCACATCCCTAATGATTTTTAAATCCTACATTTGAACAGAACTGCATCTCTTTGGCACAACATTTCAGTATCCTGATTATCTGTATTTAAGAGGTAACTATTTGTTATTCAATTATTTTTAACATTATTTTTTTTTTCTCAGTTTCTACTAAGACTTCCAGCAATATTGTATTTATTATCTTTTTAACTATTAACTTTTGTTTATGAATCTATTAGCAAAATATCACCCCTTGTTTTCTCAATTTTTTTTCTCCCTGTTCTTCTGTTCATCAATATCAGATTCAGCAATCATTTTTGATTCAAGTTAACTACGGAATACATTACCCATTTATATTAAAGAATTCTTTAACTAAATACTCATTGAAAAAGAATCTAAAAGGGCACTCATTGATTTCTAATGACCTTATGTAAAGATCATCTACTGCACTTAAGGAATTTATCATAGCAGTATTTGCACTCATCAGTATCCTATCCTTAAAGCTTGACCCACAAATTAAATTGTCATATAGTAATGAATCTTTCCTTACTTCCTTCCATTTCTTTTTATGTTTTTCACATTCCTAATGATTTTTAAATATTCACCTATGTTGGACGATTTCTCTGAAGCCTTTTTAACGTATTGTAAGAACCAGTTTTGGCCACTAAAGCCAAAAACCACGCATATAATTCTTATACTCCTTTCCATCTTAATGTTTTCAAATAACCATATGGCAGGTGATGGCATAAATAATAAATTAAATGTCTTAATAGCCTCATTTTTCACCACTTATTGGCTTTTACAGTAGAATCCCATATATTGAAATATAGCTGCCACCTGGTGGCCTTCATTGAAACCACTCCAACTAATGGTATATAAGGTGTTTGAAAAAAAGTTAAATTTTCTATGGGAGTTCCTTTATGATATTACATATTTATATGATATAAAAAATTAGAATATTTTTTTGAACTGAACTGAATCTCCTTGACAATGTTTCAGTATCCTGATAATTCATATTTAAGAGGAAACTGTTCAGTCTTTTTCCTTAAAGCTTGACCCACAAATTAAATTGTCATATAGTAATGAATCTTTCCTTCCTTCCTTCTGCTTCTTTTTATGCTTTGTAAGAAGGAGGAGAAGAAAGGAATTCAGTGGTAAAATGATAAGACTTTAAAAGTTCTGATCAATTTCGTTTTGCTTGCTAATGCTTTTGAAACTTTGGTGAAAATCCTTGACATCAAAAGTAAAAGCAGAAACAACATTAAACAAGGAACAAAATTTAACATTAGTATTCTATACACTCTTAGTGTTCTCCATTTAATGAGGACAAAATCAAGATATCTTTCACTTTGATTTAAAATTTGCTTTTAAAATTCAAAAGTTAATTTGCCTCATAAACCTAGCATGTGATAGATCATAAGAACATTTGGTTATTGGTTGGTTGGATTTTACAGCATGTCAACCCTTCTGGGGCTATTTTATGCCAAAGATGTTTTGTTTTATTCATTCTTGATGGGTATTCTAATTTAAAAAAAGAACTCAATTTTTTCTATATAACCTATAGATGGGACCATAACAGGTACTACCACTCTAGTTCAGAGTGGACCTGGGAGTAATGGCGATGAAGGGAAGAACATTTGGCTTGTCCTTATGTGGCATATAAGAGGCACACATTAATTATCTTAGGAAATGAACACAGCGACCCAAATTCAGATCCTGGATGAGGTTTTTTGCATTTCACTTCATACTAATGTCCTTGAGAAAGATATTAATTCATCTCTTCTTCCAATTATGGGTAAATAATAGGGCATTAAGAGCTCTTTAGCCTTGGTACAGCAACTGGTCTATGAGAAGGAAGACTTTGAATTCAAGCCAGCATTACTCTGCTGAAAACTTAATCTTGTGTTACAGGGATTGGATAAATAACTACAATAGAATCTTTATTTACTAATTAAAATAGTAGCCAATAATTATTACAAACAAGTTCTTCCAAATATCAAGGAAGTTTCTGCCTGCTTGGTAGCTGAACTAGTTTCATATTTCTCCCATGATGGAAAGAGTTCAAACCCAGAGAAAAGCCAGGCTTTTGGATGCTAATTTTCAAGGCAACATATTTTGGAGGACTGGCATAACACTGGGATCTAACTGACTCCTCATTCATGTTGATCTCAAACTCACACACATACACATTTATTTATTCAAAATGGCTGCCAATATATTGCTGCATTAACAATAAAGTCTTACTGAATAAAATGTAATAAAAACTTAAAACAATTTTTCTGCATTCTTATCTTTCTTTTTCATAATAAATAATAAATAAAAATTCATCAACCTGTTATCAAAATCAACGATAAAAATTGACCTTTTGGGAAGAATGTAAGATTAACTTTTTATCTATTTGTCTGTCTACAGCAAAATACACAAAAAATATACAGATTGAACTCTACTGGGTACCTTTTAATATCAGATCTACCATCAAAATGGAATTCTGCTAACAGATTTGGGCAGACTCCTCATAGCATGTGTGATCTGGTTGGTGAAGATATCTTTCTATGTCTTCAACCACTTGACCATTAGCCTAACATTGCCATTCTGTCATTTTTCTATTGTTACTTACATGGAGGGTTACCAAATAATCTCAATGACTTAGTATCATCAATCTGGGAGTTTCCACGTAATCTCCATGATGTAGTATCTCCAAACTGGGAGTTTTCACTTGAAACTTTGTTTGCCAAATTTTGTAAATTTTGTCCATGCTTTTTCACATCCCTTATTTCATATCTAAGTTCCATAAAAAAAACACCACCTTCCCAAGATTGTTGAAACACATAACAAAGACCACCATGAATGTTTTTCAACAGCATATAACCATGAGCTTTTACAGTCCACTGTCCTGTTGGTGGGGATTAGAGTATATTACTACATGCAGTCTTGAACAAATCTTAGAAACAGCACCCAATAAGAAAGCAATTGTATGGCCACTTGCCTCCATCACAAAACCCATCCAAATAAGATGAACAAAACAAGGTGGACACTGCTGGAGAAGCAAGGACAAACTCATGTGATGTCACCTACTCATGGACTTACCAGTGTAAGGCGACCAGCAAAAACTTACAACAATCAGCTCTGTGTGAGTTCAAAATGCTGTGTGAATTCTGACTGGTCTAATGACAGATAGGGATGGTTGGCAAAGGAAAGTCAAGGGAATCTATGCTTTCAGTGCAACCTGATAATGATGTATCCCCTACAGAGGGTTAAGCGTTGCTCTCCATCTGTCTATCCATACATATTTACAATTGCAGTTATTTTTCCTATTCATTTACCATATCTCATCATCATATCACTATAACCCTTTGTTGAGCAGGGGCCAATCTGGTTTTGTTTAGGACAAATGTTAGTTTAAAAAAATGTTTTTTCTTATAAAATTCCATATCTAAATGTCAGAGGAACATTCACCATGAATTACTTGCTTGCTTGAGTTAAGAATAAAGTCTGGTAGAGAGATTGAGATTTAAGATATCTTTGAAAAAACATACCTTATTTGACCATGAGATAGAACACCTTTTAAAGGTTCCTTATGCATTTGAAAAAAAACTACTATTTTAAATGTTTATAGAATTTGCTGTGACTATTACTTTGCTCTTGGCTATGTATTAGATTCAAAATAAAGTTCTCCTCTCAAAATATGTTCGATTTCTATGTTTTTAATGAACTCATAAAAGGAGACATTATACACTGACCTTTGTGAGATATCCAAAATGAATGTTATTCAGTGCATTTAGCACAAACATGTATAATTCCGTTTTTAATTTTTTCAATCAATAACTCAAACCAGATTTGTGCATTTAGGTGCATGAAGGTAAAATTTTATATTTAATAATAATTATATATACACCATGACACTTTTGGATTGGGATTCATGATAGACGAATGCATGCACATGGTTGAGCTAATTAAGTCACTTTTAGGGTAGAAGCATTCTCTACCCAATGTTAAATAAAACCTTGTTAATTTCCAACAACCAGGTCTTGCATTTTCATTCAGTGCTCCATATTTTATCTGTATGTAAAAACATAACACTAGCTCAATGATGTAGAGCACTTGCCTAGGAATTGCAAGGTTCCTGGTTCGATACCCGCCCTCGCCAGCTCAGCATATGAGTAGCACAGGGATCTGTGTGGTAAAATAAGGAGCTGATGGTAGGTGTGACGCTCCATCTCAGACGACAAAACAATCTCCTTGGTCTAGCAGTAGTGAAAAAGGGATAGATTCTTTTGCTGTCTGGCTGATAGGGATATTAGGCCACCCCGTCGATTTTACTTACTTTACTTATATATAATTATAATGAAATGCATTTTGTAATAATGATGTCTAATGATACTAAAATCTTAGTTAAAGTTTGACGATTTAATATTCAAGTTGGTTTTGAATAATCTGATCATTTATAAAACATAACTAACCAAACAAGGGGAATGTCAAATATTTTATATAACTAGTGTTAATAAATAAATATTCTATCATTGGCATAACATTTGCTATTCAGTCACTTTTCTATTGTTACTTCCATGAAAGCCTTAATAATACACTATATTTTCCTGGGTTTTTTTTCAATCACAACTAACTTTGTCTCATATTTTGAATTTTCACTGAAAAGCAACTAAAATTAAAGGATAACCATAACTTGTAAAAATTAATAATAATTGATATTGCTTCATCTAAAAAATAATAATTCAAAGTATGTAAAACGTAATAAAATATATATTAAAACGCTTGTTCTTAAATCATCGGTCCATTATCATCCTTGTTAAAAATGAGACCAAGATGAAATGCAAACTTATAAATCCTGATTATTTGGTGTTGCTTATCTGACAAATTATTTCTTATGAGTGACATCACTCACATAATGGACCATTATTTTTTTATTATAAAGAAAAGAAAGGGAAGAAAAAGGAATGCTATACCAAAAAAGGAAAGAAAGAAAGTAGGCGAAAGATGGAGAGAGGGGCAAGTGCACGTAAGCATTAATGGTAATCTGTTTCAATCGAATATAATGAAAAGATGAAAGAAAGAAAAAAAAAAAGAGAGTGAAATCAAGATTATTATACTTTTTACATACTGAACTATTTTGCAACAGCTATTAAGTAAACATATCAAATGTTGTAATAATTAAATGTTCATACTGTGATCTATCCACAGGTCCTGCTAGTAAAGAGATAGAACTACATGCAAAGATGTACTTAGTGTAATGGTTATGATCATAGGAAACGGAATCAGCGACCAGAGTTCAAATCCTGGAGAAAGCTGAATTCATCTCTTCTCCACCAAACTATGGGTAAATAGTAGGGCAGACTGTTTTTTTAGCCTTTGTATGGCAACCAGTCTAGAAGAAGGAAAACTCATTTTAAACCAGCTATACACCGCTTAAACACTGACCTTGTGTCACATCCTGCTCCTCGCGGAGAGTTTTGTTTGATTTCTTTGTTTAATGGTATATCAGCCTTCATAGGATATTTAATGCCAAAGTCATCCTTTTAGAAGTTAAGTAGTGGTACTATTTAACTCATAACTGAGGGTGGGTTAGGGTTTCATTCCTTTCCCAAAGGTAGTAGTCTGAAAGTGAATGTAATAGCACAACTGGAGTTTGAACTCGCTTACTACGATGTCACAGTTCAACATGTTAGCCACTACACCATGAGGAATCCACATTCCCTGGAGTATTTGGGTAAATATATACATGTATTTTTTCCAAATTGCTTTGAATAAACATTTAATAGTGACTGAAAACACTTCATTAAAAAAAAAGAAAAGAAAAGAAAAGTAAATCAAAGAAAATATTCTGTTAATACTACTAGTGTGTATAGACAAAATAATAGCAGAAAAATGTGATCAACAGATAAAGAGACAAAGTAATTAAAGTCTCTTATAATTATATTCTGGATAGACATTTACCCCCAAAGACATAGGCGGAAGTGAACACCGCCTTTTGTATGATTGTTATAATAAATATGAGTATTAGCTCAGTCATCTTGTGGTTTACACATGCTGTTATTGGGTGAGCCTTAAGAATTAATCTGTAGCCATCATTGAGATGAATAAAAGATATCAGGGCTTTGGAGTTAGAGTCAAAGTTGGAAGCAAATAAGAGGTCACCGGTCACTGCTTACATCACAATACCCCAAATCATTAATACATAGAATAAAGAACAACCCTGTATTATATATCTTTTTATTTATCTATTTTTAAATATTCAATATTATTAATAAAATAGATAGAAGCTGTTCCTTATAATTCAACATTTGATTTCTTTCCATTGTAATAATGACTATTTAAATAAATAAACTATGAAATTAATTAAAAAATTGTATTATTACATTAGATGGAACAAATTATTTGTGAAATTTGTAATCAATTTCAAAAATTATTTTTTTTTACTTTCACCTTTTTTCAGTAACAAGAAGTTAACTAAAAAGTTTACAAATAAATAAATATCTACAATTTTCTGTCAAATTTATGTGTAAAATATTCAAAGTAATTATTTAATTAATAATTAATAGATGCACACAACATTTTATTTGAGTTGGAAAGAGCTAAGTTTCCATTTAAAATTGTTTTATTTTTTTTACTCTTTCAATAAATTTGATGATTTTACTTATGATACAAACCCTGATATTGAATTTTTAACTGTAACCCCCATAGGCAGTATCTTTCAAAAATCAATTTTTATACTGCCCCGTGGGCGTTTTAAAAAAAAAATTTTGTTGGCTAATTACAGTAATGATTATATCTATATACAGGATTCTGTATATATATCTATATACAGGCTTCTGCAATACCAATAGTTATGAGAGCTTATCTTTTATGATTCTATCCACTATGTGCTCTCCTTCACTGTGGTAGCATAATTAATTATAAGAGTTGGCTTTATTAAAAAAAAGAATTATAAATTAAAAGATGATAAAAAATACTTCCTTTAAATTCTATATTTCAAGGCCTGGGTCATAAATCGTTGATTGCATTGTGATGAATATTGCCTTAATTTATCTTAAGTGAAAGCAACTTGGCAACAAAGAGTTCTATCAACATCCACAATAAATAGTTTCCAAATATTTCTTTCCTGTTTTTGTCTTTCACTGAAATTATTTTTAAAGTAGATGTATTTGTGGAATGAAAATGAGAAGATGTGGGGGTGGAGCGGAGGAAGAGAAAAAAAAGTAGACAACTTGATTTGCATACACTTATCTTCCAGCTCAAACAATTTCTTTTTTTTTTTTTTTTTTTTGGCTAAGCTTCAATCAGAGGAATAATTTAATACATCTTCAATTTTTTTTTTATCAAAAAATATCTAATCGACAAATTTTCATATCAATCATTTTTTTCATTTTTTTTTTTGGGGGGGGTATATTACTGAAACATTATTTGTTTGTTCTTTTTAACTAAAGATTTATATTTTTTTAAATATACTTTTTTTGTAAAGTTTAAATGTGAAAATTTGATGAGCCAACTGATAAAATATTTGTAAGATATAAATGTGTTTGCATTTAATTAGACTTGCTTTTTTTATAGTTTAACATCAGAAAAAAAAGTAGCTTTATATTTATTCAACTAATTCTAATAAAATATTTGAAAAGTACTTACAAATAAATTTCTACAATGGAAGATTAATTTCTTTTATAAGCAAAGAGGTTGAGAAATATTTTAGTATTTGAATGAATTCCATGGCATAAGTAAAGTCAGTGGTATGGTCTTTTGTCAATATCAGTCAGACAGAGAGGGAGTCTATCCCCTTGTCCCTAGTGCTAGACCAAAGAGATTGTTTTTGTGTGAGGTGGAGCACCACATATGCCAACATTTCTTCACTTTACTACACAGATCAAAGATGTGCTACTCAGGATGTAACATATGGTAAATTTTTAAGCAGGGTTTTACAAGTTTAAATTCAGAGCTTTTCTTTTCCTAAACCAGTTGCCATACCAAACTTAAAGAATTCAGTATGCCCTACTATTTAGCTATAGTTGGAGGAGAATAGTGGGATGCATTCTCTCCCATGGGTATTAGCACTAAGTAATATGCAATGAACTCCAATCCAAGATTTGAACTTGTGTCACTGGGTCCATTTCTTATGATATAACTATTGCAATACGAACACTGACTAAAATTACTATGTACTAAATGGTGTTATTTCTACATGGGTCAGCTAAGTGAGATACAATGTAGGAATTTAACTGGTCACTACGGAAATGTAGGGTTTTCATGTATTATAAGATGGAAAGATACACAGAAGAATGATGTGCTTAATACATTTATTAAGCACCAGCATCCGGTGCCAAATAAATACATACAAACACAGAACAAATAAGTACAAACAATTAACAAGACATAACTTATACTAAAAAGTGGAGGGTCAGCAAAGTTAGTCTGAATATTATTCAACTAGTTAATCCACTTTAATTGTAGGATTTTCTATGAGCCAGTCCATCTGGTAAAGTGCTAAAGGGGTGTAAGCTACTCTACAGCACAAATACACAAGGTAAAAATAGTGATTATGTTAAGTTGGAAACCTTATTTTTGTTTATGTTTATGTTTGTTGAACTTTCTTCATAACATCTTTTTTATTGTTGTTTTCATATGTCTGGTGAGTTTTTCAACTAAAGGAATCACAAAGCAATTATTTCAAAAGCAGGAAGTATTTGTTTACATACATCCATTTGCTTAATTAGTTTCTCACTAAACAATTCAATAAGAGTTAAAAAAAAATAAATAAAAAAATTCCGCGAACAAAAATATATTTGGTTCAACCAATAATTAACTGCATGGAAAACAAAGCAACTTTGTTTGTTGCTGATTTTTTTATTTTTCCTTTTCTAAAATCTTTTTAAAAATTTTTTTTATTAATTTGCATTCTGGAGTAAATTTCCGTGACAGTTTCTACAGAAGTTGTTCTATTTTGATTCTTTGTTGTTGTTATTTAATGTGTGAAAATTCTTTGAAGCATTGTCAATTTAATTGTCAGATCACTTGATTATACCAATCAAGCATATTATAAGATGTTTTTACCATTATATTTTGTAAGAATATATCATGATTTCTGCAAGCTAATTGGCTAACAGACAATATTTATGCAGTTCAGTGTCATGGATAAGGTGCAGTTATTGGGTGACTAAACTGAAGAAAGTATTTTCACTTAATTACCAGACATGGTTGGTTGGTGGTTATTTTGTTTAATGGAATATCATCCAGTTCAATATTATGGATATGGAGCTGTTATTGGTGACTAAACTGAAGAAAGTACATTCACTTGATTATCATAAATGGTTGTTTATTTAGTTTAATGTCATATTAACTTCTGTGGGCCAAATCATCTCTTTCTGTACATACTATTTGTAAGAAAACAGTTTGTTGGTAAATTTTTTTTGTTCAATTTAGTTTTATAAACTTCTAGGAATAATTTTCATTAAGTCAGTATGTGTCAATATATTGGTAGAAATTATTTTCTGTTAGATTTTTCATTAACTTCATGCATATAAATGAATTGGTAGAAATCTATTAATAATGGAGAGTTGCTTCCAGTTTTTGTCTGTAACAAAAATTACGTCACTGCTTATGTCACATTACCCAAAATCATCATAACACTAAATAAATAGACTCAAAATTGGAACATGCAACATTAGACAGTCTTCGTTGTTTTTTAAAGCAAGTTTTAATAAATACATGACTGGTATTATATATCTGTATATAGTTTGTTTTATCTTAATACATATTTAAAGTTTACATTTCAAATTGTTTTATTTTTTTAATCCTTTAATGAATTTGATGATTTTACTTACTTAGGGTACAAACTCGCTGACATTGAATTTTTTACTCCGACCCCTCAGGCAATATGTTTCAAATATTTATGTTTACATCGCCCGAAGTGTGTTTTTTATTTTGTACTAGTAGTAATAATTTTCATTTGTATCGATAAATTAGAAGAAACAAACTGATGTGTATCAATAAACTGGTGGTAATAACAGCCCTAAAAGAAAGTAGATAATAGAATAGTAAAAGAATCAAGTACAATAGCAATCCTAATATACTAACACTAAACAATTTTAACAGCTAAATATTGGAGGTTTTTGCACTATGAGCACAGGCACTGTACAATTATACACCACCATATATATAGGAAAATTCAAAGAAACATATATATCTTCAAATTAATAAGAAAAGAGATGGATTCTTGCCTTTCTGAAATACAATAACATGAATTTAGATTTGAACTGTGTTGGTTGATTTGTTTAACAGCATATCAACTCCTTATGGATTAGTTAATGTTCAAATTTAATTAATTTGTATATGGTTGATTTTAATCCTAACTATATTTTAATTTTCAATTGAATTATTTAAAAATATTTAATTAATTTGTTTATGGTTGATTGTAATCCTAATCATATTTTAATTTTCAATTGAATTATTTTTAAAATTTAACTTTTTTATGACTTTAATCATTTGTTTGCATACATTTATATGATATCAAGTACTTCTATCAAATAAAAATAATTTGCACAATTATATGGATTGAAGTAACTAATGATAATAATAATAATAACAATAATAATAATAATAATAATAATAATGATAATAATAATAATAATAACCCTTAGTAAACAATTATAGGTTCAATTAATTATTTTTAATACAAGTAATTTGCACATAGTTTTATGACATCAACTATTCCTATTAAATACAAATAATTTTAAAACAAATTTATTTGACCCATAGATAGGACCTCGACAGGCAATACCACTATGGGTCAGAGTTGATCTGGGAGCAACAGCTATGATAGGTTACAGAATTGGAGCCTGTACATCAGATACACCTTTGTATCATACCCAGGACACCCCTCTGTAAGAGATGATGTAGACATATTTGAAGCCATATGCACAGGCAGGTTCAAAATATTGTTCTTAACTTTAGTTTGTAGATTCGATTTTCCTCACCAATAACCATTATGCAACTAGTATATAATGATGATCAGCAAACTCAGCCACAGAACAATAGACTAGTGTTGGAGTTTAAGAAAAACAAAACAAACAAAATAAAACACATGTTTTGTCATTGTGTCTAATATCAGGTTTTGTCATTTTTAGTCATCCATACTTTAACAGTCATGATGATGAGGCACTTTTCTTTTTACTGATTTTCATGGTAATCACTGTCTCTTTTATCATCACTGAATCTAATTATCTTTGTTTCCTAATTTTCTTTCTTTTTCTCTGTATTGGTTTTTGTCCACTTATATCTTATGCCTATCTTTCTCTTGCTACTTTTATTCTTACTCATCTATTTCTGATAGTATTACTTTCCCTTTGTAAATTCTAATATCTTTGTCTCTAGTATTTTTATTTTCTTTCTTTTTTCATCATCTCTTTGAATCAGACCTTTTTCTTCTCATCATCTCTTATTCACCCTTTTACCTTTATCTTTCTCTCTCTTTTTCTTATCTCTATGAACCATGCCTTTTTCCTTAATGTCAAGTCTTTCAATATGTATTTACAACCCGCCTTTCACCCAAACAGGAAGTAACACAAAGTTAATTTTTAAGCAAAGTTTAATAGGTTTCAATTAAGAGCTTCCTTCTCCTAGACCAGTTGACTTACCAAAATTATCACCCCAGTCTGCCCTACTATTTACACATAGCTAGAGAGAGAATAGTTGAATGCATACCTTTCCCAAAAGTGTGAGTGCTATGTGAAATGCAACCAGCCTAGTCCAGGATTTGAACTCTTATCACTGAGTCCATTTCCTTATGACAATAATCATTACCCCACGGCACCTCCTCATCACTTCCAATAAACCCTTTTCCTTCTTCTCATCTCCTCCATTCACCTCTTTTTCTTCTGATCTATTTTATTTACCTCTTTCCTTTTCTCTTCACCTTTCATTTCCTTTTCCAATAAAAAAGAAATCTACAATCTTTCTTGCCACTTTTAATGTCATATAATTTCTAACATAGCTATTCACTACTTTAGTTGACAAGTTTATCCAATCATTTTATATATTTACTGTTATTACTTATTTCTCAGCTTTTCCATTTTTCTTCCTATTAAGAAACATTGAAGATGATATATATATATATATATATATATATATATATATATATATATATATATATCATCTTCAATGTTTCTTAATAGGAATATATATATACATATGATATTTGTATGTACCTGTCCCAATACTTATATATAAATGTGTTTATTTTCTTACTTCACCCAGTGAACTACAACATATGTCATACTTGAACAAAAGATTTCCTCTAATATTTCCTTCCTGCATCCTTAACACTCTTCTTTCAATACAATTGATGAAATCTATATTTTGTATTTTCATTTGCTTTTCTCTTTTGTCTCATTACTTTTTATCTTTCTGTTTGTTTTATGCTATCTTCTTTGAAACTCAATATGAATCTTCTGTCCATCACATTTTTTAAAAATGTAACCAAATATTTTTTCCAACTTGTGAATCACTCAGATGTCTAGAGAACAATTCTTTCATATATTTTCTAATATATGATTTTATTCATCAATTGTGCAGTACCTCTTGTATTGAAACTCTTAAACTAAGTACAACTCAAGTAGATGTAAAATAGAACGCACACTTTAATGTGGACACATTTTGATTAATGGCCAAGAAAATTTTATAAGCAACTAAAAGATATTTAGATTTATCCAAAGAGCATCATGGGATTTTTTTTCTTTTTAAATATATTCATTTGGCAAGAAATATATAGAATATGTATAATAGCCTAATTTCTTTTTATGTTTGAATGAATAATTGTACTTAGGAAAATTTTCATAAATAATTATTCTGTGCTGCACTCTCTCATAAGATTCAATGAAATTCGTAGTAGCACTTGGAACTAAATAAAACAGGATGAAAGGGATAAAGTATTCAGTTTTCAAGTCATTGTTGTTAATGATATTATTGTTCCATAGTTCAATTTTATTGAGATTTATTTTCCTGGTTCAAACAGAAAAATTATATATATATATATATATATATATATATATACTCCATAATCATTCATGTATAATATGAACTTTTTATCCAAGATTTTTAAGCATAAAACCTGGATGCATAGTATACATGAAAACTAGATATTACATTTTTTTCCCAAATTCTCAGTTAGTAGAGCGTTCAACTAGGAACCACAAGATTCCGGGTTCGATAACAGGCCTCGCCAACCCAGTGAATGAGTAGCACAGGGATCTGTGCGGTAAAGTGGGGAGCTGATGGTAGGTGAGGCGCTTCACTTCAGATGCTAAAACAATCTCCTTGGTCTAGCACTAGTGAAAAGGGGATAGGCTCCCTCGCTGTCTGGCTGATACTGACGTTAGGCCATCCTGATGACTTTACTTACTTACAGAGAAATAGCCAATGCATGTCTGTCTATAATTTGTTTTTTCTATTGTAAACTTATTTGCGCCAAAAGTTTGTTACATTTTTGTGTGAATATGTCCTTGCTTTTTCTGAAATTCTTTTGTTTCAAAACATGATATAGACTACATGAATTCTTATTTTTAGCCAATACAAACAAAATAAAAAGTTGAAGTAAGTATAAATTTACCTGCTACAAATTCCAAAAATTCAATGCAGATCTTTTCCCCAGAATTTCATAGCTAAAAATTAGGAATGAGTGCTATACAGGATTAATTACAGTATATATCAGGGTGTATCAAAAGTATTTTGTCTTCTAATCAAGTTCTTTAAGGTTAATTAGAATTTAAAAAGTGGAAGGAAATCAAACAAGTACCTAATTGTACTTCTCAAAAGCATTTTTAGGTAGGTGATTTGACCATCAGAATAAAACACAGAAGTAGACAATCATCAGTTTCTGATTCTAATGCTTTGAAATGCAAAGTATGTATTTATTGCAACAAGAAGGATGTGATACAAGGTCAGTTTTTGAATAGGGTAAAGCTGGTTTGAATTCAGAATTTTTTTTTCTCCAAGGCAAAGCTAAAAAAATCCCTATCTTTCCTACTATTTTACCCATAGCTGGTGTGTGGGGAGAGAAAAAATCCATGCCTTTCCCAAGAGCATAGGTGCAAAGTGAAATAGAAACAGCCTCATCCAGGATTTGAACTCAGGTTCCCAATTCCATTTCCTCTGATGATGACCATTACACTTAGAGAATGCAAGGTAAAAAAGAGCTGACCAATCAGCACTTGTAAACATTCAAAAGTTCTAGAATCATAAACATATATACATACATATATATATTAATATTGATAATAAAAAATAAAAATTGGTAGAGTGGCCTATTGTTGGTATCAGCCAAATAGCAAGAGAGTCTATTCCCGTTTCACTAGCACTAGACCAGGGAGATTGTTTTTGCATTTGAGGTGGAGCACCATGCCTACCATCAGTTCCCCACTTTACCGAACAGAACAAAGCTGTGCTAATCATACCCTGAGTTGAGTGTGCTATATTTATAGCTAAATAGGGCTCAATACCATTGATAGAGCATGTATCTATAAATTAGAGTAGTGTGGATATGAAGTCAACAGTTCTTGTTAACTGACAGTTTCTTGCCTGTGCAATTTTCAAACCAAGTGCACTTGGTTTAAAAATCTCAGAGGTGAAAAACTGTCAGTTACCATGCTACCCTTACTGATATATATATATATATCATTTGCAGAGCTTTATAGAAGCTTAAATATATATATATAACACCTCCTGAGATGTTCCCAATGAACTTGATTTAAAAAAATACATTTGATACACCCTGATATAAGTATAAAACTAAAAGACAATAACATGATTACATTTTTGAATTAAAGGATTTCATTAAGAACCTTTACAAGATCTAAAGACTCTTGTCTAAATTTCCACATTACTTTTTTCAACCGTGTTATTTCCTTTATTAAAATTTAAAAACCAAGTAAATCTTTGTGAGATGGTAAAGGTCAATATATATATATATATATATATATAATATATAAATGTTGATGTCCAGGTGGGCTAATACATTTAAGGAATGATGGAAATGCCACTATCTGAAATGTAGCAATCAAAATAATAAAAAGGTGAGAGTGCAATTCTGAGTAGTTCTTTGAATAACAAAACTTGAAAGCTTCATGTTTCACAAGCCAATTTTTGATATCTAAATTAATAAAGTCAGAGATTGGTTGATTCTGAGAGTCAGCCAAACAGACGGACACAGGGGACAGAAAATTAGTCTGTAGATATAACTTGGCTTAATCATGAACATGGGATAAATAGAGTTAAACTTTGAGATCACTAGAAGTCACAAGAAGATCAATTTGGGGTCAAAACTAATATTTGCAGTAAAAAAGGAAAGAGATAATCTGTTTAAGATAAAATGGTTTGTTTACAAACAGGCTCTTCAAATTAAAAAAAACAACCCAAAAAACAAAAAATGTTAATTCTTGTCCCAACATTAAGACTGTTAATGCTGTTTATCCTTAAGAAATAAACATAAAAACACATTTTTGCATTTTGTCAGAATCTAGGATCATATACATATATATATATTAGTAGTAATAATATAAAATAAAAGTTGGTGGAATGGCCTATTATTCGTATCAGCCATACAGCGAGGGAGTCTATCCCCTTTCCATTAATGCTAGACCAGGGAGATTTACTAGGTTAGCTTCTTTTTTAAAGTATTTGTTAACATTTATTCAATAATCCTTGTCTTGATTGTTTTTCTCCAAGGTAATGTGAGAAGATAAAAAAAGGGGAAGATGCCCAAGGTGGTAGAATAAATATATAAATGTTGGGTGCCTGAGCTAGTGACAAATACAGTATCTATAGTTACACAATTTGGTTAATAATGTCTATATTATTTATTCTTAGGTGAATGTAAAATAATTCATGAACATAATTACATTGTCAGCATGGATTTCCATGACTCTTTCTCACCAACCATCCTGATAGGTCATCAGCTCTGGCAGGTCTTCCGCACAACATCCAGAATCTGCACAGAGCTGACTGATGTAGGCTTTTGCTGGTCAGCCTTCACTGGTGTGTCCATGTGTTGGTGTCCATAGGAGAATGTTACTAATTAATTTGTCCTTTGTTTCAAACAATGTCCAGCATGTTTTGTTTATCTCACTAATGGTTTGTCTAATAGGAGGCAGGTGATTGTACAAGTGTTTTCTTGTAGGATGCTGCTTCAAAGATTTGTTCAAGACAGCATGAAACATCCTTGCGTACCTCCCATCTACCTTTTTCTCTAAGTGCTTTATCTAGGTGAATAAAGTAATTAAATTAATATTCACCACTTTATTAAGTGCACTGACAGATGATTATGTTGAAAATACATATTTTTTGTATTAAATAAATGAGGAGTCGCTAACCTTAATTTATACTGAGCATTTGGATTATGCTATTTATTTTTCATCTTGGATGCTTTTAAAAATATTTGTTTGCCAAATGCCATTGCTGGTCTGTTAGTTCCAAGTCTCTTGTATTAAAATTTATTTAATTTAGAAATTACAAAGACTTTGATGATTACAGTAATTGTAAATTCTGTTATTACGAGGGTGAGTAAAAAGTTTTGCAATATTTTAGTAACTTACTTGTGTTATTCTTCAAGTTACAACAAAAGCAGTCTAGCATTCAAAGTAAAGGCTATCTTGCTGCACTGTCTGTAGCCACCTTTCATCACTAAATGCATCAAGGACCTTCATTTTTTTCTTATATAAGAAGGCATTTAAACATTCTCCATTTGGAAGGTCGGTACAATACAATTTCTGCCCATTCTGCATTCATCCTTATTTGTTCGTTTTGATAGACTAAGTAGGTGTCTTAAATTTTTCAAGAATATTTTTTTTGATATACTCTTTGACTGATATGTTATTATCTGATGGCACTGATATATCAATTAGAAAGCATTTTATAGTCCTTTACCACCATATCTGATCTATTGCTCTTTATTTTTCTATTAGTTTGAATAGCAAAGTCTCTTCTTAGGCTCCTGTTATTGGTTCTGGTTGGTGATTATACCATTTTTCAGATTTCATTCAATATTTACATATTTTCCAATGACTACTGAATTCCAGATCATTCAAGTTGTCGGATATTTGTAGTTTTGCCCAAATGCTGTTAAAATTTTGAAATTACTATTTAAAAAATAGCAATATAGAGAATAGCCCTAGGTTGGGGTAGCTCAGTCAGTAGAGCATCTGACTAGGAACCACAAGGTTCCTGCTTCAGTACTGGCCCTTTCCAACTCAGTGTATGAATAGCACAGGGATCTGTGCAGTAAAGTAAGGAGCTGATGGTAGGTGTCACTCCACCTCAGATGCTAAAATAATCTCCTTCGTCTAGCATTATTAAAAAGGGGATAGACTCCCTCGCTGTCTGGCTGATACCGACATAAGGCCACCCCGCCGACTTTACTTACTTTATGCCTAAAGTATAACCTTCCAAAGTCATGTTGAAAGACTAATTAAAATGTGGCACCTTCACAATGCTTTTTTGGGGTCATTAAAAAGTAAAAGTTTGTTATTAAGTAGTATGTATTAATTAAATCTAATTAACTAAAAATTGAAACTTTATATTTTATCATTAAAAATACTAAAGATTTATTGAGATACTAATATGAATTTCCATATATTTCCTTTTGGTTTACAGTATGGACATTCATATAAATTTCTTTGATTATTTTGTAAATAAATGCTTTTATTTTCTTCATTATTTGATTGGTTTATTGATTTACCAACGTAAATTAAATTCAAAATTAACACTGTATTGATAATAAATATAATTCAAAATAAGTAAAATGGGAAACAATAATTTTGGTAGCATAGATCCTGATAAAAAAAATTCAAAATATCTCAGAAGAGTAAATATTTCAGGCTTCCATAATTTCAAGTGCCTTTTAACCAAATCCAAAAAACTTTTTCATCTCTTGTACAAAGAACAAAGATGGAAGTTGAGTCATTTGAGCCAAAATTATAAAGGCTTGTATTCTGCTTCAAAACACTATGATAACATAGCCTGTGTTGTAGTTTTGGAGATAGTTATGTATTTCCCACAAGTGCCAGAGGTTAGTGTTTGAACCTCTTATTAAAAATAAAGAAAAAAGCCGGGATTTTCAAGGCAGGCCATTTTCACTTTGAAGTGCTTGATAGAGTGATCCAACACAATCTTTCTCCTTTTATTCTCTACAATTTGCCCTTGTGACATATGAACCTAAGCTAAGTAAACATCAAAAAGCAGTTATGAATGAATCAATTTTACTATATATATATATATATATATATATATATATATATATGTGTGTGTGTGTGTGTGTGTGTGTTGGAGAGGGGCTACTAAAATAATCATATTATGCTTATATGGGTGTGTGTGTATATTAACAGTTATTGTCTTAGAAAATTGACTCAGTTAGCCAAATTCATATCCTGGGTTTCATGTTAATGACCTTGTGAATGGTATAAATCTACTTCTTCCCCGGTTGTGGATAATAGTTAGGGGGAAAGGATATATTCATGCCTTTCCTAAATAATAGAGAAGATTAGACTCTCTAGCCATGATATCCCAACCAGTCTAGGAGAATGAAAAACCTGAATTCAAACTAGCTGTACTCAGCTTAAAAAAATCACTTTCTGTTGCATCCTGCTCATAGTGGAGGGCTTGGGTAAATATATATATATGTATGAGGAATAACAGATTGGGTAAAATCCAACAAAATGTGATTAAAATTGAGGAATAACAGATAAAACACAAACAACTTCATTCAATTGATATTTTGCCTCGGTATGTTAATGAAGCTTCATCAGAATTTTCAAAATTCTGACGAAGTGAAATATCAATTAAATTATACCGAGGCGAAATATCAGTTAAATGAAGTTGTTTGTGTTTTATCTGTTATTCCTCAATTTTTAATCATATATATAAGTATATATATTTTAATAATATAGTATAATATAGTATTTTATGGCTTATATTATTATATGGCTTATATTATAAGTATATATATTTTAATAATACAGAAGGGCTGGGTTAGCTCAGTCGGTAGAGCATTCGGCTAAACCACAAGGTTCCTAGTTCGATACCCGCCCGCGCCAACTCAGCGTATGAGTAGCACAGGGATCTGTGCGGTAAAGTAAGGAGCTGATGGTAGGTGTGGCGCTCCACCTCAGATACTAAAATAATCTCCTTGGTCTAGCGCTATTGAAAAGGGGATAGACTCCCTCGCAGTATGGCTGATACCGACATTAGGCCACCCCGGCGACTTTTACTTTTTTTATATGGCTTGCTATATATATAAAGAAAGAATGCTCAATATCGGTGAAAGGGCATATGAAAAAACAACATAAAATGATATATCTCTGTAAATGTAAACAAAAATCAATATATGCTAGACTGCATTTCCCAGGATGCCCCACAATCTAGATTACCCTTCTCATCATGCCCCAGACAACAGTATATAAAGGGATAAATTAATAAAAACTGATGGTAACTAGTTGATTATCTTTATATTACAAAATAACTTTTTATACGAACAAATTCACTCAATTCCTTTAATCATATCACTTCAGGAGTCTTGACTAGACTGGTAATATTCAACCATAAAAATGTACATGCTTTCTAGTAATGCAAAATATCTTGAAAATTTATTAATCCAGTTTTCTTTCTAAGAAAAGGTTTAGCATCATCAAAACATGCAAAAATTACTTTGGTTTTATTATGACCATCAAATTCGCTGCGCATATAGTGACTTGGTGCTAGGCATTGCAGGCAGCTTCATTGCTTCATAACAATTTTGCTATGCTCACACCTTTGGCCACTTTGTGAAAGACATGCTGCGCTCACATACAGTAGTTGAAATATTGTCATATAATCTCGTAGACATTGTTTCTTCAGAAAATGTGGAAAAGAATGCCTAGTATTACTCTTTAACCTAAAAATCTTTTTTTTTCTATATTCAACCCATATAAAACAATGGTTTAACCAAGCACAGCTCTATAAAAAAACAATTCTGTTTATACATCACCATTTACATTTTACTTTTTTTATTTGTCCATTCACTGGAGATGATAGGCTCATTAAGGTATTAAAAAAAAAGTTATAAGATTGCCCTGATGGAATAAGCCACTTTATATATATTCAATGTGTGCAAGGGTGTATTTTTGATGAAATCCAAATTGAAATAATCAAAACCAAGTAAAAATATCGAGACCATGAAAATAAAAATCCAAATCCTATAAATAAATCAAATTATTTTTTTTTTGCTGTGAATCCTATGCATTGCCAAATATTGAAGTGCATGCAAATATCAGGGGGAAAATATGAACAAAAAATCCCCAAAAAAGGCCAATCAAAAAACACTAATGTGAAAAAATGGTTAAAAAAAAAAAGGTCTTAATATCAAATAAAACAGACACATCAACATGGGGAAGGAGAAAGTATTAAAAAAAATTGCTTCATTTATAAATTCTTTTGAGAGACATGACACAATGGAGGATAATTAAAAAAAAGAGAAATCTTTTTTCCCGTGGATTAATTTCATGTGTATATAATATAAAAATATTTCACTACACGAAAGTTTTTAATTCTTTTTTTAATTTATGGGAAAATGATTAAAATCTTTTTCTGTAAAAACATCAGAAGAAATACTCATAAGTCTAGTTTTAGCTAAATTAAAACAAATATTGAAATATTTTTTAAACTCTTATAAAACATTTCTTTTTATGTTCTTGTTCATAAAATTTTTGTGTCAGAATCAATAAATCATTTTTTTTCTACTTTACCTGTTTTTAATTCCAGAGATTTTCTTTTTTACTGTGTGGAAACCATGTACCAAGTAAAATAAATGACTTACCTGAAATAAAAAGAAAAGAAACATGAATTATTATCTTTAAAAAAAAATAATGAAAATTTTTTTAAAAAAGCAAAAAAGAAATAGATTATTTCTGTAGAGGAAAATTTCTTCCCAATATTTTATTCCAAAAATCTTATTTTTTATGGCGTAAAAAGTTTTGTTTAAGAGGAATTAAAATATACAGTGTTGGCCAGAACGAATGGCTCACATGATTTTTTCCTGTACTTTTCCATCACCCAATCTTCATTTATTTCGCACATGATAGCCATAATTTTTAGAACTTTTAAAATTATTTATCAACCTAGCAACTTTTGGTTGTTTTAGTCACAATATGGCAGTAATTTTGTGAGTGCTGTATACTTCTTTACTGAGAATTTTAATCTGCACATGCATCTCTGATGAAATTGTTTTACTGGCCATATTCACTATTATCACACTTTGTATCACTATAATTCAAAGCTAACTTTTAATCACAGCTAAATCCTAACTCCAGTCATGCTATTATGTTTACTTTCAGACTAATACCCTTGGGAAACGTATGAACCCCCTCATCCCTCAGCTATGGGTTAAATAATACCACTACTGTTCTTCTAAAAGGATAGCTTTGGCATTAAATAACCCATGAAGGTTGATATGCCATTAAACAAAGAAATGAAACCAAATCTTCCCCAGGATGTAATGGCCCTTTTGAGATCTTGATTTTGAGACCTTGCTCTATATAATAAACAATATATTTACACCACTTACTGATTTCAAATTCAGTTTCATATCATTAGTTTCATGAAGTTAAACTTATTTATTCTGCATAACTATCAGTTAGTTACATTGAAAAACAAGATATTTTACTATATAATATTAATCAAATAACATTACTATCTTCTATGGAGATAAGACCAAGAAAAATCTTTCCAATATATCAAGAATCAAATATTCATACCTGGCTATACTTTTATATATATATATATATATATATATATGTATATGTATGTATGTATGTATGTATGTATTTTCCTTTCTGATAGTTTAGACAGTTTTTATCTTCTTTTCTTTGATATATCAAATATCCAAAAACTAGATAATGGCTTAAACTATCTATTTAAGTTGGGTGTGTTTGTCAATATCTTCTGCTAGATTTGGTGCAAATAGACACAAGACTTGTGATTGGTTGAAAATAGTTTGGGTATTGTGTACACTGAATGGTCCAGAAGTCATTTATGATGGCACAAAGCCAACAGAACCAAAAATGGATCAGAACAGAAAAATAAAAGAGGGGGGGGGATAATCATCAACACAGCAAACCAAAGGAAAAAGTAGAGGACATTCAAAGAGGTAGTATTCGATTTTTATCAACTTTTCAACTAGTATACTAAAATGATTTTGAATGGAAGTTTCCAGTATTCTAAGAGAAAGTTTTTTCTCTTCAAGAAACACACTCAGGCCAAGAAAATTAGGATGAAGATGTTGTCTTGGGAATTCAAGTATAAACGCCCAATAAATTCTTTTTGGCTAAATACAATTTCACTGTGTACATAGTGCATATACTCATATGTCATGCAACTTTCTGAGATCTAAGTTTTAGCCTTGTACCATACACAAGATACAAACTTTATGTGCGTAATTAGTTGGCCAAGGCTAGGCCTAGCCCAACTGGCATGCCACAATTTCCAGCTGCAAAAGGTCTCAATTTTAGGTTTGGTTTCATTTCTTTATTTAATGGCATATCAACCTTCATGGCTTATTTAATGCCAAAGCCATCCTTGCAGAAAAACAGTAATGGTAGTATTTAACCAATAGTTGGAGAAATGAGGAGGTACATACCTTTCCCAAAGGTATTAGTCTGAAAGAAAACTTAATTGCACAGCTGAAGTTACTTACTATAATGTCACAGTCCAGAATGTTAGCCACTAAACCACGGGAGGGGGGTCCCCCTCAATTTAGACCTCAGAATGTCACGTGGTACACAAGTATATATGGTATTATTGAATCCAACTACTCTCCCTCCAGCTGTGGGTAAAATAGTAGGGCAGACTGAGATCTTTAACCTTGGTATGCCAACTCGTCTAAGAGAAGGAAAACTCTAAATTCACACCTGTTAAACTCTGCTTAAAAATTGACCTTGTGTCACATCCTACTTGTGTGGGTGGTTTGGTAAATATGTATATACAGTATTATGAAAATTCCCACCCTCTGTATACAACTGTAACCCAACAACATCCTAATAAGAACATAAATATTCTTTTCAATAAAATGGTTTATTGGTTTCTTTGTTTAATGGCATATCAACCTTTGGGGGTTATTTAATACCGAAGATATGCTTGCAGAAGAACAGCAGTGGATAGAATTCCTCGATAATAAGACACAAGTGGTATTCTAAAAGAATGAATAAATAGCTTATCTATAAAAGTAACTTCAGTCTGCCATTTCTTAATATCTCATACTTTTAAGTTAATTAAATTTTAGACTAATGGAGATACTTAAGCTTCTTAATTTAGAACTGGAAGTTGCTTGTCATACTTTTTGGAAAATTACTTTTGAGTTATTACATTTCTGTTGTGGAAAATAATATTTTTCCATGAAATTTCTTTTTTTTCTTTTAGTGTTCCACATACAGTTTGAAAACAAATGGAAAAAAATGATGTGTTCAAAAAGTTAAAATTTTCCAGACTACTAGATAAAATTTATAAAGAAAGATAAAGAACAAACAAACACAAAGCAAAACAAAAACGAACAAACAAAAAAAACATTTTGCACACACAGAAAACTTAAAAAAGAAAAAAAAGATAAGATGAGTGAGTAGAGATTCACAGGAAAAATTCAGTGATTTTAAAAAAAATTTGTATTGAAAGCTTTTATAAGAAAATAAAAAAAACCCTCAGAAGCTGTGATTCTAATTCAACTGAAGCAAACTTGAATTATTTTCTTTTTTCTGGAGAAGTAAGGACAAATACATAAGCAAATTCGGAACACAAAATCAACTCCTCTATTTTTGGCACCTCTGACTCGTTTTCATTTAATAAGTGATTACAATACAAAACCATGATTTAAAAAAAAATTAATATTACAACAATATAAGGAGTGTGCACTGTATAACTTTACAGAGTAAGTATTCACTGACAATTCACCATGCCAGTCAATCACAAGGATCATTATAGTGGGGAACCACACACAAACTGAAGATCATGTGTGGCTGGTGTTTAAAATCACATATCAAAATATTGAAAAACTTTTGACTTTACAGAGTAAAATAGGATCATATAAATGGTAACTAGAGTCAGAGACGATATAGTTTTACTGATTTCATCTTTCATACAACAAATGTTTTTGGTTGCTTCTGCTAGGTTATGGCCATTTTGAACTCATAATGCTGAATTAGACTATATTGCATGTTTATCTGTGCAGCTCTCAAATCACCTAAACAGAGCAGGTACCTTCTATGACTTGAACTGTTTTGCTCATATGATATACATGCCACAAACTATCACATACCAATATATTGCAAAACATTTGACTCACCCTAGTATAATTAAACATTTTCTGAAAATAGGACTAAACTTTCTGGTAAAAAATCACTGTTAGTTAAAAATAAAAAAAATAAAAAATAAAAATGTTGACTAATTTTGAAACTTTCAAGTAATCCTCTAAAATCTAAATTGTATAATTTTTCTTAAGAATTTACCTTTCAAAGTTAGAGAGCTTCTTTTAAAAGACATATTGTGAAGAGGTTTATATGGGAAGAAAAATAAACAGAAAGACTAAAAGTTAAATCTGTTTGATGCATTACTGGCTGAAAGTAATCCGTAAAAAAATTAACAATATTAGTTCAAAATGTCTTTTTGCAATTTGTCTAAACCATAAATTTAGCCACCATAAAACAAAGGTGAAAAATATAAGACTGTCAACTTTTCTGGACTCACACAGTTGAAGAGCTTCAATTTATCTCTTTATCACAAATACTGAAATGGAATGGAATTGAATTACTGTTTAAAAGCTAAAGCTATATTTAAGTATGAAAAAATTAGACTAAGTAAATAAAACAAAACAAAACAAAACAAAAAAAAAGAATAAGAAACAACTCGTGTGCAAATTGGAAAGTACTAGAACAAAATGCCTCTACCTTTTTATTTTATTAAATATTTGTAAAATTTCTTCTAATTCAGCATTATAAAGAGAACAGAACAGAAAACTAAGTCAAATGGCTCTTCTCCAAATGTTACAGAAATTAGTATAAGAAATTTTAGGCAAGTGTTTTGAAGTCTTGAAAAGAAAGACATGGAATTGGTATATAATTTACAGGTCTGTTTTACCTGACACTAGGAATTAAATGAAACCATGAATATTCTTTCAAGGAAAAAATTTTTGCATGCTAATATTTAGTCATATTATATAACTTGATTTTTGAAGGAAAATACTTGAAAAAAAAATTTGAAAAAGGAAGAATCAGCAAGTGAATTTTAATACACTTATGACTATCAATTTCACAAGTTTTACAAAATACAAAAACAAGATCATAAATGTTTAAATTGTGAAGTTGCCCAACATGGATTAAAGAGGCATGTGAATTATTTATATCTATATACTAAGTTTAACTAGGATGTGGTACAAGGCCATAATCATGAGGCTCCCAGTGAGAATGAAACTCACAACCAATGGTCTGCTAATCTAGCTTGCTAACCATTACACCACATAAGGTGCCCATGTGAAGTATATATATGTATATATATATATATATATATACATTGAAGATCAATTTCTTAGCCAGAGTTTAGCAGGGTTAAATTCAGAGTTTTCCTATTCATAGACCGGTTGTTTAACCAAACTTATAGCCCAGTCTGCCTTACTATTTACCTAAAGGCGGAGGGGGAATATTTGAATTCATACCTTTCCCAAGGGGACTAGTGCTATATAAAATGAAAACAGCCTTGTCCAGAATTTGAACTTGTTTCACTGTGTCCATTTCCTACCACATGCCTCCACAATATATAATTAAAGACCCTAATTGTCAAAGTGACTTTGACATAAAATAACTTGTTGACATGCCATAAATTCAATGATATATGGTTATTTACTAAGCTTAGCTTAGATGTGGCATATGCCGGAAGTATGGGGCGCCTAATGAGAATCAAACTCACTAACAATGGTTTGCAAATCTAGCTTGCTAACCATTACATGAGAGGTGCCTAAACCAATTATATATATGCACCATGGCAAGTTAGCCTGCCCCACAATGATTATATACATATATATATATATATATCAGAATTTTTCTTTATCTCAGATGGTCAATAGTAAGGTAGACTACTCTCTAGCTTTAACAAGCTAGAGAGTCTAGTCATTCTATTTACTCATAACTGGGGAGATGAATTCATGCCTTCCCCAAGCCAGGAATTGGACTTGGCTTGCCAAGTTCTATGATGTTAACCACTATGCCATCCACAGCTGAATAATGATAAAGTCATAAAAGACAAAATTATTCAGAAGAGTTCATACATAGTTTTGCTGACATGAGACTACAAAATATCTTTTAAGAGTATACCTACAGTAAATAAATGGACTCCCTCATCGACACATGAGGGTTCATCCAATGAACAACCCACACAGTGGTTTTGTTTATAGTGGTGAAGGCTTGTGTTGGCACAGTTGATAGAAAAGAATTTGCCACAAACCCAATCAACGACTGACCTCAGGATTTTCAAATTCAAAGTTTTCCTTCTCCTAGATTGATTAGCTATCCAAGGTTAAAGAGCCCAAACCGCCCTACTATTTTACCCATAGCTAGAGGGAGAATATATGGATTCATATCTTTCCCAAGGGTACTAGTGCTATGTGAAATGCAAACAGCCTTGTCTAGGATTTGAACTCGGATTGACGAGTCCATTCCCTACAACTCTAACCATTATGCCACACGCTCCATAAAAATCAACCAACAGTAGTAATGAATGAAATGAATATGGTTGTTGGTTAGCTTTATGGCATGTCAACAACTTGTTGTGTTATTTTATGTCAAAGTCACTTTGATAAATATGGTCTTAAATTATATAGTAAGCTTAAGTCATGCTAAAAGCACTAGTTCCCACTAGATCACTGAGGTTAAGCAGCGATGAGCCTGTTCAATACTAAACTGGGTGACCATTTAAGCAACAGCAGGTACTGTAAGCAATCTGAGTCATTTGTTTATCAAAATGACTTGATTCAGCATTAAATGAGTAGAAAAAGATTGATACACCATAAAACAAAACATCCAACTTAAATTATACACAGTACAAATGTATATCTTAACAATCATTTTAAACAGGTAAGCACTTCATTGCTTTAAATATCCATTTGAAAATATTCCATGTTATTAATAGATGTTCATGTTCTTTCTTTGTTTGATTTCAATTTTTAACAGAAGGTAAAAGAGACTAAAATAGACAAGAAAAGTGATACAGCATCAAAAAATGCTAACTGTTGTTTTTACACTTTGAATTCTTATCCTCAGCTACCTCCCTCCAGATATTTCTATATCTAAGATCATAGAATTTAGGAAAGCCATTGAGATTTAAAAGAAATAAAGAAAAGCAATTTCCAACTTTGCTTCAGGGCACAGACATCTCCTTATTCCATTAAAAATAGAGCTGAGAATTGTTGGTATATATCTTTTACAATCAATGTCTTACATGATCACATCGAGTCTAAAGTATTGGACTTATGGTGTATAGTAAAATAGTACTCAGATTGAAATATCATGCTTATGGTGTAAAGCATCCACCCTGAAATATTGGGCTTACAGATTCATAAAGGTTAAGGCTTGAGCTTATGAATATTTCATCATTTCCTCACTCAACAATAATAATAATTTTGAGATACAATCCGATCTAAGTAAAATTCTTAATATGGTAAACAATACTGTTCTTAAGCTTCCTCTAAGTATAAGTTAAGTCCACTTTATATATATATATATATATATATATATATATATATAGTGGACTTAACATATATATATATATATATATATATATATATATATATATATGTGTGTGTGTGTGTGTGTGTGTGTGTGTGTGTATTATTTAAGCACATTTTGTTAAGAGCCATGGGTAATATTTCTTCTTTATGATTTTCAGATGTAGATTTTCCAGTCTTCTTATTGTTTTTTGTACATCAAAATCTAGATGGTGGAGAAAATATCTGATAATAATAAGAAGACTTGAATGCCTACACCTGAAAATTATAAAGAAGATATATTCTGTGGTCCTTAACAAAAGCTGCTTAAATAATAACTTGCTGCCAATATATATATATATATATATATATATATATATATATATAGCTAGAAGCATACTGGACCCAAAAAATTGTATATGGACACCAGTTGAGAACCATAGATTTAAAGCAATATCCATTCAGGTATATTATGTAATTTAATAAGCAATACATTTTGGAAGAGAATATTCTTCAATGTAATAATATTCAAGCTTTCTTTCATTTCTTATTGATGAGATTTTCATAACATTCTCTTGTGTAGAATGTTTAAAAACTCATTACAACAGCTCCAGCAAAGAATTTAGCCAGTACCTGATGGAATTATTCAAGGGGAAAACTTTTAACTTTTCTTTAATAATTATCATGGATAGGGGAGGGGCTTCCAGGAATAATGTATACACAATCTAAAATTGGTATGTATATTCATTATACATGAATAAGTACTGTCTTGGGATAGAGGATATTGCCATTTTTGTAAACTCCCTATGAATATAGAACAATGGCAGCTATTGGTTTAAACCTTCATTCAAAATGAAAATAACTTCAGCAGAACATCTTAGTTGAAATGATGGCTGGAATTGCAATAGAAATCGACGCAAGTAAAAAAAATAAAAAAGTAAAAATTGCACCTGTCGAGTAGATTGCCATAATAACAGCGCACAAAAGATTTGAGTTTAGTAAAAATTTGGTTATTTCTTTATTTGATTTTCTTGATATTGTCTTTTCTTCAAGGATAGTTTGAAAGTTCAAAAGAATTTATCGAAGAAAACAAATAAGCCAACAGACAATTGATTATAAAAAAAAAATAAAAATAAAATAAAAATAAAAAACATGCAAGACAAAACAAAGACAAAACAATCAAGCAAGACAAAAACCCCCCCCCCCCACAAAAAAACTAAAAAAAAACCAATTCTTAATTTTGAGAATGGCTTATCATGCAAAGATTTCCTGAATATGGAATAAATTTTAAAGACAGTTACAAGAAAATCAATTCTTGAAAGCAAGTTCATTTCAGTAACTGTCTTCTCACATTTAAAAATAATAAAAAATAAAAATATTATCCAAATGTATTGACTATTTTGCTTTAATTGAATTCTTTCAGTTATCTACCATTTAAATTTGATAAGTCAGTTATATTTGAGGACAGCTGTTTAGTTTTCCTGAGCAGAGAAGAATCTTTGATAAGTTAAGGAAAGAATATTGATTAACATGTGATAGCATGTATATACAGAGTGATCAATAGATTTTATAAAAACATATATGCACTAGCAGAAGTACCTGGTCCATGACTAGACTAAAAGGATTTTAGGAAAAATAGAGAGTGAGAGAGGGGGAGAGGAAAATAATTAGGCAAATTCCTTATCAAATTAAAAAAACAATTGCTAAGAATTAGCGTATTACAAAGTTCATTTATTTTAGGAAATTTTTTTTTAATTTATATTTAAAATATTAATTTACAAACTGTAGCCCTAATCTCATGAGTGTTTTGAAACATAATTTTATTTTTCTAAAAACGTTTTTTGTAAATATGACAAAAATTAAAATTCAGTTCTTAATTGCATGCTGAGTTAAAGTGATAAAATTGTATTCATTTCATCTATTTTCTTTTTTACTCCTCAAAATGTAACAATAAAAAGAAGGTAAGAATTAAATATGTGTCCTTATTTGTAAGTGGAAAATTTTGTGTATTAATTCTAATGAGAATTATTCATTTATTCTATAAATAGCTTATTTCTTTTTGTACTAATTTATGAAAAACTGTGAAGAGTTAAAGAAATCAATTGATTTTTAACTACTGAATTATATCATTTAATCAGTAAAAACCAAAAACTAAATTTTGTACTTTTCCTTTTTATAAACATAATAAAGTATATGTGCAATTTTAATGACATCTCTTTTCAGAGATATAAGTTGACACATGCATACTAAGACAGATGTGACTCATATATATATATATATATATATATATATATATATTATATATATTATATATACATATATGTGCTTGTGTGTAGGGAAGTGTGAATAAATAACATATAAACAGAAGGTGTAGCAGAAATACCTCCCATTTGAAATAAACATATATAAATGCATACATAGAAATAATTTGAAAGCCATTGATTTCCTACCACATGCTTTCATTGACAGTGGAGATGGAAATATCTTTGAATATGTATTTGTTAGAAAGTATTTTCCTGACTTCCCACCTGGATGAATTAACACAAGATCTTTTTAATGTGGGGTGCCACATACAACTGAACTAATGCAGTGGCCAGAGATAAAAGTGCATGAATCCCTTCAGTATTCTGCTTTTGGGACGCCTCAGGCACTGAGCAATAAAACAGGCCCTGCCCCTTTTAGACAAGGGGGTTGATTTTTCCCTGAGGTAATGGCCCCCTGGGATCACATGATTTAATTTATATCTTACCAGTCCAGAAGCTCAAGCTACTGGACACTGGGCTGAAATCAGGTAAGTTAGTATATCAAGTCGTATTCAAATAAGTTTAGTTTTAATTCAATGATGTATACTGTCGTTTTTTTAGACGGTTATTGTAGAGATAGATTTTGAATCCAGGTGTTGTTGAATTCAAAATCATAGGTGGTTAGATGATTGATGTTCAGTGACATCAATTTGACCCCCAACTTCCTGCCACTGGGAAACGATGAGAAATAACTTCATTTAACTTACAGGCAGTTAAGCTGGAGACCTCCTCATGTAAGCATGGACAGGCTTTGGTCTGTGCATGGTTGAGAGTTCTGGTTCTGACTTAATAAAAATGTGATCCCAAATAAATATATGCCTTGGTTGTCTCTATGAACTAATGGTGGCCATGGCATAATCAGACTAGCATCTTGAAGAACCAGACATAGCAGAACTAGTCAGTCAACAAAATGCAGCAAGAAGAAATGTCCAAGCTGCAGACTACAGACCACAAGAAATAGAAGAAATTCCCTAGCTACACAAGAAACAGACTACAGAAGAAGTAAGGAACCAGCCAGCTACTCATAGCAAGCAAGTAGAAAGATTTAAATATGAAGGCATAACCACGGATGCCCTCATAAGAAGAATAGAAATGAATGCTCTCCAGAGTATATACCCAGATGGCTATATAGACTTAGTTAATAATGAAGTACTATATCCAAATTTTATATAAAGTAGCTATTAGTGATAGAATTTTTTATACAGATTTGATTTATTTTCATGGAAAGATTTACTGAGAATTTGTAGATTTCCAAATATTTTTGACATGATACTAAATATGTTTTGCAGTATCTCCTGATTAAAAAAACAAAACAAAACAACTATATATATATATATATATATATATATATATATATATATATATATATATACACTTTTGGCTATTCAGTTGATATTTCAGTATCTTAAAACAATTTTACTTCCTTTGTACTTGAACAAAGAATGGTTTTCCATAATTTCTTTTTAGTTTAAGAAGCAAAATAAATAAATAAAGAGAAAAAATGAGAAATAAAAGTTCTTTAGTTATTTTGTTGCCGGCTCTTCTAGAGTGAGTCTTATCTTTAGAATCTGGCTCTTTTTAACATTGGAAACGGCAGACACAGAAAACTTGAAGACGGTATAGAATGATCTCCAATGTATAAGACTATGTCATTGTCTGTTTTTATTCTTGGGACTCTTTCATATATATATATATATATATATATATATATATATATATATATATATAGAGAGAGAGAGAGAGAGAGAGAGAGAGATTCTGATAATTCCTACATATATACTTGCACATATATGTACATAAAAATAAATAAACACATGTATGGTGAGATCAGAAAGTTTTGAGACTTCTCCCATGATAAGGACTATTCATAATTTAAGCCAGCATCCAATTCAAAGAGGTTTTTTCATGTAGTAAAACACTACTCCCTAAAACTCTTGTTCTTTAAGAATTCAGGTTATTTTTGGTGAATGTAGAGTGGAATTTAGTGTTGATAATTGGACTCCATCAGATGAATTCACAGTGCATGAGAAGTACATATTTCATTCTGATTATTCCTATATAAATACATGCACTTACATAATGGAGACGGATGGTGTAATGGTTATCATCACAGGAAATGTACTGGTGATGCTGTTTATATTTCACATAGCTAATACACTTGAAAAAGTTATGCATCCAACTACTCTCCTTCCAGATATGGGTAAATAGTAGGGCAGACTGGATTCTTTAACCTTAAGTAACTAGTCTAGAAGAAGGAAAACTTTGAATTCAAACCTGTTAAATTCTGCTAAAGAAATTGACCTGGTGTTGAATCCTACTTGTATAGATGGAATAGTGTGTGTATGTGTATATACATATATATATATATATATAAGTGTTGTTATGGGTCCAACAGGAGAAAATTCAATATTTTATAAAAAAAGGTCTGCAAAAGGGATTATGTTTTTTAAGATATTTTCTTATTCTCTCTCTCTCTCTCTCTGTATATATATATATATATATATATATATATATATAGTGAGATAAAAAAATTTCTGAGACTTTTACCATAAAAAGGACTATTTATAATTTAATTAAATTTAGCCAGTATCCCTTTCAAATTGGTCACAATAAACTTTTCCCTAATATGCTTGTTCTTTAAGCTTATCAAGCACCATATGTGATGCCCATTATATCGCAGTCCAGTATGAATAAATGTTATCTCTAAGTACAGTGGATTTCAGAATTGACAGAACTATCAGATGAATTCACAATGTATAAGCTACATATGTGTAATGTAGTGCTCAAGGAGTAATCTGATCTCTTATCATCCTTTAGTGATATTTTGCTGCTCTCTAACAGTGCACAGCATGTTTCGTTCATCTTACTTGGATGGTTTGCATGATGGGAAGTAAGTAGCCATACAGCTGCTCTTTTGTGGGTGCTGCTTCAAGGATTTGTCCAGGAGAGAACAGTATCCTTGTGTAGTTCCCATCTAGCTTTTAAACCAATCATTTCATTAAAATCAAAGTGGTACAGCCATACAGTAGCACTGATATGGCTACAGCTTGGAATAATTCTCACTAGATCGAGAAAAATATAACTGCTTTATAATTCCAGTCACAGATCATTTAACAGAGTGAATTCCTAAAGTAAATATTATTCATGACCTAATGAAATATAGATTTTCTTATCTCCAAGTTATTTTAACTGATTCTCTTGTGTAGCATAAAAGAATTCATGCTTGCATCTTTTGTTGTGTTGGCTACTTTGAGAGGTTACAAAAAAAAAAAAAAGATAATACCTCCCAATTCAAAAGATTATCAGACAAATAAATATTGAAGCTTAAGAATTTTGAGATGGAATAGTTAGAAAATCATAAAAAGGTTTTTATCAAATTCTCTCACATAAGAAAATACCTAAAAGCATTGTAGATAATAATTATTGATTTTGACTTGACTTGATTTTAAAAAGAAATAAATAAACTTATTGCAAGTTAATGGGTAATAAGCTTTAAAGACTGACACCAGGAACAAAAATCGCTCTCCTATAAAAAAGATGGAGCACTCTATGGCGGCCTTTACATACATACAGATGTGTTTATTTAACAGTTAAAATGCCCTTCTCATTCTGTAAGTGACAATGACTGAGTGGTTAAGCAGCCTGACTGATGATGAATTGATTGGGTTTCTATCCCAGCTATAGGTAGCTTATAAATGTCTAGCCACACTGAAGAGACGTGATACATTGAAACATGGTGTCTGTGGATGACTATATATATATATGTGTGTGTGTGTGTGTGTGTATATATATATATTATATATAAGATGAACAAAGAGTGATAACACAAACAGAAATATTTATTTTATGTTACTTATTTTTTTATTGTTCTCAAATAATTTCAACCTTAGATCATTGTCAGGAGAAAATTTATTATGAAAGAAATTGTTTTTAGAAAATTTTAAAAAGTTTTCTAAGTACTTTACAAGCCACAAAAATTCAGGCAAAGAAATGAATTATAAGTAGTGAGTCCATCAGTTCAGTGAAAACCATCTTTAAGATGAATATATATATATCAACCCCTCTGCAAAAGTAGGATGCAACACAAAGTCAATTTCTTAAGCAGAATTTAACAGGTTTGGATTAAAAGTTTTCCTTCTCCTAGACTGGTTGCATAACCAAGGTTAAAGTGCCCAGTCAGGCTTACTATTTACCCATAGTTGAAGGGGGAATAGTTGGATGCATGGATTCAAGAGGCATGTGAATTGTTTATAGTTATATGCTAAGCTTAACTTAGACGTGGCACTAACCATTATACCACATGAGATGCTAATGTGAATTATATATATATACATATATATATATATATATTACCAACCCATCCACACAAGTAGGGTGTGACTCAAAGTCAATTTCTTAAGTAGAATTTAACAGTTTTGAATTCAGAGTTTTTCTTCTCTTAGATTGGTTGCTTAAGCTAAGTTAAAGAGCCCACTTTGCCTTACTATTTACTAGAGTGAGAGTAATTGGATGCATACCCTTCCCAGTGGTATTAGTGCGATGTGAAATGCAAACAGCCTTGTCCAGGATTTGAACTCGGGTTGCCGTAACCATTTTCAACAACAATAAGCATTACACCACAAACACCTCTTGTATTGTGTTTCAGTTGATTTGTACTTCACTGTAGATAATTCTAGAGAGAAAAAATCAATAAAATACACAGTACATCTCAAGAAGGCCAAAGAATATTCGAAGGACAACAAAGATGATTATGTCAGCTCAAATAACTTGTAATATAGGTTAGGTTTTGTTTTACTGCATATCAACACATTTTGGGTCATATTGGAAGAGCATCCAACTCGGAACCACAAGATTCTGGGTTCAACACCAGTCCATGCCAACTCAACGCATGAGTAGCACAGGGATCTGTGAGGTAAAATGGGAAGCTGATGGTAAGGCTAATGCTCCACCTCAGACGCAAAAAATATTCTCCCTGGTCTAGCGCTAGTGAAAAGGGGATAGATTCCCTCGCTGTCTGACTGATAATAGGCCACTCTGTTGACAATTTACTAATGCTGAATCAAGTTATTTTGGCATCAATCTGCTTACAGTACCTGCTGTTGCCTAAATGGCCACTCATCTAAGTATTGAAAAGGCTCATCACTGTTTGACTTGTACAATAATGGCAACAGCTCATCTCAGAATTCCATGCAATAATTAGAATAGTTTTTAAACAAGCCTCACTAACTCATCATCTTAGAACCTGTGATTGTCTGACATTGAGTCTTGTTTTATCATTGAACCATGTTTGGTAGTGCTGAAAGAGGAACTAAACCAGAGGTGTTGCAGTCTGCAGCCAAGCACTTCAAGTATTGGCCGGTTAACAATAAATATTCATTAATATCTTTTGAAGAATACAATTCTGGTAGTCCAAAGAAAGAAAGAAGGAAAGGAAAAAAGAAAGAAAATGCAAAGGAACCTTTGGCTCCATCCGAAAACACTTGAGCCATGTGTAAGTACGTTCACAATCTTTGTTCATAGTTTGCACTTTTGATCCAAAGATTATTCTATTTTCTTCAGCATCCCAAAATATAGCACAGTGTTTGTTTCTCATTTAACTGTCTGACACATTGCAGGTGGTGGTGGTGGCAGAGATGGTGGTGGTCACATTCTTGATCTATCTCAGCTTCATCATCTGCTCCTGATGGTCTCTGTTATTTTAGGCCATGGATCAATAATTCCCTGGAATATTCATCATTTGGATAAGCTCTATGAAAATGGCCACAAATGCCCACCCAAAGTGTTGATGTCATTTCTCTCTCTCTTTCTTTCTCTCACACACACACACATATATATATATATGTAAGTATATAAAAAATTGAAAAAACGAGATATTCAGTTGGATGATATTTCATTGTAGAAGACAACATTATAACGTTTCGGTTTGTTTAACAAACCATTGTCAGGGCATTCGTTTATATGGGAAAAAAAAACAACAAAAAAACTTAAACATAGGTTTGTAAGTTTTGTTTTGTTAGTGTGTTGCACCTTCTGAAAATTATTCAAATATGAAAAAAAATACAGAACTTAATGCCACATAACCATTGGTGTTCCTTTTCAAACTGTGTGACGCAATTTGTATGAAATTATTTTGGAAATCTTTTTTTTGGTTCATGGTATTACCTTACTTTATTGTTTATTTGTGTAGTGTTTGAAATTTATTCTAATTTTAAATTAAAAGTATTTAGTGAAACATATATATATATATGTGTGTGTGTGTGTGTGTGTTGGTTGTTTTGTTTTATGTCATACCAACCTAATCATAAGAGTATTTGTTAAAAAAATTAGATTAAGTGTTCATAACATAGTTGACCTTATCTCTTGCTGTAACTTAATTTCAACATTACTACTACACCCCTTTCCCCTCTCTCAATGAAACACGTTCTCTTTCTTCCTCCATTGTCAAGATGTCCCCATTATTGATTTTTATTGAAATCTAATTAGCCATTCTGTTCCTGAACATTAGCTCAACATGTGTGTTAAGTTTCATCATGATCAATCTATAGTGTAGGTGCAAACTGCTTAGAGACAGACAGGCAAAAATTGCCATTTATGTAGTAGATATACATATATTTGGTTTTTGTGACTTACTGACTTCTTTTCCCCACCAAATAGATTTCTTTCACACCACTACAGTAACAACTGATATAATATTGCCACACATCCTTTCTCAAGTTATTTTAACCATTCAAAAGAAAGAAATTCAATAGAAAATGTATATAAAAGTTGAATTTTTACAGAAAATCAATAATTGATTAAGAAGTTTGATTTAGATAATAATTCATTGTATATTCTCATCATACTTAGTTATATATATATATATATATATATATATATATATAATAAAATTCTGATGGTTAAGATTTTAGAATCTTTCTATAAACTTTGTATCTATAAATAAGCATAAGGTAATGAGGAAAAAGAGGAAAATACAAAGCATTGTAATATAAGCAACAAAGTAAAAATTTATATTTAGACAAGTAGTAAGCAAGAAATTTTATGCAGCAAAAGAAAACATTATTAATACAAGTTTTAGATGTACAGTGGATATAATTGTATTTCTTGAACAAGTACAAAAAAGAAAAAGAAAGAATCTTCCAAACAAATTCTACTCTTGGTTGAAACTAAAACTGACTCCTTTTTTTAATCAAACATGAGACATGGCACTAATAAAATGTCTGTTTCGGTTGCTAAGAAATTCCAACTGATAAATACTTAGCAAGCAAAAATATGAAGAAAAGAAAACAATATATGTGAAGATAGACACTTAAAACAAATACCAAAAGTTGAAATATAAATGCCACTGATTTCAACAAACTTATTCAAGCACCAAAACATAAAAAAAACAAACATGGAAACTATTGTTGTGAATCTTAACAGATTGTTTTTAAGAGAAGAAAAAAAATTGAAGCATAATTTCAATGACATAAACATAAGAACACTTAAAATTCAAGTATTGCTGATGTGTTTCTATATATATATATATACACACACAACCACACACATTGACATTTTCATAAATATTCTTACAAATATATAAAGTAAGTAAAGTCGGTCTAATGTCGGTATCAGCCAGACAGTGAGAGAGTCTATCCCTTTTCACTAGCGCTAGACCAAGGAAATTATTTTAGCATCTGGGGTGGAGCGCCACACCTACCATCTGCTCCTCGCTTTACTACACAGATCCCTGTGCTATTAATACGCTGAGTTGGTGAGGGCCAGTATTGAAAGTGGATGCTTAGTTTCATTTTTTACAGCCTTAATTTACTGGTTGATACCTATTTTTTTTCCAAAAGCTAAGTATTCAAAAATTGTTCCATTCACATGTATATATATATATATATATATATATAATAACAAAAAAAAAGTACATTTCTCACACATTTTGGTTCTAGAAATAACACAATGATATGAGAAATTCTAACAACAGTTCTCGAAAATTGCTAATGGATTAGCTAAAAGCACAAAGAACAGTCATTCAGATAAATTTATTCATATGCTCTGTTCTGAAAAGATTTCACTTGTATGTATTTTTGCAACACCTCTGCCATGGGTAGGATTCCTTACCAAAGACCATTAGACATGTTGCCTTACAAAGGCTAAAGAACCCAGTCCACCCTACTATCTACCCATAACTGAGGAAGGGGAGAACAGGAAGACGTATGTCATTCCCAAGGGCATTAGCACAACATGAAATGCAAACAGGATTTGAACTCAAGTCACTGATTCCATTTACTATGATAATATCTGTTATCTTAAGTGAGCCACAAAATATTTTATTTAAAATAAAATTTTTAAAAAGCTATATAAAAAAAGAATATCTTGTGCCTTGCCATTCATCTTCAATGAAACATGAATCAAAGAATGATTGCTGCACAAATACAGTTTTACTTCTCCTAGACAGGTTACCATACCAAGGAAAAAGAACCCAGTCTGCCTTACTATTTACCCATAGCTGGAGGGAGAATAGTTGGATTCATACCTTTCCCAAGAGTATTAGCAGCATGTGAAATGCAAACAACCAGGATTTGAGATACAATTTCCTATAACAATACTCATTACACAACAAGCGCCTTCGTTAAAACTGAGTTAATGTGTTTTTAAAAAAGAAGGAAGCATTTCCATACTTAACGGTAAACTGCTAAGATCAGTGGAACAATTCACATACCTAGGTAGTAATATCTCATTCACAGATAGCAATGTTAATGCATGTATAGGGAAGGCATGGTCTGACATAGACAGATTATCAGTCATATGGAAATCTGATCTCACGGATGAGTTAAAGCGACAATTCTTTTATATATTTATTTATATCAGTACTACTGTATGGCTGCACCACTTGGACCCTAACAAAGTGCCTAGAAAATAGATAAGAGGTGCACAAGAATGCTCTGTGTGATCTTAAACAAAATGTCGAAACAACACCCTAAAAGAAAGCAGCTGTATGGCTACCTGTCACCTATCACACAAACCATTGAGTGAGATGAACAAGACATGCTGGACTCTGCTGGAGAAGCAAGGATGAACTCATAAGTAATGTCCTCTAGTGGAAACCAGGCTGCCCAGCAAAGACCTAGATTGATCAGCTCTGTGCAGATACTGGATGCTGCGCAGAGGACCTGCTGAGAGTGATGAGTGATAGGGAAGGTTGGCAAGAGATTGTCATGGATATCTGTGCTGCTGGTGCAACATGATAATGATATGATAATGCTTATGATATGCTGAAGGTGAAGATTTTGGCAAGTTGTTAAGGATCCCATATATATATTTAAGTCTGATTGATAGATGGCTTTGATTGGTAATTCAATTAAAAAGAAATATTCTTCAGCTCAACTTCAGCTCAATTGAGGAGAGAGGGTATTCCTTCTTGACCTTGAAACCAGAATCCTGACTCCAGGCCAATCACGCTGAACTTTAGCCATTGCCAAACTAATCACTATGAGTTCATTGGACATGACAGATGTTGGTAAATCCACTTGCATAGTTTGGAAAAGCTCAAGATAGTTTAGTTTAATATATTAATGGAATGTGCATTTGTGTTTTATAATAAAAGCTCATAAGTTAGTAAACCTTTGTTCATCAAACTCATTAGGTGGCTGTCATTATACACCAATTTGTTGAGATCAATTCCCTTATCTTATTTGTTTTCTTATACCACATATCAACCAATGTACCCACCAGTTTTCCTGGAACAATACCCTTTATCTAATCTATTAGATTGGTTGATTTTAATGGCATGTCAACCAAATTGGGGTTATTTTATGCCTAGAGTTTAGGAAATCCCATTCATTGTATGTTTATAACTACTTTTTTAGTGTAAATAAGATGTTTTTTTGCACATGGTCCTCTTCAAAACAAATGATTTTTAAACAGATGTATCTGACTCATATATGGTACCTAAAGGTACTACCATACTTGGTCAGAGTGGACCTGGAAGTAATGGTAATGAAGATGATCTCCAGAAATGAAGTCCCACCATCAGATGCAGTTTAGTGTCATATACAGAACACCTGGTTAAATCAAACTTAATGGACCTAAATTTCACCATCATATATATGTCAACACGCTGAAAGAAAAAAATTCCAAAAATCAGACAATTAACAAAATTTAATGAAATTTTCAATGTTGATATATTAATGAATGAAAGATATAATGCAACAGTTATTTTATTTAAAAACTTATACATTTTTTCAGGTCAGTTAACTTTGAACCATGTATCATCGATAATATGTAACACCTCAAAGATATGTGGTTCAAAGTTAACTGACCTGAAAAAATGTAAAAGTTTTTAAATAAAATAACTGTTGCATTATATCTTTTATTAATTAATATATCAACACCAAAAATTTCATTAAATTTTGTTAATTCCCTGATTTTTTGTTAAGTTCGATTTAACTGAACACCCCTTATTAATCTACAGTGGATACAGCCACCGATGGGGACTCTTAATCTATTAGGTTATGGTATTTTCAATTCCTATATTTGTCATAAATTCTTTCTGACAATGTGAAACTGCCTTTCTGCTGAGCCAGCATATATTTCTACATGGATTATCTTGATGGCTTTCAGGTAACCAGATAAGCTTTGATCCACTGGGCGGTATCTTGTAGGACATTCAGGTACACATCTTTGAAGTCTTTAAATTAATATAGATTTTTCTGTAAAATGAATTCACTTATCCAGTTATTGGCTGTAACAGATCCTGGAATTAAGATACTAACCTCTCTTTCATGGATTGACTAAAAAGTTTTGCTTAAAATTCTTGGAAGACTACTAAATGCAAAAGACATCTGAGGAAGGCTGGAGGGTAATATTAGCTGGAATGGTATGATGAAAACAATAAGGATAGGGATGTAAGTGTTTCTATTTTAACAATTTTGAAGCATTATTTTAAAGTGAGACTCAAAGTTGAATGAGGCTGCTAACAGAATACAGGAATTAGAGAAAAATTAAATAACATTGGATTGTACTTCCTAAAACTGGTTTAAGAATTTATAATATTAGCGAATTATCTCTTGAAATAAGTGCCAATAAATAAACAAATATCATTTGTCAATTATGATGCCTTATGTATTTATCAAACCCCTCTGCACAAAGAAGGTTTAACAAGTTCGAATTCAGAGTTTTCCTTCACCTGGATTGGTTTCCATGCCAAGATTTAATCGCTCAGTCTGCCCTATTATTTACCCATAGCTGGAGGGACAATAATTAGATTCATACCTTTCCCAATAGTATTAGCAATACATGAAATTCAGAGTTTTCCTTCTCCTGGACTGGTTGCCATACCAAGATTTAATCGCCCAGTCTACCCTACTATTTTCGCATAACTGGAGGGAGAATGATTAGATTCATACCTTTCCCAATAGTGTTAGCAATACCTGAAATGTAAACAGCCTTGTCCAGGATTTGAACTTGTCTCATTGTGTCCATTTCTTACAATGATAACCATTACACCACCAGAAATGCTGATATGTACGCGTCCTGTGTCCCTGACGCACAAAAATCTAAAAGGACGTAGTAAAATCGTATCCACGCATCCCAGTGTTTTTCTTTTTTCTTCCCTCACCATTTCAAGCTAACTGTAAATACATTTCAATAGTTTCTTGGAAACAAATCACACAGAATAAGTTACATGCTAGGGGTTACACGGATTTTGTTGGAGGCCATAAATTTTCCAGGGGACTCATTCAAAGCAAATATGTGCATCCCCGGATGCACTAAATCAAAAAGCTATCTGCATCACTGCACCACTCATATATCAATTATGCTTTAAAATGCAAGGTTGAAGGGAACTTGACCACCAGTAATTGAAAACTTTGAGGAGAGTTAGGACCATTGAAATATATTGAGTCTCACATGAGCTTCAAATTTACATATACAGTTGATTAAAGCCACTGCTACTTTTGAAAGAAACAGAAAAAAAGATCTCTTAAATTTAATCTGTGTTGATATATTCTCATGAGTTATTCAGTCTCTACTGTTCTGTTTTCAATTCTATTTACATAATTATCTATCCATCTAACCTCCATATTTCTATTTTTCTCTCTTTTCTTTTTACGTTCTTTATTCTTTATCAATCGACGTTTGTCTTTTAATTCATCTTTTCTTGAGTACATACTCGCCAGTTTCTTTTCTTTTTTTTTTTTTTTACTGTATCAACCAATTCTCTAATCCACTTTAAGATCAAAGGACTAACATCCAATCAACAATATTGCTTGCTTGGAAAACTTTTAAACAAAATATTTCTTGGAAAAAACTAACGTTTATGTACATTGACCTGAATAATTCTGTACAATGTTAAAAAAAAATTTAGCAATCATTAACATCAAATAAACACCATAGATATATTAGAATATTAAAATATAGTAAATAATGAATAATATAATATAATAATATTATATAAATAATCAAACACCATGATTATATTAAAATCTAATGAATAATGTAAATAAATATTAAAGCACCATAAATATATTAAAACATAATGAAAAATATAATATAGATATAATGAATATCAAAATGATATATATATAATAAAATATTAAAGCATCATAAATATAATTAAAATATTATATAAATACAATATGATAAATAATAAAACATCATCAGTATATTAAAATATAATATATAGTAAAACACCATAAATGTATTAAATTAAACACTTTGAGCAAACAAATATATAAAAAGTCCTTTGAATTACTTTGCAGCAACAATTTTGATTAATCAATCCATTAATGCATTCATATATTACTTTATAATTTTACAAAAATAATGCAAATATCAACATTAGAATTTAATTATATCCTCATAGTTGTAGTGATGGTCACAGGGTCAGTTTAACAAAGGTGCTAATGTGTATGTATTTACCAAATATATAATACCAAAATTTGGTATGCATACCTAACGAACCTAGAAGAAGGTTTTAACATAAAAATTGTTCCTCATGAGAGAATGAGGCTCACATAAATATTTGGTCTGGTTGGGCTTTTTTGTTTAATGGCATATCAACCTTTGTAGGTTAATTAAGGCCAGGCCAAACTTGTAGAAGAACAGTAGTGGTACTATTTAACCCATAGGTGTAGGGATAAAGGAGTTTCCACCTTTCCCAAGGGTATTAGTCAGAAAGTGAATGTAATATCATACCTGGAGTTTGAACTTGGTTACTAAGATATCCCTGTCAAGTATGTTAGCCACTATGCAACTGGGACTCCCCTCCACACATTAAGAGTGGGTCTTTAACAATAACTAATTATCAGTTAGAAGCTATAATAAAATCTAAATAATTATACAAGAATTTAGATCTTGAGACTTTAAAAGAAAACAAAAAAACAACAAAAACCTAATTAACTTTTGTTTTTATTTCAAATAATCAAATTTAGTTAAAGATCACTAATTAAGCTAATAGGTAATCTTGAAGCTAGAGACATAAAATAATTATATATCATTTATTAATTAGGACTAACAATAAAAACAATGATTAAGTTAAAATTATATTTTAAGAGACAAAAATATTTTAAAAATATTTATCTCAAAAAACTTTTTCATAGAACAATATAGTCTGACTGGTGAGGAGGGTGGATTTTCTCCCAGTATCTTTCAAAAGGTGGGTGAATCCTCATGTAAGATCAATGGCCATTTTACCTTAACTTCATAAGATAATATAAAAAAGATAATTAGTAAATCTCTTTTCTGTTATGGGATTTTTATCTGTTAGAATGTGAATATTGATAAATGAATATTGAATAATGAATTTAAAATGTTTAAAATAAAGAAGAAAACTAATAATAAAATGCAAGAATAGAATAGTATTGTTTTTTTTTTTTCGGACCATTGTCCTCATCTTTATTGCTACATATACAATGTTTTAGATGATGTGCCCTTTGGCCTTCTTCAGGTGTTTCTTGTCATAATCAGGAACCTTTTTATTGTAATTGTAATTGGGAGCCTCCATGGAACTTTGAACTGAACCCTTTATTCACTGGGGTAGACTGTTCTCATTCCACTAACAATGCCTGGATACAAGTATTAAACTATGTCTCAAAAATCAAACATCCAGACTAATAGAATATAATATCCCACAATTCCACTTCTGCTGGAAGTTACATTTTCTGTGCCAAAAATAAGAACAGTCTCTGCCAACCACCAGATAAGATGTGTGGTTTTGCAGCCTCTCAAAATAGGAATCATACACTATAGCTTTTATAATAATAATTCATGGGCTTGATAAAAAAAAAATCCACAGGAAAAGCTCATAAGAGCAAGACTTAAAAATTACTATTTGTACCCATTTTTGGTCTAAAGTTTTAATTCACTACAAAGACTGCAAAATAACCAGCTTCAATTAGAGTTTTGATTTGTTTTGTTTTATGGCATGTCAACTTCAGTGTGTCATTTAATGCCGACAAAGTTTTTGAAATAAATTCATTCTTAATGGATACTCAGGTTTTTTTTTATAAACACATTTTTCTATTTAACCCATAGATGGGACCCTACCATGTACTACCACTCCAGGTCAGAGTGGACCAAGGAGCAATGGTGATGAAGGGTGCTCCACATTCCCCAAACCTTTAGAATGGGAAACTCCCCATCAAATGGTTTTAACGTCATTCCCTGGACTTGAAGACCCTCAGCTACTGTCTTCTAGCACATATATGATAAAAAGGGTTGGGGCTTGTCATAAGGGCAATAGGTTTAGGACAATCAGATAGGTGTTAGGGCTTGACGTGACCAGCAGTTAGAGTATTCTAAAGCACCAGCCGATGGCTCAGCTTCAATTTGAGTCTTGATTTCTTATCCAATGTCAAAAGTTCTAAGCTAAGAAATGAAAGTACATCTTTATCTTGACTGTTAAGATGCTTTGATTAAATATTTTGAAAGGAGAATGAAAAGAAAAAAAACGTTATTCTCAGTGATCAAAAAAATCTATTTTCAGTCAGACTATACATGAATCTTTGTTTAGTTCGTTTTTCTTTTTTCATGTCCAAAAAAAAAAAAAAAGAAATGAGTGCAAAACTCAAATATCAATTCTGCTAATGTTTTAAACTTTTTGTCCCTAGACTAAAATAAAATGATGTAATAAAAACTCTAAAAAGTTTAAACATTGTAATTTTAAAAGGATTAAATTTTGCATTTTAATTGTTAAAGTACTTAGTTTTATAAATGCAGATGTTTTTATAAAAGCTTGTTTTTATTAAAGATTACATACAAATAAAGTCTATTATGTCTTTTAATAAGCTTCTCCTTTTTCAGATATAATGTCTCAGCATAGGATCAAATTTATCTAAGAACTGTACATAATATTTATAGATGTATAGATTTAGTTAGTTCTTGCACAATTTCAATCCTATATTGAGACATCAAATTTGAAAACAATTGAAGCTTATTAAAATGTATAATAGATAATATATTTGTTTGGTATCTTGAATAAATAGATAAAATAGCAGAGATTTTGACTAACAATTGCAAGATTCTGGGTTTGATATCGGTACCCGCTAACTCAACGCAAGAGTAGCACAGCTTGGGTAATCTGATCTGTGCAGTAAAGCATCTGAGAGCTGACAGTAGGTGGAGTACTCCATCTCAGCAATACAATCTCCCTGGTCTAGTGAAAAGGAGGTAGACTCCCTCACTGTTTGGCTGATACTGACAACAGGTCCCTCCACAGACTTTACTTTTGAATCATTATTCACATTCAACAACATTTAAGTTTATCTCTTGTTTTTTGTTTTTTTAAGTATTTTTATCTGACCCACAAAAGACATTTTCTGTTTAATTTAGTTGAAAAAAATTATTAAGGATGTACCTATTTATGAGCAATACAGTAGATACAAAATGATAAAAAATTAGATTAAAAAAAAAAGAACAAAAAAATAAAAACCAAACCATAAAACAAAAAACTATTTTTGTTGTATATTTTACATATCAAAATCCCCACTGAATGCAAAAAAAACTGAAAACCTTGAAATCTTTCTTTTCATTTTCATGTCCAACAGAGACACGACTTGCTAACAGCAAGTTTCCAACTTAGCTTAGGAATTGATAAGAATTTCCATAAACTGGTTAACAAATAGGTGAGCTGTTTGTCTGGAAGCAGACAAGGTGTCCATAGACATACAAATATAAATTCACCAGAGGAGTATAACTGTTGACCAATGGTTACTAATAGGGTAGAGTGGAGGACAGTATTCATGCAGTCTGATCACTGATTAGACACAGCAAACAATGCTGTGATGTCACTTAGTGAATTTGATACTGTGAAAAAGAAACATTGCTTACACACACACACACACACACACACACACATATATATATATATATATATATATATATATATAAAAGTTGTCAGGGTGGCCTAAAGTCTGTATAAGCCAGACAGTGAAGGAGCCTAGCCCTTTTCAGTAGCAATAGACCAAGGGAATTTTTAATTAGCATCTGAGGTAGAGCGCCACACCTACCATCAGCTCCTAACTTTTACATACAGATCCCTGTGCTACTCACATGCTGATTTGGTGAGGACCGATGTATAAGAGGGTAACTTTTTGGCAGTTGGTACTACTGAAGGAGCAGTAGATTTAAATTTACCTGACTGGTCTGTAAACAATATATATAAATATATATATATATATATATATATCGTCATAAGGAAATGGATTTGATGAGCTAAATTTAGATCCTGGACAGTTACATTAATTCCCTTGGGAAAGGCGTGGATCTATATATTATCCCCTCCAGCTATGGATGAAATATTAGAGTAGACTAGCCTTGGTAATCAGTCTAGAAGAAGGTATAACTCTGAATTCAAATTCAGAGAAGTGTTGCTCAGAAAAAAGTATGGATCACATTGATTCACCATTCTTCTGTCATTAGCTTAATCAAAAAATTGTGACTAGTTCTTCATAGATCTTCATTGCCATAAACAAATCTCCCCTGTATAGTAAGTCAAATGGCTCACATCTGTAACTGAAATTTTAGGCCCTCATACATCAAGGTTGATGAGAGTATCCATCATATATATCCATGTGCAGCTCATTACATGTGAAACCCAGTGTCATGGGCAGTATTTGATATTGTGACTATTTTAATATTTTAGATTATATATATATTACCTTGAGAGTTTGAACTTGGTTACTAAGATATCCCTGTCAAGTATGTTAGCCACTATGCAACTGGACTCCCCTCCACACATTAAGAGTGGGTCTTTAACAATAACTAATTATCAGTTAGAAGCTATAATAAAATCTAAATAATTATACAAGAATTTAGATCTTGAGACTTTAAAAGAAAACAAAAAAAAACAAAAAACCTAATTAACTTTTTGTTTTTATTTCAAATAATCAAATTTAGTTAAAGATCACTAATTAAGCTAATAGGTAAATCTTGAAGCTAGAGACATAAAATAATTATATATCATTTATTAATTAGGACTAACAATATAAAACAATGATTAAGTTAAAATATTATTTTAAGAGACAAAAATATTTTTAAAATATTTATCTCAAAAAACTTTTCATAGAACAATATAGTCTGACTGTGAGGAGGGTGGATTTTCTCCCAGTATCTTTCAAAAGGTGGGTGAATCCTCATGTAAGATCAATGGCCATTTTACCTTAACTTCATAAGATAATTAAAAAAGATAATTAGTAAATCTCTTTTCTGTTATGGGATTTTTATCTGTTAGAATGTGAATATTGATAAATGAATATTGATAAATGAATTTAAATGTTTAAATAAAGAAGAAAACTAATAATAAAATGCAAGAATAGAATAGTATTGTTTTTTTTTTTCGGACCATTGTCCTCATCTTTATTGCTACATATACAATGTTTTAGATGATGTGCCCTTTGGCCTTTTCAGGTGTTTCTTGTCATAATCAGGAACCTTTTTATTGTAATTGTAATTGGGAGCCTCCATGGAACTTTGAACTGAACCCTTTATTCACTGGGGTAGACTGTTCTCATTCCACTAACAATGCCTGGATACAAGTATTAAACTATGTCTCAAAAATCAAACATCCAGACTAATAGAATATAATATCCCACAATTCCACTTCTGCTGAAGTTACATTTTCTGTGCCAAAAATAAGAACAGTCTCTGCCAACCCACCAGATAAGATGTGTGGTTTTGCAGCCTCTCAAAAATAGGAAATCATACACTATAGCTTTTATAATAATAATTCATGGGCTTGATAAAAAAAAAATCCACAGGAAAAGCTCATAAGAGCAAGACTTAAAAATTACTATTTGTACCCATTTTTGGTCTAAAGTTTTAATTCACTACAAAGACTGCAAATAACCAGCTTCAATTAGAGTTTTGATTTGTTTTGTTTTATGGCATGTCAACTTCAGTGTGTCATTTAATGCGACAAAGTTTTTGAAATAAATTCATTCTTAATGGATACTCAGGTTTTTTTTATAAACACATTTTTCTATTTAACCCATAGATGGGACCCTACCATGTACTACCACTCCAGGTCAGAGTGGACCAAGGAGCAATGGTGATGAAGGGTGCTCCACATTCCCCAAAACTTTAGAATGGGAAACTCCCCATCAAATGGTTTTAACGCTTTAAATTAATATAGATTTTTCTGTAAAATGAATTCACTTATCCAGTTATTGGCTGTAACAGATCCTGGAATTAAGATACTAACCTCTCTTTCATGGATTGACTAAAAAGTTTTGCTTAAAATTCTTGGAAGACTACTAAATGCAAAAGACATCTGAGGAAGGCTGGAGGGTAATATTAGCTGGAATGGTATGATGAAAACAATAAGGATAGGGATGTAAGTGTTTCTATTTTAACAATTTTGAAGCATTATTTTAAAGTGAGACTCAAAGTTGAATGAGGCTGCTAACAGAATACAGGAATTAGAGAAAAATTAAATAACATTGGATTGTACTTCCTAAAACTGGTTTAAGAATTTATAATATTAGCGAATTATCTCTTGAAATAAGTGCCAATAAATAAACAAATATCATTTGTCAATTATGATGCCTTATGTATTTATCAAACCCCTCTGCACAAAGAAGGTTTAACAAGTTCGAATTCAGAGTTTTCCTTCACCTGGATTGGTTTCCATGCCAAGATTTAATCGCTCAGTCTGCCCTATTATTTACCATAGCTGGAGGGACAATAATTAGATTCATACCTTTCCCAATAGTTAGCAATACATGAAATTCAGAGTTTTCCTTCTCCTGGACTGGTTGCCATACCAAGATTTAATCGCCCAGTCTACCCTACTATTTTCGCATAACTGGAGGGAGAATGATTAGATTCATACCTTTCCCAATAGTGTTAGAAATACCTGAAATGTAAACAGCCTTGTCCAGGATTTGAACTTGTCTCATTGTGTCCATTTCTTACAATGATAACCATTACACCACCAGAAATGCTGATATGTACGCGTCCTGTGTCCCTGACGCACAAAAATCTAAAAGGACGTAGTAAAATCGTATCCACGCATCCCAGTGTTTTTCTTTTTTCTTCCCTCACCATTTCAAGCTAACTGTAAATACATTTCAATAGTTTCTTGGAAACAAATCACACAGAATAAGTTACATGCTAGGGGTTACACGGATTTTGTTGGAGGCCATAAATTTTCCAGGGGACTCATTCAAAGCAAATATGTGCATCCCCGGATGCACTAAATCAAAAAGCTATCTGCATCACTGCACCACTCATATATCAATTATGCTTTAAAATGCAAGGTTGAAGGGAACTTGACCACCAGTAATTGAAAACTTTGAGGAGAGTTAGGACCATTGAAATATATTGAGTCTCACATGAGCTTCAAATTTACATATACAGTTGATTAAAGCCACTGCTACTTTTGAAAGAAACAGAAAAAAAGATCTCTTAAATTTAATCTGTGTTGATATATTCTCATGAGTTATTCAGTCTCTACTGTTCTGTTTTCAATTCTATTTACATAATTATCTATCCATCTAACCCTCCATATTTCTATTTTTCTCTCTTTTCTTTTTACGTTCTTTATTTCTTTATCAATCGACGTTTGTCTTTTAATTCATCTTTTCTTGAGTACATACTCGCCAGTTTCTTTTCTTTTTTTTTTTTTTTACTGTATCAACCAATTCTCTAATCCACTTTAAGATCAAAGGACTAACATCCAATCAACAATATTGCTTGCTTGGAAAACTTTTTAAAACAAAATATTTCTTGGAAAAAACTAACGTTTATGTACATTGACCTGAATAATTCTGTACAATGTTAAAAAAAAATTTAGCAATCATTAACATCAAATAAACACCATAGATATATTAGAATATTAAAATATAGTAAATAATGAATAATATAATATAATAATATTATATAATAAATAATCAAACACCATGATTATATTAAAATCTAATGAATAATGTAAATAAATATTAAAGCACCATAAATATATTAAAACATAATGAAAAATATAATATAGATATAATGAATATCAAAATGATATATATATAATAAATATTAAAGCATCATAAATATAATTAAAATATTATATAAATACAAATATGATAAATAATAAAACATCATCAGTATATTAAAATATAATATATAGTAAAACACCATAAATGTATTAAATTAAACACTTTGAGCAAAACAAATATATAAAAAGTCCTTTGAATTACTTTGCAGCAACAATTTTGATTAATCAATCCATTAATGCATTCATATATTACTTTATAATTTTACAAAAATAATGCAAATATCAACATTAGAATTTAATTATATCCTCATAGTTGTAGTGATGGTCACAGGGTCAGTTTAACAAAGGTGCTAATGTGTATGTATTTACCAAATATATAATACCAAAATTTGGTATGCATACTTAACGAACCTAGAAGAAGGTTTTAACATAAAAATTGTTCCTCATGAGAGAATGAGGCTCACATAAATATTTGGTCTGGTTGGGCTTTTTTGTTTAATGGCATATCAACCTTTGTAGGTTAATTAAGGCCAGGCCAAACTTGTAGAAGAACAGTAGTGGTACTATTTAACCCATAGGTGTAGGGATAAAGGAGTTTCCACCTTTCCCAAGAAAGTGAATGTAATATCATACCTGGAGTTTGAACTTGGTTACTAAGATATCCCTGTCAAGTATGTTAGCCACTATGCAACTGGGACTCCCCTCCACACATTAAGAGTGGGTCTTTAACAATAACTAATTATCAGTTAGAAGCTATAATAAAATCTAAATAATTATACAAGAATTTAGATCTTGAGACTTTAAAAGAAAACAAAAAAACAACAAAAACCTAATTAACTTTTTGTTTTTATTTCAAATAATCAAATTTAGTTAAAGATCACTAATTAAGCTAATAGGTAAATCTTGAAGCTAGAGACATAAAATAATTATATATCATTTATTAATTAGGACTAACAATAAAAACAATGATTAAGTTAAAATTATATTTTAAGAGACACTTTTAAAAATATTTATCTCAAAAAACTTTTTCATAGAACAATATAGTCTGACTGGTGAGGAGGGTGGATTTTCTCCCAGTATCTTTCAAAAGGTGGGTGAATCCTCATGTAAGATCAATGGCCATTTTACCTTAACTTCATAAGATGAATATAAAAAGATAATTAGTAAATCTCTTTTCTGTTATGGGATTTTTATCTGTTAGAATGTGAATATTGATAAATAAATATTGATAAATGAATTTAAATGTTTAAAATAAAGAAGAAAACTAATAATAAAATGCAAGAATAGAATAGTATTGTTTTTTTTTTTCGGACCATTGTCCTCATCTTTATTGCTACATATACAATGTTTTAGATGATGTGCCCTTTGGCCTTCTTCAGGTGTTTCTTGTCATAATCAGGAACCTTTTTATTGTAATTGTAATTGGGAGCCTCCATGGAACTTTGAACTGAACCCTTTATTCACTGGGGTAGACTGTTCTCATTCCACTAACAATGCCTGGATACAAGTATTAAACTATGTCTCAAAAATCAAACATCCAGACTAATAGAATATAATATCCCACAATTCCACTTCTGCTGGAAGTTACATTTTCTGTGCCAAAAATAAGAACAGTCTCTGCCAACCCACCAGATAAGATGTGTGGTTTTGCAGCCTCTCAAAAATAGGAATCATACACTATAGCTTTTATAATAATAATTCATGGGCTTGATAAAAAAAAAATCCACAGGAAAAGCTCATAAGAGCAAGACTTAAAAATTACTATTTGTACCCATTTTTGGTCTAAAGTTTTAATTCACTACAAAGACTGCAAAATAACCAGCTTCAATTAGAGTTTTGATTTGTTTTGTTTTATGGCATGTCAACTTCAGTGGGTCATTTAATGACTGACAACTCAGGTTTTTCTATTAACCATAGATGGGACCCTACCATGTACTACCACTCCAGGTCAGAGTGGACCAAGGAGCAATGGTGATGAAGGGTGCTCCACATTCCCCAAACCTTCAGAACGGGAAACTCCCCATCAAATGGTTTTAACGTCATTCCCTGGACTTGAAGACCCTCAGCTACCGTCTTCTAGCACATATATGATAAAAATGGTTGGGGCTTGTGATAAGGGCAATAGGTTTAGGACAATCACATAGGTGTTAGGGCTTGACGTGACCAGCAGTCAGTGTATTCTAAAGCACCAGCCGATGGCTCAGCTTCAATTTGAGTCTTGATTTCTTATCCAAAATCAAAAGTTGTAAAGCTAAGAAATGAAAGTACATCTTTATCTTGACTGTTAAGATGCTTTGATTAAATTTTTTGAAAGGAGAATGAAAAGAAAAAAAAATGCTATTCTCAGTGATCAAAAAAATCTATTTTCAGTCAGACTATACATGAATCTTTGTTTAGTTTGTTTTCCTTTTTTCATGTCCAAAAAAAAAAAAGAAGTGAGTGCAAAACTCAAATATCAATTCTGCTAATGTTTTAAACTTTTTGTCCCTAGACTAAAATAAAATGATGTAATAAAAACTCTAAAAAGTTTAAACATTGTAATTTTAAAAGGATTAAATTTTGCATTTTAATTGTTAAAGTACTTAGTTTTATAAATGCAGATGTTTTTATAAAAACTTGTTTTTATTAAAGATTACAGACAAATGAAGTCTATTATGTCTTTTAATAAGCTTCTCCTTTTTCAGATATAATGTCTCAGCATAGGATCAAATTTATCTAAGAACTGTACATAATATTTATAGATGTATAGATTTAAACAGTTCTTGCACAATTTCAATCCTATATTGAGACATCAAATTTGAAAACAATTGAAGCTTATTAAACTGTATAATAGATAATATATTTGTTTGGTATCTTGAATAAATAGATAAAATAGCAGAGATTTTGACTAACAATTGCAAGATTCTGGGTTTGATATCAGTACCCGCTAACTCAACGCAAGAGTAGCACAGCTTGGGTAATCTGATCTGTGCAGTAAAGCATCTGAGAGCTGACAGTAGGTGGAGTACTCCATCTCAGCAAAACAATCTCCCTGGTCTAGTGAAAAGGAGGTAGACTCCCTCACTGTTTGGCTGATATTGACAAAAGGTCCCTCCACAGACTTTACTTTTGAATTATTATTCACATTCAACAACATTTAAGTTTATCTCTTGTTTTTTTTTTTTTTAAGTATTTTTATCTGACCCACAAAAGACATTTTCTGTTTAATTTAGTTGAAAAAAATTATTAAGGATGTACCTATTTATGAGCAATACAGTAGATACAAAATGATAAAAAATTAGATTTAAAAAAAACGAACAAAAAAATAAAAACCAAATCATAAAACAAAAAACTATTTTTGTTGTATATTTTACATATCAAAATCCCCACTGAATGCAAAAAAAACTGAAAACCTTGAAATCTTTCTTCTCATTTTCATGTCCAACAGAGACACGACTTGCTAACAGCAAGTTTCCAACTTAGCTTAGGAATTGATAAGAATTTCCATAAACTGGTTAACAAATAGGTGAGCTGTTTGTCTGGAAGCAGACAAGGTGTCCATAGACATACAAATATAAATTCACCAGAGGAGTATAACTGTTGACCAATGGTTACTAATAGGGTAGAGTGGAGGACAGTATTCATGCAGTCTGATCACTGATTAGACACAGCAAACAATGCTGTGATGTCACTTAGTGAATTTGATACTGTGAAAAAGAAACATTGCTTACACACACACACACACACACACACACACACACACATATATATATATATAAAGTTGTCAGGGTGGCCTAAAGTCTGTATAAGCCAGACAGTGAAGGAGCCTATCCCCTTTTCAGTAGCAATAGACCAAGGGAATTTTTAATTAGCATCTGAGGTAGAGCGCCACACCTACCATCAGCTCCTAATTTTTACATACAGATCCCTGTGCTACTCACATGCTGATTTGGTGAGGACCGATGTATAAGAGGGTAACTTTTTGGCAGTTGGTACTACTGAAGGAGCAGTAGATTTAAATTTACCTGACTGGTCTGTAAACAATATATATAACTATATATATATATATCGTCATAAGGAAATGGATTTGATGAGCTAAATCTAGATCCTGGACAGTTACATTAATTCCCTTGGGAAAGGCATGGATCTATATATTATCCCCTCCAGCTATGGATGAAATATTAGAGTAGACTAGCCTTGGTAATCAGTCTAGAAGAAGGTATAACTCTGAATTCAAATTCAGAGAAGTGTTGCTCAGAAAAAGTATGGATCACATTGATTCACCATTCTTCTGTCATTAGCTTAAACAAAAAATTGTGACTAGTTCTTCATAGACCTTCATTGCCATAAAAAAATCTCCCCTGTATAGTAAGTCAAATGGCTCACATCTGTAACTGAAATTTTAGGCCCTCATACATCAAGGTTGATGAGAGTATCCATCATATATATCCATGTGCAGCTCATTACATGTGAAACCCAGTGTCATGGGCAGTATTTGATATTGTGACTATTTTAATATTTTAGATTATATATATATATGTATATGTATATATGTGTATCAAGCACCTCCATATCATTTAAATGGATCAGCAAGCAGCCAGAAAGATTACTACCATTCACGGTCTTGAAGAAGGGATGTCACAATTCTGAAAATTTACCACTACGTCTAAATAAAAGAAACTAAAAAAAAACTACCGAGTTTTCTGATATTTATTCCTAGATTAACATATTATGGTAACTACATTGTCATAATATAGCACTTTAATGCTTCACACCAATTTCCAAACCTGGTATATGTACTTCCAAAACGGATACAGATACAAAAATATATCTCAAATATATATACTCACTAGAAGCATACGGAGACAAAATCAACAACATATATATATATATATATATATATATATATATATATATATATATATATATATATATATATATATGTATTTTCATTGACAGTTGAAGGTGATAGGATTCCCAACATACAGCAGAAAAATATTTTTTCTCAACCTTCATTTCCAATGACTTTTGTAAGTCCATTATATATTTTATTCAACACTTTCTTTTAGTTCTTAACAATAATTAAATTCATAGACCATGCCATGTTCATTATATAAGAAGCATACATGGAACCCAAACTTCACTATGTGTGTGTATATGTATACATATATAAGAGGAAAGGAAGACAATAGAGAAAATTAAATTTTAATTAAATTGAAATGTTTTTCTATAAGGATACTCTCATCACAAATATAATTTTATTTCACAAAAACAAAGTCTACATATCACAAGAGTGAAAAAAAAAACCACTGCATTTTATTTTTTATGAGGCTTAAAACATTACTGATACAGAATAACTGGGAAAATAAAGATAAAAGCAACATGCTTTCATTCGAAACCTTACTTGTTTAATCATAATCCAACATTGCTCCTGTTTCTCTCAGTTTTATGTCTCACTACAATCATCGAATGTTTTTATATTTCTGTGATAAGAGAATCAAGCATTTTTTTAAAGCTTTGTATTCATACACAATTTATTGTCATATATATATATATATATATATATATATACAAACAGATATATACAACACACATATATATATATATATATATATATATATATATATATATATACACACACAGATATATACATATATATACACACACAGATATACACACACACCTACATATATATATATATATATACACACACACATATATATTCATATACATACATATATACACATACATATATATACATATATATACACATATGCACACACACCTACATATATATATACACACACACACCTAGATATATATATATATACATATATACACATATATATGTGCATACACACATATACATATACACTCATATATGAATAAATTTTTGGTACCACAAATATATGTATGTGTGTGTGTGTGTGTGTGCGTGTGCATGGAAAACAAAAATTATGTTTGACTAAACTATTATGAAAATCATCAAATTGAATTTATGTTATACCTATATATATATATATATATAGCTAAATCAAAACGTCTGTAGACTAATAAAGAAAAATCTAAAATAATCATTTATTTTACATAACAAATATTTATTTTACAGCTTAATCTCCTTCCTAGTCAGTGCATTTAATTCCGTGAAGTATATTTAACCCCATAGATCTAACATTATCGTGTCCATTTCAGATCATAATAAATTGATTATATTCTTTCGTTTTACATATCGGACCAGAGGAACCTGGATAATTAAAAAGGTATATGATTCAAATTATATTGATAGCAACAAAATGTTCAAAAAATTTATTTAGATAACACTAGACTTTTAGTTAAAATACCATAAGACCACTTATTAGTCCTCCATAGTAAATATATTTTAAAATCACGTTCTAATCTAAATCAACTTTAAATATCTTTATACATCAATTTAAAATTAGACCATTATTATAATTATAATCTACTCACATAGATACATAAACATTTATGCAGATTTCCATATTCTATAAACATATGTGAAATGTCATTATTATCATCAGCATCCTTTGTTAGAGTAGAGAGAAGGATCATATCTTGGTTGTTGTGGTCCGTGAGTTCAATAGTGGCTTTCAAGACCAATTCTTGCATGGAATCGGTGAGGACAGTAAAGGCAGGAAACCACTCCTGGAGGTCAGAGCAACTCTGCCTGATGCTTACTCTCTAGTCTTTATGCAAATGTACATATATCGATATTGACTTGCAAGCATATTCATATCTATACACACAGACAAATATATAAAATGAAAAGGATGTAAAAATGTATAAGTAACTATTAATATATGCACATACAGGCATACTGTTATATAAAGAAATATATAACAATATATCTATTGTTGCGTGCATACCCATATATTTGCATTAGCATACAGAGATATAAAAAGATGCATAGCAATTTTTTGTGTACACAATTAAAAAAACACACACACTCCCATGTGTGTATGTGAGTGTGTGTGTGTATACATTTCTCTGTGTGTGGGTGTTTGCATTCATCATGATTTTTGGCAGCAGAAATAAAACTGTGTATATCTATATACAAATATTAGGTTGCTCATGTGTATTCAAATATATACCCTTAGTGATATATCAAATATAGATAAATGCACACACATACATACAAAGTTTATATATATATATATATATATATATATATATACACATACACTCCTATTCACAATTATATATATACACACATTCAGTTAAATACACACACACATGTATATATATATATATATATATATATATATATATACACATGCATATACACACACACACACATATATATATATATACACATACTGCATATATATATATATATATATATATACACATGCATATATACACACACACACACATATATATATATATACACATACTGCATGAATATATATATATATATATATATATAAGATCTATTGTTTAGCTCTAGAAAAAATGTTGCATGTAAGCCATTAGCTATTCCATCATTCAATTGTTGAGAGAGAAATGCTATCAATCATCCTTAAGTCAGACAATATCTGTTTGAAAAGCTTGAAGCAAAAGCAAACTCATAAGTTCATTTTTTTCCCCATGAATATATGTCATTTACGCATGTTTCCTATGAGATTGCATAATCAGAAGGTCAGGTCAAAGAGTCACAAAGGCTCTAACATGAATGGAGCCATCTTTCCAAGGCTCAAAATAGATGCCAATTGAGGATTTGCTGATTATATTGTTTTTTTTTTTTATTTCATAACATTTAACATTGTTTTCCAAAGATCAAGAGTTCAGAGAAGCATCTTAATGGATTCAAATGAAGATGAGATATACATTGTGTGTTTATATATATATATATATATATAACACAAAATGAAAGGATCACAAAAAAAAAAATAAACATCCGTACAAAGTTTTTAATCAAATTCATATGTTTAGATATATTAAAAAATTAATATATGAAGGTGTTCTGAAAAGTTCTCAACCAAAAGGGTAATGATCTAGACTCACAAAACATACATATACATGTGCTATGTTCATTGAAGCTGTATTTACGAAGACAGAAATGAACAATTATGAAATGTTAATTTTCGTAAAAATACTCCTCTTCACATTCAACACATTTATTTCAATGAGAATTTCATCTTAAACAGGACATCAATTTTCAGTTTAGAAAACCAGAAAAGGTTGTCTTGGGGTTAGGTCTTCTTAGTTTAGAGGGTGCTACACTGTTTCACAAAAACAGAAGAGTTTTCTATTCGTTGAAGCACCTCTGAAACTTTACTTTTGATATGGCATGAAGCTACACCTTAGTATTTTTTACTGCCCTTTATATCCTCAAATCTTTCCCCTGAGATGGATTTTCAGTTAAAAAAAAACAAGTCACATTTTATGGAGGAGAACAAATTTTTACAATCCTGTGTTTCACTATAAACTGCTGTTCAAAAAGTATTGAGACTAGTTTTATAAAAAATTTTTCATCATCAGTCTATTATATAAGTTTTAGGTGAAAATTATGAAGTGAAAATAATAATGATGATAATAATAATAATATTTCTCTCCCCTATCTTGATGTTCTTGTTAAGAAGTCAGTCTTAGTTTATATATTTACCAAATCTCTGCACAAGCAGGATGCGACACAAGGTCAATTTATTAAGTGGAGTTTAAGAGGTTTAAATTCAGAGTTTCCTTCTCTTAGACCAGTTGGCATACCAAGGTTAAAGAGCTCAGTCTGCCATACATTTCCCAAGGGTATTAGTGGTATATGAAATGCAAACAGTCTCGTCGGGGATTTGAACTCTGGTCAACGAGTCCATTTCCCATGATTCTAACCATTACACCATGTGCCTCTGTCAGTCTTAGTTTATGTCTATCAGACACTATTTACACTGAAACTCATTCAGTCCAAAGCAAAGGAAAATTGTAACACAATCTTTTTTGTTTTACTCACTTAATTTTACCTTGTACCATACTAATGTTAGTAAATATTCTGATCATATGTTTTGTACTTTTATAGATTTTTACATGACTATGTTGAAATGCTTGAGAGAAAAAGTCTCCTACACTGAAATGCTTTCTTCTGGGTGAGTCAGTCTCAACTGACCAGACACTTTAGATGTTCTCTGGCACAAATGCAAGAGATGTTAGTGATGCAGAAATAAAAATATGGCGATTTTGGTCGGCAGTATTAAGATTCTCGTCTTACTTCTCTTTTTTTTTTCTTCTTCTCTCTTCACTTCATATTCCTTTGAATTATTATTACTTCCAATCTTCTTTGTTGCACCAGAATTCTGTCTTGGTTACTAGGGGTAATCTAATAACACCAATGTCTTCTTGTATCTTGATACTTTCCTCAACAGTTCTTACTACATTTTGCATAATTACCCTTCAACACCACCTTTATCATTTCTTTTCAAATGTATATCTTATCATGGAGACTTATCACATTTATTTCAATACTTTCCAGGTAGAAGATTGTGCATGCAAGTAGCACAAAAGCAACCAGATACCTGCTTGTGGAGCCAGATAATTAAAAACATAATCCGAGAATGACCGTAACCTCTACATCATGGACTATTTCACTAGTACAAGACTGACTTGCATACAATCCATTTCTTGATCTGAACTTGGTCACAAGACTTCATTGTTTGTTTGTTTGTTTTGTTTTATGGCATATCAACCTTGGTGGGTCATTTAATGTGGTCAAAGTTTTGAAAGATTTGTAGCGATAGTTTGGAGGAAATTTTTTAAAACTCAATTCTTTTTTTATAAACAAATTTTCTATTTAACCCATCGATGGGACCCTAACAGGAACTAAAGGTCAGAGTAGACCTGGGAGCAATGGTGATGAAGGGGTGCTTCCCAAGACTTCATACATCAATTTATATATCCACTTGGACAGGGCTATATATAGATTGTGTTGTCTTGTTTTATTTTTTGCTTTTTTAAAAAAAAATATAAGTTTGACAAGCAAGTGAGGTGAGAAAGACTTGCCTGAAACCAAAGTATCCATTTATTTATTATATCAGATCTTCTTTTTTTATCATTCTTTTTCTTTTCTTACTCAAAACCTGAAGAGACCAATCAAATAACATTTAGCTTTAAAATTCTCAAGGCATGCCAAAACAATGATGTCATTATTTAAACTAGCAAATATATGCACCCTCCGGGTGCAAGTATTTAAGTTTTAATGTAATAAAATATTATATTAAATTAGAAAGGCTAATGAAATTAAATAAGAATGCAGATAAAAAGTTTTGAAACAGAGGGAGTATAATTGAAAAATAGAACAACTGAAACTTACTCTTCCACCAATCTCGTCTTTCATTGTTATTTTTTCTAATTTAAGTATTTACTTAAAAGAGGAAGTAAAAAATAAAATGACAGTTATTTTTTCTTGTTAATTGATTTCATTTAAGATTCATTGAAGAGATTTTTGCTTATATTCATTAAAATAAAACCAAACAGTTAGAAATCAATAATACTAATCACATATTTATTAAAATCACATTTTTAATATCAATATGCAAATTAGCCTCCCTGTTCACACTGTAAACTGCTATTTTGTTGTATATATAAATATAATTGCATGTTATTAGTATATAGATAAGACCAACAGTATTAATAATGTAAAACAATTTTATTAATAATTGAGGTTTAAATAAAAATAAAATCATGGAGAATATGACATAAATAATTAAGGGAATTGTGACTTGAGTAGTGATATAGTTTCGGTTACAGACAGAAAAACACACAATCTCCATTATAATAAGATGAGATCATCATAAATTCTTCAACACTTTGTTTGCTCAAAAGTCAAACTATTCTAAATGGTTACCCAAACTGAATCATTGGAATGCAAGGGAAGACAAAGTTTTGACACTTGTAGCAGAATGAGAGCAGTCTACTCCAATGGATGACAAAGAAACATCTGAAGAAGCCTGGAGAGTATAACAGCCTAAACGTAGTGTACAAGGTGTGTCAAAAAAGTAATGGGATTTATGTACTTTTTTACACACCTTGTATTCTGAAAAAAATAACGTTCCATTCATTAATTTTTTCAGAATACAAGGTGTGTCAAAAAAGTATCAAGTTTAAAGCTGTATTTACCAAGATAGAAATGAAGAATGAATGGAACATTATTTCTTTTCAGAATACAAGGTGTGTCAAAAAGTACAAAAAGTCTTGATACTTTTTTGACACACCTTCTATGTATGTATATTTCTAATAAAGGTGAGGAAAGCAGTTCAAAAAATCAAAATAATACATGTTAAGCTTCATGTAAAAAATTCAGACAAATATGTTATCCTGTTCATTTTTATTCTTCCTATTTACAAAATACATCTCTAGATTATGGTTGGATGCATCATCAGCGAGGTCTTTAGTTATTTAGGGGATTTGGGGTCTTTTTGGCATCATACCCCTTACTAATGTGACACTGTGAAAAATAACCATATATCAGCCTGCATCCAACATCGGTGCTTTTTCATCACAATCAGCTAATTTTTAAATGACTTCAGGCTTTATCATTTATATTTTTAAAATGGGTTCTTTAGCTCTTGGTTAGGCAACCAGTCTAGAAGAAAAACTCTGAATTCAAAATAGCTTTAATCTGCTTAAAAATTCATCTTGTGTCTCATCCTGCCCATGGCAGAGGGGCTGGAAAAATATCATACTTTTAAAAGAACTCCAGGGACAAGAGTAGGAACAATGTTTTTATTTGTGTATATTTTATTATATCTTAATTATTGAAATTGTTTTTCACAGCTGACAGCCATTTAAGCTGTTGTAAAAATCCACATTACTGTTTTCATTAACTGCCAGTCGCAACTTAATCTTAACACCTGGCAGAAAATCAAATCTGGATATTGTTTGGCTTTTTTTTTCGCATAATGAAGTATTGTCAAGCATTACTAATTTTTTACTGGTATTTCCTTGATCTTAATTACTGTTGCTTTTTAGTGCAATTACTTTAGCCATTAGAGTAGACATGTGAAATTTGATCAAACTGCATGGATAATTTCTAAGCATTTAGTCTTAAGACAAAAAACATAATGTAAATATTCATATATCTCCTAGAAAAAATATTCACATAACTATATATATATCAAATAGAGAGATAAAAAATAAAACAGAATATGACATATCCACCAAGACTAAAAGATAGCTTCATGTAATTGTTCAAAAAAAATTCAGAGAATAAGAATATAATCTTTATATATATATATATATATATATATATATATATATATATATATATATATAAAGAGAGAGAGAGAGAGAGAGAGAGAGAGAGAGAGAGAGAGAGAAATACATAAAATAAAAAAATATTCCTATTTGCTATATATATGTCATTGTGATTTAATTATCCCAGATAATCTACGTGGTCTTGATGAAATAATACAGCCATTAATTTTACAAGCAGCTCTCAGTCAGTAGAGCATGCGACTAGGAATCACAAGGTTTCGGGTTCGATACTGGCCCTTGCCAACTCAGCGTATTAGTAGCACAACAATCTGTGTGGTAAAGTAAGGAGTAGATGGTAGGTGTGGTGCTCCACCTCAGACACCAAAAACAATCTCCTTGGTCTAGTGCTAGTGAAAAGGGGATAGACTCATTTGCTGTCTGGCTGATACTGACTTTAGGCCACCTTGACAACTTTACTTTTACTTACCATGTAATTCATCATTGTTTTAATTTAACCACCCTCAGATTAACCAATAATCTCATCTTTGATCCTGATTTTTCAATATTCTTTTCTCTTTAGACAAACTCTAAACAAAATTCAGCGCTCTCCCTCAAACCTCTTCAACTGTACATGTTTATAAAGGAATCCATGAATCGTACCTTTCCAGAATATCCTATCAGTGTTGACTCAAATTCTCTATTGACTGACATGTATTAACATGTCTGATCCTTTTCCAAGTGTCATAGACATTTTTTTCCTACATCCTAGAAATCTCCAGATAACCAGAAACAAGGATGACAGATCTATAACAACAACAACAACTCAAATTCCTTCCCTCCGCCAAGTCATCTGATATTTCTCCAAACTTGATACCAAAACTGCCCATACCACCTTATATATTTAGAACAGATGAATCAGTTCTATTTATGTTGCATATCACAGACAAACACCATGACGTATTCTTGTGACAGCAGGAAACTTACCGATTGAAGTATTGTTCATGTCAAACCAAAGAATGAGCATATATTCCAAATAGGTAAATTCTTCAGAATATCTGCAAAGTTTCTTGTTCTAGATGAGAATTAAAGCCAGTGATACAATAGAACTCATATCTCATGGTCAAGGAATGTTTTTATCATAACTCCAACATGACTATATACAGGAATTCCTTTATCCAGGTGCTTTGGTATCCGATTTTTAATAAATAAAATGTGTCATTTATGGGGAATCAGATGCAGAGATGCAGCCAAGTCCAAACAACTCATTATTGCTTATAAAATATTGTAATATATTATTTAATACTGTAAGGGTTACAAATTACTAGATTTCACATTTTTATTTTTCAGCCAAGAGCCGAGCGTGTATGATAGTGGCATGGGCATCAGGTTGCTCACGGTTCAATATATCTTTGAATTTTTTCACTAGTCAAAGTATTGAAAATTATGTTCAGTTAATAATTTCAATTTCTTATACTTGCCATCTGGCATTTTCTTGCTTAACTTATTTGGACTAGTATCCTCACCTATGTTGTTGTTTTAACAAGATTTTCTCATATAGATTGTTCAGATAGACCATGACATTTTTTCAATTCCAACAAATATATCAATGAAAAAACAATTATATTCTTCCTTATATAGCAAAGTTAATGGAGTGGCCTATTGTCGGTATCAACCTGACAGCAAGGGAGTCTATCTCATTTTCATTAGTGCTAGACCAGTGAGATAGTTTTTTGCATCTGAAGTAGAGCACCACACCTACCATCAGCTTCTTAGTTTACTGCACAGATCCAAGCTTTGCTACTCATGTGCTGAGTTGGCGAGGGCTGATATCAAACCTGGAACCTAGTGGTTCCTAAATGGATGCTCCACCAACTGAACTAAACCAGCCTATGTGAATTTGAAACCTTTATACCACCAATTGAAGGTAGATGAATATTATCTGAAATTTTAAGATAACAAATTTTATCATTCAAGGAATTATTTAAATGAGTATCCTAATCTTTTTGTTTTTATTATTCTATTTTGACTGGTATGTTCTTCAGTTGCATGTGGTGGCATTTCTGAGAACCTTTTTTTCCCCTTCCCCATATTCAGATGCTTCGTACTTATTTTGTTTAGAGATGTCAATGGACATTATCTACTTTATGGGCTTTATCACTACTCAGAACAATGAGCAAATGTTCTGGAAGACATTCCCTCAAATTGCACCTCTCCACTGTACCTAAAAGAATGGGGGTCAAACTCAATCTTTGATGCCTGAGGCTTTCCAAAAAGGAAATATTGATGCAACCATAATATTTCTGGAACTATCCACATTGAACTTGACCCTTTATCACATTTGCCTTCATTGAATAAATCCCATCAACTGCACAACCTGCAAATCCTCTTTGATTATTTCTTCTACTGACAAACAATTGGCAGAGATAGCAAACTGAAGGAAGCCACTCATTTAATATTGTGGATTCTTCAAGAATTTTAGTAATCCAAACAACTGAACAATATTTATATCCATTAATAACAACATCAGTGATGCTGATTTTTTTTTTTGATTTTGTGTGTTCTGGGATACATATATTAGCTTTGAATGAGTCCCCGAGAAAATTTATGGGTCCCAACTAAAGCCGTCTAACTCCTACATTGTAACCAATCCTGAGTAATTAATTTCTAAGAAACTATTGAAATGTATTTACAGTAAGCTTGAAATGGTGAGGGAAGAAAAAATAAAAACATTGGGACGCATGGATACGATTTTAATGTGCCATTTTAGATTTTTGTGTGTCATCTCTGCAACATGTTAATATATCAATATAGTTTGGCATATTTTATTCAATTAAAAAAAAACAAAACACTAATTTAAAAAACAAAATACTAAATATAACCTTTCAAATTCTCTTCAAATTTTCTTTACATGGAAAAATAATTATTATGACATTTGTTGTGGTTATACTGTAAATATATAAAGGAGTTGTAGAAAAATAGACTGCACCAATACCATACTTCAATTAAATACAACAGCCAGATATGTTTAGTAAGCTGTGCTTTCCTCCTCTTTTACAGGGCTGGACTTTTACCTGCAGAAGCCCTAAGCTATAGGAAATTTTAGGCACTTCTCTAAAAGAATTGGTGTAAAAACAATTATTTTTTCTATTCCTGAAGGACTGACAATATTCTAGGAGTGCCAGAAAGTTTTCCCTTTAAGGCCAGTTGACATACCAAGTTTAAAGAGCCCAGTCTGCCCTACTATTTACCCATACCTGGAGGGAGAATAATTGGATTCATACCTTTATCAAGGGTATTAGTGCTATGTTAAATGAATATAGCATTGTCCATCTCCATTTCCTACAATGATAACCATTACACCACAAACACCAACTGTTAATATTAGTGGAAAGTTAGGAGGGAAGGCATGTATGGTTCTTCATGACCCATAAAGATGCTGATGTACCTTTGCTTATATTTAATTTCACACACTATATATATATATATATATATATATATATATATATACACTGATGAGATGTATGTATTTATCAATTAAAACACTGTGTCTCAATTGCATCTATCGATGACTGAGAGGTTAAGAAACTGGGCTGGTTTCCCTGCTGTGTCTAGTCACACTGATGAGACGGGAAACGTCGAAACACGTTGTCTGTGGATGACTTATATATAATATATATATATATATATATATATATATATAGGCTCTTGGCACTAATATAAAGATAAGTGCAACTTTGACTCAAAAGATAATTCTCTTTGATCAGCATGATCTTGCTACAGATATATTAGCTTAAACATTATTTACAAAACAAAGTTTTTTTGTTCTTCTTGCAAAAAGTTTAGTTTCTTTGTTTCTTAATAATGGCCCAAAGTAATTTCAATTATCTTTGGAATTGGTATCAAAAGAATCTCAAAAACTTAAAGATTTCATAAGATTATAATTATTGCACATTGGGTTTTTACAATTGCCCAGAGGTAAAACCACTTTAAATCGAATTAAACTTTCTTTTTAAAACTGCAAGTCAGAAAAAAGAGTTCCTATATATATATATATATATATATATATATATATATATATATATATAAGGATAGTATAGATATAGTCAACAGTGTTTGGTAGACAGACATCTTTTGTTTTGATAGACCAATCCTTCAAAGAAAAGAAAAAAACTTAGAATTCAACCCCCTCTCAACATGCCATAGGCTAGTGTTGTAGGTTAAAGTCAATATCTTCTTTATGATCTTCAGTTGTAGACATTCAAGTCTTCTACTAGTTTTTTTATAGATTGCGACCCAGATGGTGAAAAAAAATGTCCCATATTTTTTACGCAAGCGCTCTCAACTATTTTGCTGGTCGTCCTCAGGGGATTGTGGGTGGTTGTGTTTGGTTTTTATTCATTTGGATTATATTTGTATTATAATATATATATATATATATATATATATATATATATACATAATATATAAATACTCACAGAATATATACAGGGTGCTACAGAAAAACTGATATGATTTCTAGGAATCGCAAGGTTCCTGGTTTGATACCTGTCCCCGCAATCTCAGTATATGAGTAGCACAGATTGGGTAATCTGATCTGTGCAGTGAAATGGGGAGCTAACGGTAGATGTGGCGTTCCAACTTAGCAATAACAATCTCCCTGGTCTAGCACTAGCAAAAAGGAGATAGACTCCCTTGCTCTTTGGCTGATACTGACAATAGGCCACTCTGCCACTGCCAACTTATAACATGATGAATTCTTATTTAAATGATCTCAAATTTTAACAGCATGTGCAGAAACAAATTAAAATTCAACTTGTTTAATCTTTTTACTTTTCAGGTATAAAACTTCCATTCACTGGAAAAGAAAAAGCATTTAAACACTAAATAAATGGTCACGTTATTAGATTCTAAGATATTTTTTGAAGCACACTATACATGTATACATACACTCACATAATGCACATTAAATATATATATAGACATTACACTACATACAATGGACTTACATATGTTAGGTCCATTGTAAATTTTAAAAAAATCCCAAGTTGACACTGTCCTGAATATAACAAAACCATGGTTAACCTAATGCTCCAGCAGTCTTATGAAATAAAAGTTATTGTCACTTTTTTTATCAATAGATGCACTTGGGCATTTAGCAGACACTGTAATGGGCTTTGAAAATACAATAAACACAACCCCCCAAAAAAACCAAAAAAAAACCAAAAAACAACAACACTGATACAAAGTTAAAGACTTTGAGATCAAATGAGAGACTGGAGGCTAAATAGCTACAGTTACCTTATTTCGGAACTGGTAGAACTACTATACAACTCACTTGGGCTTTATGGCATTGCTGTATTATAAAAAATAAAAAATTTCCAAGTTTTATAACTACTGAATGTCTGTTGTTATTGTAGCATCATACGGTCAAAAAATCTTAAGCATCTCTTTATGCGTATTTAATAAACAAGATGATTTATCTTAACCCAGTCTATTTCTTTCCAATGAAAAATAATGGATATGTATGTATATATCAGAATTAACAAGTTTAAAAAAAAATGTATTTAAAAATAAAATAAAATAAAGTGCTCAATACTTGTTAGCATAGCAAAACAACTAAAATAGATGTAATTCATTAACGTGATGACAGATAGAATGGATGACTGGAACCCACCTGAATCATATATCTGTGCCGGCCATCAAAATAAGGAGATTATGGTTGCTGCCCAATGCTCCCTGAATATTGTAAAAACAATCAGGCATGAAATGGAGAATGGCAATGGAGACTATGAGGCTGTGGCTAGAAGAAAGCAACATAACAGATGATCTGGTTGCGTTTGTACAGCAGAATTCCTCGAAAATCTTCAGAAAAAAATGTTGGAGGACCCTCAGATGCCTATGTGGAGTTGCTAACCAATGTAGTCAAGCCCTGGATAACAAGGGTAGCCAATGGTACGCCATATGTATGGCAGCAGGATTCAGCCCCCTGCCACCCCTCTGAGAAAAGTTTTTCACTGCCCCATTACTACTAGTTTCATGCAATCTTTTTCAGAGAGTAAAAAAAAAAATTCCAATTTTCAATTGTGAGCAGAATATATATATATATATATATATATATATATATATATATATATATATATATATGTATATGTATATGTATATATATATATAATAGGGTGTTTGGATAGTATGATTTACCAGAGGAGATGTAAAATTAAACATTATTTAAATATCATCAAATAACTTATCATTTCCTATGACTACAAGAATTACTTGCCTAATACATATATATATCCATATGTACACACATATATATGTATAAATATCCACATTCATATATGCACACACATACGTATAAATATCCACATAAATATATACATCACATATGCATACATACATTAATATATACATATACACACATACATGTACACAAACATATCCACACACATATATTGACAAACATGCATGCAAACATATATATACATATATATACATATGCATTTATATATATGTATACATATACACACACACACACACACATATATATACATATATGTATACATATACACACACACATATATATACATATATGTATACATATACACACACACATATATATACATATATGTATACATATACACACACACATATATATACATATATGTATACATATACACACACACATATACATACATATATGTATACATATATACACACACACACATATATACATATATGTATACATATACACACACACATATATATATACATATATGTATACATATACACACACACATATATATATACATATATGTATATATATATATATATACATATACACATACACACACACATATATATATACATATACATATATGCAAATACACACACATATATATACACATATTATGTATATATACACATATACATACACACAATTGTACCCACACATCTATACATACACACACACACACACACACATATATATATATACATATATATCTTTTTTTTTAATAAAAGAAACTGAAAAGTGCAACTTATTGTGTGTATGTTTTATAGGTGTTTACAATATTCATAGAAATTGATTGCTGTCTTGGGAAGAATTTTTCCTATAGCGTAAATTTAACTTTGAAAAGTTTTAGAAGAACAGCAATAAAAGCTGCATTTCATAATCAATAATTTTGCTGTTGCCATATGCACATGCAACAAGACAGTTATTTGTGCCTTTAGCTTTAATGTCTTCTGAGGCAGAACATCCATATAATGGTGTTTAGGTACAGGGGTGGTGGGAGAGGATGAACTACACAAGTCACTCACTCGGATGCAAGAATCCAGCCTTTAAGCCATAGTTGCCAAAGCAGACAACTTTAGCACGCCTATTACTGTACTTTGAAGTCACAAGAACAACAAAGAAGGCATCAGCTGACTTTGATGGGTTTCAGATAATTTCAAAGAAAACACAATGGGGAAAGCATAAAACATACCAATTATATATATTGTATAAAAAGAAAAAGACCAACAAAAATAGTACACAAGATCGTTAGGCCAATTGGAAGAATGCATGTTTCCCATAACCTATTTGGTCATCAAGGCGTCATGCCAAATAATCCCCTTTTATGGTGTCTGTTAGAACTGTGGTTGTTACTTGGTGGTGCACATCTTCTCTCCAAGTGTACTGTCTTATATATTCAACTAGCAGCAAGGAATAATCCTTGACCTTTATAAAGACAAAAAGGCTCAAATTCCTCTGCTATTTACTTATAGCTGGCAGGGAGAAGTAGATTCATGACTTTTACAAGCATATTTATATGAACTTAATGCACACTGAAATTGTATCTTTGATATGATTCTTAAATCCAACTCCAAAGCTCTGGAAAATGTGGAGTAACCCTTTCATTGCCATTACTCCATGTCTACTTTGATCCCAACTGGTAGTACTTGTTAGGGTCCTATCTATAGATCAAATAAATACAAGGGTAATCCCAAAAGTAATGTTTGCAAAGGACTTGGGACACAGGGAAATCATTTTTATGGTTATTGCCATGCCAGTCTTAGCTTGTCAGTCAGTTCTGATGGAGCTCCCGATTGACGCAAAATATGAAATTCGCACAGTTATTTGATTTTAGAATGCAAAAGAAATTGAAATTCATCGCCAATTGACAGAAGTGTATGGCAAGTCATGCATGGAAGTCAAAAATATCTGCAAGTGGTCTAGGGACAACACCTACTTAATAACATGGCAGTGAGCTGGTATGACATGGGCATATAAAAACTGCCACAGTGTCTACAAAAATGCATTGATCGAAATAGTGATTAGGTAGAAAAATAGATACATGCTGAAACTTTAAAATGATTTAAAAGAAACAGAAAAGATATGAATCCAATTATTCACCCCCCAGCTATGGGTAAACACTCTGAGTTCAAACCAAAATAGCTCTCTTCCCATTAGTTAAAAACTACTTTGATAGCTCCTCCACCCTTCCTTCTTCCTCCCCCTCTTCCTCCTAATTTTTAACTGCTGGAGAAGCCAGGACAATCTTATAAATAATATTCTCTAGTGGACACCTACACATGGACTCACCAATGTGGTCTGACCAGCAAAAACCTACATCAATCATCTCTGTGAGGATACTAGATGACATAAAGAAGACCTGCCAGGAATGATGACTGATAGGGATGGGTGTTGAGGGAGAGTCATGAAAATCTGTGCTGTCAGCATGATCTGGTGATGATTACATCTTGGTGTAAAATAAGGAATAAAAATTAAGAGCAAAGAAATACTAGTAAAACAATCTTATTATAATTTATCAATTTTATTTTGTTTAAAACTTGACCTTGTGTCTCATCCTGCTCATGTGGAGGGGTTGGGTAAATACATATTTTTGAAATATAAACTTTTCTTGTCCACTATTTAGCTGGAACTGTAAGGCTTATCAAAGTGTGAGGTAATGAACAGAAGTAATAATCTGTAAAATTGCCAAAATGCATAATCTTATAATGAATCATTCTCAGACAAACCTGGTATCTTTGTTGAACAAATCAGAATTTATAAATTAGAAATCTATTTCTATTTTCAATAATTGTTTAAGACTGTTTAAGCTGCTCTTGGGACTAACATTTGCATTCATTCATTGGGGACTTAAAGTTGAATTCTTGAACAGTGCTGTTGGCCTTTGGCCATTCTTAAACCGATCCTCTGAGAGTAAAATATTTCAGAGAAGTCAGTCCCAACACAAATAAAGACAAGAGCTCATTTGGCTAATATTAGTTCAATGGGCTTAAAATAGTCAGTATTTATAGGCCCACAAATATAATATATATATCACTGCCCAAGAGCAAATTCTTGCTATTCTGTATGAGAGGTACTCATGTTTAGACAAATATGGGTTTGTATATATTCAATGATATATCTGTAGGTTGATGGACATATTTATATGATAATCTATATTTTATAGAAGAAAACCATGCATGCATAAAAATATGAATATATAAGGGCATAAATATATGTGTATAAATCTAAATCTAAATGAGTATGTATGCATGTCATTGTCTGTTTATGTGTATGTATGTATGTATGCATATATATATATATATATAAATCAAAGGAACAATTAAATAAATGGTTAAAATTAAACACAAAGAAACAGCAAGTAAGAAGCACCATGTGAGGATCTAATTCATAAGTAATAATCTGCTTGCTAACCATTAGACTATATATATATATATATATATATATATATATATATATATATATATATATATATATATATATATATATATATATATATATATATATTCCAAATCAATGAAAAGCAAATTTTGTGCTTGATCAAATAATTATGAATTGCTTTCTATAAAGTTCTGCTCAAAAGAACAAAATAGAATACTACTCATAAATCAGTTTGTTTGTTTGGGGTTCTTTTTTTTTTGAGGGGAAAGGGGATCCAAATTAACTTACGAGTTGGGTAACTCTTGCAAAAGGCAATACAAATTTATCTTTTAATGCTTTTTGATTAATTCTTAAGAAGATTTTAAAAGAGTAGGAAAAAAGCAAACATGGTTTTATTTGACAATTTAATTCTATTAAATAATCATTCAGAATGACAAAACAGGACTAAATATTATGCTCATTATAATGAGATATTTATAAGTATATACACAAAATCTTTCCCTATATATATATATATATATATATATATATGATGAGGCCTAATAGGCTGAAATGTACATACAGAGATTGATTTTTCTCAATTTGTTTAGCCTTACATTTGAACAGGTATGCCTGCCTAATTCCTTAATTATCAATTATATATATATATATATATATATATATATATCAACATGACTTGACTATAAGTATATATATATATATATATATATATATATATATATATATATATATGGCTTACAGTCAAGTCACATTGAAAGCACCAGTTCCGACTAGATCACCAAAGTTAAGCAATGATGAGCTTGCTCAACAGTTAGATAGGTGATTATTTAAGCAAGAGCAGGTACTGCAAGAAACCAAATATCAAAATGACTTGATTTAGCATTAAATGACCCAAAAAGGGTCGATAAGCCTTAAAACCAACCAACCTATATATAATATATATATATATATATATATATATATATCTGTGTGTATATAAATAGATGTATATATGTACAGGTACACAACAATTTTCACACATATTTTAATCTTAATCTATACATATATCCAGTGCTGATATTACTTCAGAAATAACTGCTGCATAAACCTGCCATGAACCTCACATTGGTTTTACTTATATATATATACTGATTGATTATCAAGTCTGTAAAAGCATTGAAGGAAGAAGACAGAAATATTCATAAAAGATTTGCTCAAGGTTTACAATCATGCTGCTAGCAAAATCACATCGTTGATTTTATTATCTCATGCTTTCTCTAAGTTGACAGAATTGTGAAATGTTTCTAGCAAGAAAATGAGATTAACCAAACATGGCCCAGAGGTGTAGAGCTGTTTACTAAAATGTAGTGCACAAGCTGAATTATTAATGATAATTTAAATTGAAACTGAAAGAATTTATTTACATGTAGTGAGAAGAAAAAGAGGAATCAAAAGAGAGAGAAACAGCCTAGGTAGTAATTTGTAATTAAACTGAAAGAAGAAAAAGCATTTCATAAACTTTTGAAGTTATTCACAGAATAATAGAAGCATTGCATTTAAATCATGGGGAAGAGATATTTATTGAATTTCTATGTTTAGCTGTTCTCTTTTACCATTAATGCTTTTGCCCCATTGATCTCATATGTCTGACATTTCAGGCTGAGTGCTATTTTACTGGACAACATAAGCCCAAAACTTTGATTTCAGGGAGATTATGTCAGTTTAGCTCAGTTGGTAGAGTGTCCGACTAGGAACCACAAGATTCCCTTGCCAACTCAGCGTATGTGTAGCACATGGATCTGTGCAGTAAAGTAAGGAGCTGATGGTAGGTGTGGCGCTCCAACTCAGATGCCAAAACAATCTCCTCGGTCTAGCACTAGTGGAAAGGGGATAGACCCCTTGCTGTCAGGTTGATACTGACTTTAGGCCACCCCGACGACTTTATTTTTTAAACTTGTGTCAGATACTACAAATAAAAGGTTTATTATATGACCCCCCCCCCACCACCCAAAAAAAAGAAAAAGAAAAAAACAACACTCCCAACAACTCAGAATTAAAAATCTGAAAAGTGTTGTTTGGGAAAAAAACTGGCACACTGGTTCACCATTCTTCTGTTATAAACTTATACAAAAAGTAAGGCTGGTTCTACACAAAAAAATACCACTATAAACAAATTATCTGTGCAGGTAGTCCAATGGTTTACCTCTTTAAAACTAACTGTTGGGCCCTTAGAAGTGGATACTGATGAGAGTCCATTATATATACATATATATATATATATATATATATATACAAACCATCATTTGGCTATTATGAATTTATTTTAACCAGAACTCAATATGAGGCTGGTCTCATCAGATAGCATTTAACTAAAGACTGAGAAAAACAGAATAGAGAAAATATTTTTTTCTTTTCTTTCTTTTTAATAAGACCAATGAAAATTCTCTCTTCGCACACATTGCTCTGTATATAATTAATCTATTAGTTATTATACTTTGAGCTCTCCTAAGGATTTATAAAAATTCTTGTATAAATCTATAAGTTTTGATCTACATGAGCATACACTGTGGATGCACAGTGAGATTTCGATGATCCCAAATAGAATCATTCCCTACATACCAGTCAGTTGGATTATTTTATATATATATATATATATATATATATATATATAAATTTGGTTAATTGAGACATAAAGTTAATGGTGCTTGGTAACTGCCAGTTTCTTGCCTATCTAATTTTGAAAACAAGTTGGAAAAGTTGATAAACTGGCAGGTACCAAGTACCGTTGACTTTACATCTTCACAAACCTAATGTAGATAAACATGGTATATCAATGATATTGAGGACTCTTTAATTATAAATACAGCAAACTATTTTATAAATATTATTATCATTATTATTGTTTGTGTTGAGTATTAAATCTATACCATTCTCTAAATAGACACTTTAGCATTTATCATTTAACATCCTTTACATCAACTTTTTTTTTTATCTCACATCAAAATAGGATAATATTCAAGTTTCATATAAAAATATAGCTGATACACTTATATATTTGCATCAAAACTTTGTTTATTTCAACTGATTATCCACCATCTGCCATGGACCATGTCTTGCTGCGTGTAGCATAACGATGGTCACGGTACAAGAACAGTGTTTGTCGCATATGCCAAACTCATGTTGTAGTAGTAGCAGGACTCACTTAAATCATTATGATTCTTTGTTGTATATTGCAAACATAAGACTTAAAAAGACAAAAGATTCTTATAAACATCACCAAGCAATGTTTAAAAAAAAAGAGTTATGTGCATTATGAAAAGAAAAATAAGAAACTAGGAAACTATTTTGAGAGTAAGAATTCTGGAGACAGAAAATCTTTGAGAAGCAGTTTTTTTTTTACATTTTGTTTTACTAAAAAAAATGGTTTGGAGAAAAGGATTCATAACTGGAAATATATTTTTTTCTATTTATTTAATTTTTTTTTATTGTTGCTATTTACCTATTTTTCTTTCATTTTGTTAATTTTATATTTTCCATCACCATTTCTTTTTATGCCCACTGACAAAACTATTATTTTTTCTCTTTAGTAATTAAAGAAACATTTTGATAATTATTTCTTGCCCAAGAATTTTGAAGCAATTTTAGAGGCTTGTCCAATTTATTATTATACAATAAATAAAATTAAGAAAAACTGACACACTATCTCTCTTCCACACAATCACAAGTGTGTATGTGTGTGTGTAAATATATACATGTATGTGTGTGTGTGTGTGTCTATGTGTATGAGTATTGCAAAAGAAAAAAACTTTTAAAACAGCACACCAGTGAGACATTTTAATATACTTTCAACTAAAATGTTATGTAGGAGTGACCTTAGCCTTTTGTATAAAAAAATACATCAGACCATGCGCTATAATAAATGTATGGATTGTGAGATTGTCATTTCTTCCCACACACACACACCAATTTCATCAGCTGGTAAAGGACCTGTCCCATAATCTTTACCCTATTGCTTTCAACCATTTCATCGGTTGTCATCAGGAGATTGTAGGTTGTAGTGTGTTAGTTTTTTTTTCCTTCTTTTATGTATTGCACTTTCAAATTTTCAAATTATATATATATAAGTTAAGGTTGACTTTGTCTTCACTACTCTACATTAGATATACATGCTCTATCAATGATATTGAGCACTCTTTATAAATATAGCAAAACATATTATCAATATTAATATATAATGTTGTATAGTCTATTTCCAATGCTACTATAAAGCCATATACCCATATACAAGTCAACATATTTCTTCATAAAACAATAAGGCTTTTGTACTTGTGTGTGTGTGTGTGTGTGTGTGTATTTACCAACCCCTCTGCATGAGCAGGATGCGACACAAGGTCAATTTCTTATGCAGAATTTAACAGGTTTGTATTCAGAGTTTTCCTTCTCCTAGACTGGTTACCTAGCCATGGTTAAAGAGTCCAGTCTGCCCTGCTATTTACCCAGGAGGGAGAATTGAATTCATACCTTTCCCAAGGGCATTAGCGCTATGTGAACTGTAGTTTCATCCAGGATTTGAACTCAGGTCGATGAGTCCATTCCCTATGACTCTAGCCATTACACCACACACCTCCTGTGTGTGTGTATATATGCGTGTGTGTGTGCGTATATGTGTTAGATTCTGTTTCAAATTAAGGAACCCTTTGACAGATAATTTTGATAATCTTGCACAACAGGCATGTTAGAGAAATTATTTAAACCATCCACAGTGTTTCAAGTTAAGATGAACATTCACTCAAGATGATCAAAAATCTTTCTGCATTAATGGATAATGGTCACATTAAGAATTTTTGATAAAGTATGAAACAAATCTAAACCCTCAGCTGCTCTACTCTCCAGATTTGGTCTCAGATTTTGTTCTCAAAAGTGAAATTCACAATGAAAAGTCACTTATTTCAGATCATGGAAGAGATGGAAGAGATAGAAGAAAATGTGCTACATGATCTGTATACTGTCTTTCAAAAAACATGCATGGGGAGGGGACTATTTTGGAGGTTACAAGTCTAATTAAGTCTTAGGTAATACAATATGACTTCTCCGTCAGCTATGGGTAAATAGTAGAGCAGACTGGGCTTTTAAACTTTGGAATGACAACTGGTCTAGAAGAAGGAAAACTCTGAATTTAAAACTTCTAGAAAATTTAGCTTGTATTACATCCTGCTTGTGCAGAGGGGTTGGTAAATATATATTCACAGATATGTATGCATATGCAGAGAAAGAAGGAAAGAGATTGATTGCTAAAATTACAGATAGATCAATTTTTAAAAAAACAAACTTTTACTATACAAGCATGTCATACAAATTTGAAGTAAGGTCATATACTGCTGTTACTTCTATTTTTTCACTCATAAAGAGAATAGTGTAGCAGCAACAATATGTCTGTGTTAGCGCTGCAGTTTCATAGCAAGTAGGTTTTGATGGAGTAAATTATTCTGATAGTAGCAAGATTTTTGTTAACTCAATAATGTACTTCTAACTTAGAGAATAAAGCAATTCCAATCCAATTTGCAAATCAATAATAGGGGTCTCTGATCATGCTCACATTAATTATCATAATTTCTCAAGGAAGATAACTATTTAATATTAATTAATAAATACATCTTATTTATTTATTATTTTCAATTAATTATAATCTAAATAGGATGTGAGTCAATATTATTTTATAGCTTCTTTAATCATAACAGATGTGTTAGTGAATTGGAATATAGATACCAATATAAGTATAAACTTAATTATATCTAAAAGCAATACCTTGGGGGATAAACAAGGTATCTCTAAATTTGTTAATGTATATATATATATATCTATATATCTTTACAAATTATTATTTACAAGTAGGTAAGCAGATAACATGAACACACAAACTAAATGTATTAAGATAATTTAATTAGAATAAATCAGTTTATATATTTATCATATAGTTGATAGATCCAGTTTCAAGTTTTTTTCTTCTCCTAGACTGGTTGCCTTTTCAAGGCCAAAGAACACAGGTGGGAGAAGACACAGATTCATGCCTTTCTTAAGAGCTTAGCACAAAAGTGAAATGCAAACAGCTTCATCTTGGAATTCTAACTTGCCATGTTGAGTTCATTTTCTAACATGATAGCCATTATGCCACACACCTCCAACATAGCATAGTTACTTTTTTTTTATCTGTTTTTAAACAAAAACTATTTTTTCACTTAAGCAAATGCTTGTTCCATTCAAAGTAATTGTTTATCAATGGGTCTCAATTTCTTTTACTTATTTTCTTCTGGACCATTTTATGTAAGATCCAGGTTTTCTTCTTGCTTCATTTACATCATTTCTCATTGTGTGCTTTCTTAGTTTTTTCACAGCCTCCTCAAGTGAGGTGAAATTAGCTGATGGGTAATGAACTCCTTACCTACAACTCATACTTTTCTTGTCTTTTATCTGCTTGGGTCCTTTTCTCTCAATCTCTTTTGTTTTTCGTCCCTTAAGGTTCGATTTTCTTCTGATGTTTCAAGTTTTCTAGTCTCCATCTTCTTCCTCTTTCATTATTCTTTTTTTTCCCCTTTTCTCCTTATTTTTCTTTACTTGTTCCTTTTCTTCAAATCTTCCTCTCACTTTACTATTTTTTCTTCAGTCTAATCCAATTCTTTTCATCTAGAATTTCTTTTTTATTCTTTTTTAAATGTACATGATCATGTTTCTTTTTGTGTTTTTTAACTATTTCTTTACCTCAGTTCTTCATTTTTTCTATTACATTTCTTTATAACTTCATGATCAACCCTAATTTTTCCTTTGGTCATTTTTATCATTCTATTCATTTTCATAAGACTTTTTGTATTTCCTCTTCACAAACTCTAATTTCCCTCCTTTATCTGCTCTCATTCTTAATTTCTTTTTTATGTATCCTCCATTTTTATTCTTCACATATTCTTTAACTATCTTTTACTTATTTCCTTCTCACACCTATTTTGGCCCTATACTTTATGCTCTTTCTCTCTCTCTCTCTCTCTCTCTCATATATATATATATATATATATATATATATATATATATATATTTCAGGCTAATTCTTCTGGATGTTTGTTGGTAAATTTGTTATGCCTTGATGTGGAAGTTCAAAGCTTATTTCAACAATCTACAAGACAAAATTGAAGCCATTTTGTTTGAGTATAATGTTTTTCCTGAGTAGCAAACGCCTAATTGTGGCTATAAATCTGCCAAGAAAGGAACAACAATTTACATTCTATATACATGTCTTAATACGCACATTTATTCATACATAAATATCCGTGTAAAAAAACTTGCACAAAATAGTTGGTTCAGTTTTTGTAGCTATGTTCCAACAGGAAAATGGCACATTGTAGTGTTTATTTAAGTTTGCCACAGGTAGAATGTGATACAAGGTTGCAAGTATGGAGCATCTACTGAGGAATTAACTTGCTATTCATTAGTAATGGATCTGCGAGACTAGCTTTCTAACCATTACACTATGATGGGATACCCTATGGCACTTTGGACTATAGGGACATAATAAATAATTACCTCTCTTAGGGAATTGGCAAATCTGTTAAGATGGCAGGTGACATAAAATAGGGTGTTACATGGCAGGCTCAGAAACCTACTTACAACCTGTTTTTACTTCTGTTTTTCAAACTGTAGAGATGTTGCCTCTGGTTCCTGCCAGAGAATGGTAAAGCCTACATGTAATAATTACACCTTTTACTATTTTGTACCCCTTCCACATACTGCTTGTTTATGGAACAATAGGTGTTTACTTCTAGCTATTGGGACATGTTTGTGTATTGTTTCATTCAATGACACTGGTGTATATATTGTATATATCAAATGTCCTTGTATGTGTAAATGAGCTTATCTTTCCTACTGTTGTGTTCAGTGTTAGTATACCATGGATATAATAATGCTAATATTGGTTTTTGGTGAGTGAGTACTTCTCTAAATATCTTCGCTACCACCAAGTATTCTGATAGTAACAAGATTTTTGTTAACTTAATGGTCTAACATATAAGAATAAGTGAATAATGCAATTCCAATCCAATTTCCAAACCAATAATAGTAGGGTCTCTGCTCATGCTTTAATATTGATATCATTTCTCAAGGAAGATAACTATTAAATACTAATTAATAAATACTTCTTATTATTAACTTTAATATTTATTTATCATTTTCAATTAATTATAATCTAAATTCTATAGGATGTGATTCAACATTATTCAATGGCTTATTTAATCAGCGTAGATGTGTTAGTGAACTGGAATATAGATACCAATATAAATACAAACTTGATTATATCTAAAAGCAATACCTTGGGGGATAAACAAGATATCTCTAAGTTTGGTAATGTATATATATATATATATATATATATATATATATATATATATATATCTGTGCATATGATTATTTAAAACTAGGTAAATTGATAACATGAACACACAAAGTAAATGTATTAAGATAATTTCATTAGAATAAATAAAAGCTTATATACTTATTTTATATTTGTATAAAAATGTAAATATCAATTTATGCATATTAGAAAATTACATCAACTATATGTGATATATATGAATAGACATTCATATATAAAATATACAATGACAAGGTACACAGAATTTCAAGTAAACCCACATATTCATACATACATATTATTCTTATACTTATTTAATCAAAGCCAAAAGACTCAATTAAGCAGGTTAGTCAAAACACAAAAAAAGAGAGATGACAAATAGATGAAAATTAAAATTCATTCATTTCAATAACTAGCAAAAAACCCCAAAAAAACGGCCTCTTGTCAGTGTAAAAATTAATTTTTGCCACACTCTTTCATAAAAAATGTAAACAAATCTTTAAAATCTTATATTTAAAAAATAATAATCAACATAAAAAAGTAGTTTTGCTGTCAAAATTCAAATAAAGATGTTTTCTTTCTAATAAAACCAAGTTTCTAACAGTTAAATTCAAATTAATTCAAATATTTAAGGTTTTTCTTGGTGTGTGTGTATGTATGTGGGGGGGGGGGGGCTTAAATAAAAAAAATGTTTGTTTTGTTTTATGACAGATGATAATAAAATATAACGTTTTTGTTTTCACCTTATAATAAAATATAAATTATTAATTAATGTTAAAAAAGATTATATTACCTTATTAATATTGATCAATAATTTTATTGCAAAATATCAAATTTAACTACAGAACTCCTTTTTTATTTTTTTAAAACCCTCTGTCATTGAATTTGGAAAAAGAAGCAGGTGGGTAAGCATATTGATGAAACTGTTGTTAGGGGGAGTCAGTATATGTTTTGTTACAGAGTTTGCTTTTAAGCGGAGGGAATAAGCATGATTGATGAAACAGTCATTAAATTTAAACTCATAATGAAAAGCGGACATGCACAAGCCAAAATTGGATACAGTTAAATACACAAACATCTTCAGATTTAATGTAGATGAACATTATGTGACTATTTCTTGTTTGTAAATAATTTTCTTGTAAAACTCTCTATGTTGGATAACTTTAAATATATATTAAAATAAAACAAACTATATATAGATTAATAATACCGGGTATGTATTTATTAAAACTTGGTTTAACAAACAATGTGGACCATTTAATATTGCCTACTTAATTACTGAGTATATATAATACAGAACTGTTCTTTATTCTATATATTAATGATTTTGACTATAGATTAAATACTTGATAAACTTATGCAATTCCTGAGGATATTGTGATGTAAGTAGTGATATAGTTTTATTTACAGACAGACACATAATCTCCATTATAATAAGATGATCACAAGCAGCCTTATTTTGCAATTAAAAGTTTCACTTAGCCATCCTCTTATAAAGATTGTGTTCAAGAGCTTTGTTTTCTGAATCTGTAAGTGAGGTAAAATTAATCATGTAGTCCCTGGGGGCCATCCTAAAAGGGGCAAAGCCAGATTTATTGCCCGGTGCCTGAGGCACCTCAAAAAGGGAATGCCAATTGGACAACACTTTTTATACAGGCCACTGCATGAGCTTTGTTTTGTGTGTGGCTCATCACGTTTAAAAAGACATTGTGTTAATCCAGCCTAGTGGTAGGCCAGGAAAATAAACTCAAAGGCTATTTTTAACTGATGAATGAGTCAAAATTAATCATTTTGTCCCCAGGGGCCATCCCTCCTGGCAACAACTGCTCCCTTGCTTAAAATAAACCCGACTTAACGGCTGTTTTTGATGACCATTAGGTTTAATATAAATTCATATCTTATTCATAGAATTAACTGCAAGTGATAATTTAATTAAAGTTGAAAAGGGTCTAGTTTAGCTCTGTTATTAGAGCATCTGCCTAGATACCACAAGGTAACGGGTTTAATACCAGCCCTCACCAACACAATGCATGAGTAGCATAGTTTAGATCTGTACGGTAAAGTGGGGAACTGATGGTAGGTGTGGCATTCCACCTCAGATGCAAAAAAAATCTCCTTGGTTTAGTGCTAGTGAAAAGGGGGTAGACTTCCTCGCTGTCCTTCTGATACTGACAATAGGGCACTCAGCCAACTTTATTACTTTACTCTATATTACCATTTGCTAATTTTAAACATAATCTCATTCTTTGCCAATGCACTTGATCCAATACATATTTATTGAGCAAAAAACATTAAACATTATAAAGTGAAATTCTTTCCATCAGAATTCAGATGAAAATATACACTGGCTCAAGCACACTGAGGTGGGGCAAAAGTAATTGGATTGTAAATCATATAAAATTTGACAAGTCATTATTGTTGTTATAATAAAATTTTATCATGCTATTAATGGCTACCCAATGTGTATCATATGCAGGTAAAAATGACTGAAACAAAAGCTGATTGAAAATTGGTAATAAAAGTAATAGCAATGAATTTGCTTCTGACAATAGATTATCATTTTATGAAGAGACTCTGAAAATTGAATACATACATATATATGTGTGTATGTAAGTATATGTATATATGAATGCAGAATTAGAAGTGCCAGTGTCCAAACAACAGTTCTGGCTGTATAGCTAAAACCACTTTTATAAATTTAAGAGACCTGGATAAAGTCCAAACTTAGTTTATGTCAGTTTTATAAGTCAACAACTCACAAACTGCACAGCAGCATTATATCAAATTGAACAAAGTAGATTTTGAGCGACTGAACAAACAGAATCAAACATAGAAAATAAGTGTGATCTCATCTTCTGTATAATGCTTTCTTTCTTTCTTTATACATAACTTCTGTTAGAGTAAAGCAAATAGATATATAAAATTAATAAGTGAATCATGATATGATTTGAACATTTAACCTGTAGGCAAGAAACATATCCACTACATTATATGATATAAGGGTTAGCAAGTTAGTTTCTGCTTTAAGTTGAGTATCAGAGTTAACAGAAAAATAATAGGAAGAAACACATTGAGTATTAACAATGAAGAGAAAGGTTTACTAAGTAAAGATACAAGATGAACACAGTAATTAGCAATTGCAAATAATTAAAGTAATACACTTAAAATGCTCTTAGAGAATAAAGTAATTTTTAGTCTATTTTGAAACTGAAAGATAATTTTATGGGGTCTGTATTCATGCTAAACAGGATTTTTTACTCACCCAAATTCCTGATAAAACTATGAAATGCTATTGGATTAATGGGTGGGATAAGTATTTTTTCAATAAAGATCTTAGATACATACATTTACTAGTAAATATTTGCAGTTTTATACAATTACTAATGGCAATTCTATTTTAGGGAAATAGAAATATTTTCCAATTTTGCAGCAAAATGAATACAAATTGGCAAAGGTCAATATCGAACCCAGAAAACTTGTGATTGTAAGGTAGATGTTCTACTAACTGAGCTAAACAGGCATAAGTACTGATAGTTATTTACTAAGCTTAGCTTTGTTGTGGTACAAGGCCAGAAGTATGGGGCACCCAGAGAGAATCTAACTCATTACCAATGGTCTTGTAATCTAGCTTGCTAATCAGTACACCACGTAGTGTCCAAGACATAAGTACTGATCAATATATAATTCTAATTTTTTAATGCATACAATAAATTATATCAGATGTGAATAACTTTGAATTTAGACAAATGTTTCTTAAGCATATTCAACAGCAAATAAGATTATTACATGTTATTGCAAAAACATTCTTGAAACAATAAAATTTATCCTCCAATTTCTGTATTTAAACACTTTGTTTAACTTCTTAAATTATTCATTTATATTGAAAAACAGAATTGATATCTGCTAAACAATGAAAAAATCATTAAATTCTGTTGTGGTTGCTTTTTACTGTTAATTCTATTAAGACATTGCTATAATACAAATATCTCCTGTTCTGTTTATTTAGACTGTTTTGAAATATATGTATATATATATATATATATATATATATATATATATATATATATATATATATATATATATAAAGATTGTTGTAAATCCAACAAGAAGAAAATCAATGAAATCCACCTAAATAAACAGACTCTGACTGAATATCAATCAACTGGAATTAACCAGTGTGATTTATTACACTAACCACCCCCTAAAAATGTCTATATATATGAATCCCAACATAAAATTCTATTAGTTTAAAAATGATTTTAAGCAATCTGAAACATGTATCACACCCACCAAAATGAATAGAAAAAATCAAAACCATTTTGTAGACATATATATATATATATATATATATATATATATATACACACACACACTAAATATATGCTCCCAGTCCCTGGTAGGGCTCTCTGAAGGCAATTTAGCTGACAGTCACTGTATATGCTTAAAAAATAGCAAAGTTATCCTATTAAATGGATATGAGCTCTCTGGAAATCTTGTCATACATACCTATGAATGTTTTTATCAGTTAAAATCTCATTCATGCTTGTAGGTGCTGATGATGGTCCAGTGGTTAAGAACTCTGACTGATGAAAAATCAGTTGGGTTTTGATCTTGCCTATTGATAGCCTGCAAAGTCTAGCCACACTGAGGAGACTTGATATGTCAAAACATGGTGTATGTGGATGACTATATATATATATATATATATATATATATATATATATATGTGTGTGTGTGTGTGTGTGTGTGTGTGTGTGTGTGTGTGTGTATGAGGGTCGGATGAAAAATTTAGAGGCTGACCAAATACTCTCATGGAATGAGATCAAATGTTGGTTTATCATTCAACATTGTTTCATTTGTGGTTCACAAACTTCTCTACATCAGTGTTGCAGTACTTGGATCCCATTGGTCAAAAACGTCATCAATAACAGATATGACATCATCTCATGAACTTTTCAGCCCAACTCATATATACACTTTTCATTCAAGTTAAATAAATTGCAACGAAAAAAAAAAACATAATATAATCTATAATTATTAGTCTTTCTTTATTCTTTAAAGTTGTCCAAAACAAAACCAAAAAAATAAAGTTCCCAAAAATGACTCATCAAGTCATATAAAAATAGTTGTATATCCCAAAGAGGAAAACTTACAGTTAAATGAAAATTCATATCAAATAAAGTTTAAAGAGTTAAAGAGAAAATGCAGACTTAGAAACATAGGTAAAAGAGAGAATAATTTGAAAAAAAAGTTACATATTGATTTATGTGGAGAAAGGTAGACAAACACGGGATGTTATAGAAACTGGATGTTTATTGTCGACGATGCAACGTTTCGATCTATTAGATCTTCTTCAGGACTTGGATATAGTTCTTGCTTCAATGATGGACATTCACCATTTTGAGAATGTCCATCATTGAAGCAAGAACTATATCCAAGTCCTGAAGAAGGTCTAATAGACCGAAACGTTGCATTGTCGACAATAAACATCCAGTTTCTATAACATCCTGTGTTTGTCTACCTTTCTCCACATACTGCTGGATTAACCTCCTCACATTTCTCCCATATTGTTTCATAAGAATAACATTTTATCTAGTGCAACACCATTAAAATGCTCTTACATAGAGAATAATGTAATTTCCAATCCAATTTGTAACTTAAAGGTAAATGTGGGTTGTAAATATACACATTTCCAATAGTTTGGTTTGGTTTCTTTGTTTAATGGCATATCAACCTTCATGGGTTATTTACTGACAAAGCAACCCTGTAGAAGAATAGTAGTGGTATTATTTAACCCATAACTGAGGAAAGAGAGAATTCATACCTTTCCCAAGGATATTAGTCCAAAAGAAAATGTAATAGTGCAACTAGAGTTCAAAATCACTTAGCCATGACATAATAATTTTCCAAAAGCACGTAGATACGCAAAATCATCCATCTCAAAATAACATGCTGGGCATAAATATGTGCTCACAAGCAGACATGCACAAACTGATTCATTGAAAATGAAGAATGAAATGAAAGATACAAGAAGAAATGGATATTTAATAGACGAGTCCACAGAAGATAATAGAATAAGAAGGAAGGTTTCATTAGAAGAAACCTTTAAAAAACCGAAATTGAAAATTTTAGCAAAAAAGTAAAAATGAAAAAGGAAATGAATATACAATGAATAAAAAGGAAATGCTAAAAACAGCAATATTTCAGTAGTAATATCTTATCTACTGAAAGGAAGATAGCTATTAAATGATAATTTTAAAGTATTTTCTCAGATTTTTTATTATTTACAATTAATTATAAATTCTGTAAATAGAATATGACTTGATATTAAGCATAACATCCTTTAAAGTCTGCCTTTAGGGGAGCAGTCATAAATTTCATGACTGAACTGAATATAAAAGAAAAAAAAAAAGGATGTTCCATTTGATATAATTGGCATTGATATAAGCTAATAGACCAAAAGTGACTTTGATTCTCACTAAGTGCCTTCTATTTGTGCCATAAATAAGGTCAGGTTTGTAAATAACTATATATAGCAACTACCTAAAAACCACAAGTTTCCAGGTTCGATACCAGCCCTCATTAACTCGATACATGAACAGCACAGGATCTCTGCAGTAAAGTGGGCAGCTGATTGTAGGTGTTGTGCTCCACCCCAAATGCAAAAACAATCACCCTGGTCTAGAGCTAGCGAAAAGTGGATGGACTCCCTCGATGTCCGGATGATACCAACAATAGGCCACTTCTCTGACTTTACTTTTTTTACTATATATATATATATATATATATATATATATATGGTAGCATTGATGAATCAGTTGCTTTTACTTAAGTAAAAATACTGGCATATATTATGTACTTATGAGTGTATTAAACTTTTGATTGTCCAGAGTATGACACTAAACTACATCTGGGGGTGAGGATCTAGTTCTGGAACTCTGGGGAAAGTGAAATCCCTCCTGTTACCATTTTTCCTAGGTCCATTCTGATGTAGAGTGGTAGTGCCTTTTAGGGTTCCAGCTCAGAGCCAAATTGAAAATTATTATTATTAAATAGGAAGAACTTAAAACCATATAATTTCTTAAAGCTGTTTACAAATGATTATTATCATTAGTTACTTAAAATTGTATAAATGTTTGCAATAAAAAAAATAAGAAAAAACAAAAAGATTGACTTTGGCATTAAATAAACCAAGAGGGTTTGAAATGCTATAAAAAATCAACATTATTTTAAAAATGTAATTCTTTTTTATGGTTCAATAAATTCTTTGAACATACAAGGTGTGTCAAAAAAGTATCAAGATTTTTTGTAGTTTTTGACACACCTTGTATTCTGAAAAAATGAACATTCCATTCATTGTTTATTTCTATCTTGGTAAATACAGCTTCAAACTTGGCACTTTTATGACACACCTTGTATTCTGAAAAAAAATTAATGTTCCTTTTATTCTTCATTTCTATCTTGGTAAATACTGCTTCAATCTCGATACTTTTATGACACACCTTGCACATATATTACAATACATACTTCATACTATATGTATATCTATATACATATAGATCTATACATGTAAACACACACATATCACAGATATGGAAATATTAACAAGCATATTCTTAAAAAATCTGAGGTACAATGTTTTTTCTTATTTTCCTTTTTTAAAAAGAAAAAAATGGAAAGAAAAAGTTATCCATGTATTAGTGTGAATTGTATAATTTCTAAACTAGTTAATATTTGAGACATTTTTTCCTACTGTAAAATTCTATCATCCTTTATTTTTTGAGTTTGCTTTTATTTAACATTTTTTTTTTCATTGATTATTTTATGATTAAGAAAAAAAGAAAAGCAATAATAATAATAATAATAATAATAATAATAATAATAATAATAATAATGCCGACTCATTTGTCAACCAGAATATTTTTTGTCTATTCTCCATTTTAGTTATCAATTTTCAATAGATCAGCTGCTGTATGATGTGATAATTAAAAAAAAAATAATGAAGCCACATCTTTCAAATCTTTTCACATTTCTATCCTAGTTTTGATTTTCATTCCCACAATGCAATATCTGCAAGGAAATGCAACTGATAAAAGACTGTATGATTGAATGAATTTCCGTTATTTTTTTTTTTTTCATAATTCAAAAAAGTCTGTGATGGTTGCTGTCATTATTTTACTGATATTTGTTGGATACAACTGTGAAAAATCTATGACAGATTAGAAGTTTTTAAAGGCAAGTTTTGGGAATAAATACATTTATTTGAAAGTGATTATTTAATTTAAATTAAACATTAAAAAAATACATCCATAATTCTTAAGATATTTTTTACTTCAATCAGAAAAAAGAAAAGAAAACAAAAGAAAAGAATTTCAAAATTATGTTTTTATAAACTCCTGTTAACGACAAGATTGAATGGCAAAAGGCCTGACCATAAAAGTATTAAATTTTACATTATGATTAAGTAATACAATCTTAATTCTTGAGGAAGCATCATCATTACCTGTCATTTTAAAAAGATATAGTATATATAGTATAGTATGTAAATGAAAAAACAAAAAACAAGGTATTCAGGATGATTTTCTTATAGTTGAAGTATTTTTCAATGTTAAACTTTTCATTTTCTTTATATTAAACCATCATCAGAACACTTTCAATATGTGATATTGATTCTTCTGAATTATATTCAATTTTGAATATGGAAAGTAAAATGAGAAAAATCTTATTTTTTATTGCTGTTAGTAGCATTCTGTTTCTTTTGAAACTTTGTGACAGAATTTGTGTTCAAAATTATTTTTAAAAAAAGGTATGTATAGTTCAATATGGAGGTGTGCTTAAAATAATGTATTAGCTAGACAGCAATGTAGTCTATCTCCTTTTCACTAGTGCTAGACCAGAGAGATTGTTTAGCATCTGAGTTGGAGCACCACACCTACAATCAGCTCTCCACTTTATTGCACAGATCCAAACTGTGCTAATCATGTGCTGAGTTAGAGAGGACTGGTATCAAACCTGGAACCTTGTGGTTCTTAGACAAATACTCTTCCAACTGAGCTAAACCGGCTTTGAACATTTTTGTTCTCAAAAATCTTTTCAGAAAATCACACCCCTCAGAGGATCTTTTTGTTTTTATCTGATAACCAAATTCTTATTTTATTTGATAATCTTATGAAAAAAATTATCTGAGAATAGAAGTTTTCATGACTCCTTTTCCCCTACTTTATTATTAAACTATAACAGTAAGGCGAAAATACACACATATATTTATATAAATGTATATATACATATTCACATCAATAATTTTCCAAAAGCACGTAGATACACAAAATCATCCATCTCAAAATAACATGCTGGGCATAAATATGTACTCACAAGCAGACATGCACAAACTGATTCATTGAAAATGAAGAATGAAATGAAAGATACAAGAAGAAATGGATAGAAGAAACCTTTAAAAAACCGAAATTGAAAATTTTAGCAAAAAAGTAAAAATGAAAAAGGAAATGAATATACAATGAATAAAAAAGAAATGCTAAAAACAGCAATATTTCAGTAGTAATATCTCATCTACTGAAATCGATGTCAACATATGCATAAATAAAGCATGGACTGCTATTGATGATCTGATCTCTCAGATAAAATATACCAGGAACTTTTCCAAGCTTTAATATATGTCAGTACTATTGTATGTTTGCACCACTTGGACTTAAACAAAACTCCTAGAGAATAAGTAGGAACTACATAAACATGCTGTGTCATTTTGAACAACCCTCGAAGCAGTAGACATGTACAATATTAAAAGTAAGTAAAGTTATTGGAGTGGCCTAAAGTCAGTATCAGCCAGACAGCAAGGGTGTCTATCTGCTTTTCACAAGCACTAGACCAAGAAGATTGTTTTTGGTGTCTGAAGTGGTGTGACACACTTACCATCAGCTCCTCCCTTTACTGCACGGATCCCTGTACTACTCATACACGGAATTTTCATGGTCGGACACTCTACCAACTGAGCTATAAAATTAATGCACACACGGAAACATATTTGTAAATTATCGATTATTACCAAACATGCATAAATACATAAAAAGTCAACTCAACCTCCTTTTATTTGTTTTCAGTTTGCATTTTTTTAATTCATGATTCATTTCAGTATTAACCTTTTATCACAGTCTAAATTTATTATCTGTTTCCGATAAGAATGAGAAATTTCGAAAAATGTATTTTATCTTGATGAATATTCACCATGTTCATTTCATTTTCTTGTTCTTGGTCTTTTATGAAAGTAAAAAGTTTAGAATATTATCCAAGTTAAACCAGCTCTGGCATTTTGCTACTTCATGAGAGATGTCATGCAATTAGCCAAAACACAGCCATGAAACAACGTTCTGAAAATCTTTAAATCTTTTATATGAAACATTCTCCTCATTAGGTGTTCACTGGCACAGTTTGGACAATTTGCATTCAAGATCACCGTATTTAGCACCCACCCCAGAATAATGTACATGAGCCAATGTCAATGGGCCAACATTTGTCCATAACCTCCTGCGCATCTTCATTACGTGGGTCAACCTTATAGCTGGGTCAATGTATGCAAATACAATGCCCAGGGGTTTTGTATCTCACACTTGGTCAGTTTAGAGAAGGTTGCCAAGTTTTGATGGGTGACTGATCCTGGGATGGAAAGGACAGAGGGAAAAATTGTTAGATCTTAAAGTATAGAGAGAATCAACTTTAAAAAAAAAAGAAGATAAATAAATTGAACCTCACGTAATGGTCAAGCAGAAACTGGTTATTACACTAACTATTCCTCTATTCTTTGAAGACTTTTGATGATAAATCACTTCATTAGCACACACACACACACAGGTATTGGCAATTTTATCAGGGTTTATGTCAAAGATATATATATATCATTCGTTTATAATTCATCATAGATAGAGACAGAAAAATATGTATGTACATTTATGAGAGAAGATACTGACTTCATGAAACTAAACTATCTTTGGCTTAAGGCCAAAATTTCTGAAGCATTCAGTGAGATTTCTGAGAGCCATTTGTCCAACGCTGTAATATGAGAGATCCTCAGGAATAATGAAATCTAACAATGTCTTGTGGGAATACAAACCTATGGATGAAATTCATGTATCATTGGTAATTTTCTCTTTTACAATGGACATTTGTTTGAAATTGCATTTCATTAAAATCTAAATTGTTAATGTTTATTAGGTTGTTTGGGAAATAATAACCAATTTTGTTAAGCATTTAAATCTAAAATTGTCTTTTCTCAACAACCTTATATATATATTATATATATATATATATATATATATATATATACATTTCTCAATCTAAAATGTATATATATACGTTTCTCAATCTACAATCTACAATGTTATATATATATATATATATATATAATATATATATATGTGTTGCTCAATCTACAATGTTATATATATATACGTTTCTCAATCTACAATGTTATATATATATACGTTTCTCATCTACAATGTTATATATATATATACGTTCTCAATCTACAATGTATATTATATATATATATATATTATATATATATCAATCTACAATGTATATATATATATACGTTTCTCAATCTACAATGTTATATATATATACGTTTCTCAATCTACAATGTTATATATATATACGTTTCTCAATCTACAATGTATATATATATACGTTTCTCAATCTACAATGTTATATATATATATATATATATATATATATATATATATATATATGTTGCTCAATCTACAATGTTATATATATATACGTTTCTCAATCTACAATATTATATATATATATATATATATATATATATATATATATATACACATATATACGTTTCTCAATCTACAAATAAAACGTAGTTTTAGAAACATGTATAATTATCTAAAGCATGTACAAATTTAAACAGAAAACATTCTAAGAAGGAGGAACATTTAACAATGTCATTTCTAATTCTAAATCATTATAAATGAATTGTATATTAATTTGAAGAATTTTTTCTGTAATTCTAGTTGATATGTACATAATGAAAACATCAATAATTGTCATAAATTTACTAATGTATGAATATTTATCTTGAAATTGAGGAAGAACAATTGCTTCATGAATTCATGTATATATTGATGGGAAATAAAATTGCAACATCCTGAATATCTGCTTCAATTTATTCAAGTTGAAACATACATGTAATGTACCTGGATTACAACAAGTTATTTTACATATATATAGAGAGATCAATATGTTCACAGGTTCTAAAATAAGGGATGTATCAATATCACACATTATAATTGGAATCATACTTCAGTTATTTATTATATATATATATATATATATATATATATATATATATATATGATGATGATGATGATGGCAGCAAATATGTGTTCGGGTATTGCCATTACTTGATAAAGGATACAAAAAATAAAAAGCCAAAAAAAAAATTAGCCTTCATTGAATGTTTGTTTTGCTATTTTAAGCTACAGCCAGCCTTTGTGTTATCACAAACACATAAATGGTAAGATATGTATTGCATATCAAGCAATGCATATGCCTGAAGTTTTTTTAAGTGAGGAAAGGCTTTTCACAGAACTAATCCCACTCTTTGAGGACTGCCACACTGAACGAAAATGAAGAACAAGTCATATTTCTATGCCCCCATGTATGTTATGTGCTTGATGGCCATTGAGCACAAGGCTTCCTCCGCACTTTGACAGCACTACTGGTACTATGTAATCCAGTACTACCTGTTTCCTAGTCGGGTCATCGGCGACTAAACCGGTTACCTCACCAAGCTTGTCTGGTGAGGAGGGTGGCTAGACACCCAGCAGGATGAAAAACACATACACACACACACACATAGAAACAAAAGAGTGGTAAAAGTTCTCAAACTGACCAAGAAGAGAATATAGATACTATTCAACACATTAATCCTGCAGTTCAACACACTTAGCACATTGTTTCTTAACTTTCATTAATCTTTACAAAAAATAATATGAAATAAACAACTCCTCCTCAAAAGAAAAGATCAAGATCATTGCTTTATTCTTTGGGGTGAAAAGTTTTCAATATTCCCTCATATATTAATAATTTTTATGATGTTCAACATCAAAGAAAGTAATAAATATTTCTATATTAACTGAAGATTCAACTCTCTTCAATATAGAATTCTAAACATTTGAAACACACTAAGAAAGAGTCTTTTGTTTGCTACGGATTATATATGTATATTATAGATAATATAGTGGTTTGAAAATCGCATAAGCGAAAAACTGTCAGTTACTAAGCTCTGTTGAATTCATGACCACACTATATGTATATGACTAGCAGAAGAACCCTGGGTTACCCAGGTTAAAAGTAATATACTAATGCATATATTTTAAATAAAAATTAATTTGATTTGCTTTCTGTATAAATGAGGTCTTTTATATTAATTTTCTTCAAGTCCCAGTCCCTGTGCAAGTGGAAATGGCAATGCTATTTGATTTCTGGTTAAATTAGACCTTCCGGTTCAATTTAAAGCTAAAATGTTCCAGAAATGGTCAGGCTCCCTTAACTATGCTCTTCCACATGCCTGACACTTTTTAAAACATTTCTTGAAGTTCACATGCCAATTTTTATTTAGAATGGCCCATTAGCCCTGAGGTCTATAGGTAACAAGCAAACAAGCCATATATATATATATATATATATATATATATATATGTGTGTGTGTGTGTGTGTGTGTGTGCATGATATATGTTATGCTTAAGATGATATTGTAATATCTACACATCATGCCTGAGATCAAAGTATAATGTCCCAATGTTGGGATCAAAGTGTATCATCTGTGCCCATGAAATCCAATTAAATATATTACCAAAATATAAAGAATTAACATAAAATTAAGGTAATTTATCCATCTTTATTTCTTATTTTTCATTTATGATTAAGGAAATATTAATTACTATTTGAAATAATAACTGTTTTCACCTGAATATAGAATATCTTTTAAATTCACTGTTTGACTTACTGTTACAGATACTACACCCAGATTCAAGACAATAGTGCCATCTAGTGGCAACTTAATCTTTGACAGAATTTCCTATTTATATGTAAATAATCCTGTAATTTTTTTATCGGAACTATGTTAAGATATATATATATATATATATATGTGTATATATATATACTAGTTCTGAACATTGGCTAATACATCAAAATATAATAAAATCATCCTCTGAATACCTTGTTTTTCATATCTTATTATATTCAAATACTGTTGGATTTATTTACATTTTCCCATATATATATATATATATATATATATATATATGTATGTCTCTTGTTTACCCCCAATCGTTCTTATTAATTTCTTTACATTCTGTCTTTTAATTGTCACCGGTGTAAATACTTGAAAAAGTACCAGTAGAAAAGGCCTTCGTATCCCCTTTATTCTATATTTTATTTCATTATAAAATATCACCTCCCCAATTTACATATGATTCCTCTACTTTTAGTATATAAGTTTTCATGTACCAAAAATCTATATATATATATAATATATATATATATATATATATATATATATATATGTATGTACTCCTGTTCACCATATGTAAGAAAGGTCACCCATTTAGTTTTGAATGATGTATATTTCAACACAAATAACTGAATATGTGTCTGTGGGTTGGTGAAATGAGTCAAATTTGGCCGTTCCCAAAGAAAGAAGATCCTCTTGAGTTAATGAAGTCACTCAAACACTTGTTAGGGTCCAGTGTCAAGATGTGATTGCACACTTTATGGCAATTAATGCTGACTTCATTGGCCAGCTGGCCAGGTTCCACCGTTCCGTTCAGTCATTTCCTCTGGGAAGTAACTAGCAAATAACTTTTCCATGAGCACAGACATTGGGTGAACTAAAAAGCCTAAACTCTGGCTCATTTGTCTGAATATACATTTTTTAGAAATAAATAAATATAAATGGAGTAATGGTACAGAAGATTGCTCATAGCTGTTTTAAGTAGAGGATACTTTATACTACTCAAGTCTTATGCTATTCACATTAAACCATGTTAAACTTTCATCTATATTGCTTAATAAAATTGAATTGGTTGGTTGATTAGTTTCAACCTTTGTGGGATTATTATTATTATCATCATTTGTTCATTATACCTCCTTGGACTTCTCCACTTTTTACTATCTTCTCACAATACCAAAAGAGAAAAAAATATCTTTTGGCAGAATGGATCTGTGAAGGCCTGTGGTGTAATAGTTACCATCATAGGAAAAGGACACAGCAAGACAAGTTCAAATCATGGATGAGGCTGGTTACATTTCCCATTGTGCTAATACCCTTGAGAAAGGTATGAATTTCCCCTCTGGCTATGGGTAAATAATAGGACAGTCTTTAACCTTAGGTAGACAATCAGTCTAAGAGAAAGAAAATTCTGAATTCAAACCTGTTAAAACTCCACTTAAGAAATTGCCCTTATGTCACATCCTACTCATGTGGAGGGATCAGTAAATATATATACAGAATGAATCTCAAAGTAATGGCACTGATGGGTAAACTCTATACTCACCAAAAGCCCGCAAAACTGAAGCCTTAAAACTGGATGTAGTTTTGAATCCTAACCAAGACACAAAAATGTTTAAATTAGATCTGCTGATAGTATAACCTGATATTAAAATATTTTATGAATTTGGTTATCAAAGATTTTCAAAAAGTTAATCAATCATAATTAATCTTGACTCCACTGACAGGGGATAGTTACAATATTACCATGTATAATTATCATCATCAAATTGTTGTGACAGCATGGATTCTATTGACTCTCTCTCACCATTTGTCCCTCTTGGCCATCACTTTTGGCAGGTCATCTACACGGCATACAAGATCTGCACAGAGCTAGTGAAAGTGATTTTTTGCTGGTTGACCAACACTGCTGTGTCCATATGTAGGAGACCACAGGAGAATGTTACTTATGAGTTCATCCTAGTTTCTCGTGTTCATCTTACTTGGATGGTTTATGTGATGGAAATATGTGGCCATATAACTGCGGTTTTGTGGGGGATACTGCTTCCAGGATTTTTTCAAAACAGCATGCAGTATCCTTGAGTAGTTCCCATCTAGCTTTTTCCCCAAGTATTTCATTAAAGTCCAATTGGTGCAACCATACATTAGTACTGACATGGCTACAAATTGGAAGAATTCCCATTTTATTTTATCAAAAAGATTTTTAAAAAATGAATATTATTAGGTATTCTTTAATACCAAATAATACAGCATTGAAACCTCTGTAAGCAAAATTAAAAGTGTATAAATATATAAAAGAGATGCACTTATTTTTAAATATAAATATTGAAATTTAAATTGTTTTTCTAGAGAAACAGAGTATATCAAGAATATATAGATTGAATCTATTCATGGCATAATGGATATGTTGTAGGACTCAGCTACCCAAGATCAAATCCTCAACAAGGTTGTTTTCATTTAACATACTGCTAATAACCTTGGCAAATGTATGAATCCAACTATTCTCCCTCCAGCTATAGGTAAATAATAGAGTAGTCTATGCCTTTTAATCTTGGTATGGCAATGGGTCTTGGAGAAGGAAAAATATTAATTCAAAACCAGTTATCGACCTGAAGTGGGTGGTTCTCTGCCAGGCTATTCTTACCCAAGACATGCTACAAGAGTAGCACTCCTACAACCAAACCTGGTTATGTGACCAGTGAGAGATATAAACTCTGAACCGACATCAGCTGCACATGATAACTGCAACCACCCAGAAGCGATCCAATAATTGAACCAATGCTGAATATCAACTCTGGGTCAATAAGATGTGGTTATGGAATAACCAATGATCTGCTGCTTTGGGGGATTGAAACAAATGGCTCGGTCTTTAACAGTAGATTTCAATAATCAAGGTTCCTGTCTCAATATTGGCCCTCGCCAACTCAGTGTATGAGTAGCACAGGGATCTGTGCAGTAAAGTAAGGAGCTGATGGTAGGTGTGGCGCTCCACCGCAGATGCAAAAAACAATATTGGTCTAGCATTAGTTAAAAGGGGATAGACTCCCTCGCTGTTTGACTGATACCGACTTTAGGCCACCTCAACGAAGTCTATTGATATTTAGATAATTCTATTTTATGAAGAAAGAAGAAATGGTGATATTTATCAAAATTTTAAGACCTATTTGTTGACTGTATCTAATTTTCCTTGAGCTTTTTTACAGAAAGAAGGTAATTTTATAAATATAGTTTTTTGTGTTTCAGCCCTGAAGAGAGACATTTGATATTATTGAGAGAGAGTCTATGTGTGTATGTTTCCTCAAACTCTCTGCTATGAGCATATTGCAATCAATACCTATTTTTAAGTGGAGTACAATTGATTTGGATTCAGAGTTTTTCTTTCTCTAGACCAGATACCATACTATGGTTTAAGAGCTCAATTTGCCCCACTATTTACCCATAACTGGAGGGAGAATAGTTGGATTCATACTTTTTGCAAGAGTTTAATAGGTTCAAATTCAGATTTGTCTTTCTCCTAGACTAGTTAACTAGCCAAGAGTTCAAGATCTCAGTCTGCCCTACTATTTACCCATAAATGGAAGTAGAGCAGTTGTATGCATATCTTTCCCAAGGGTATTAGCAGCTTTGTCCAGTATTTGAACTTGGGTTGCCAGGTCCATTTACTATGATAACCATTATGCCATTTGTGTCTATGTGTATGTGTATACTTTTTAGTATCACATTGAGAGGGTTTCTAGATTTAATAATTTGAAAATTTCATTTCAACCTGTGGATATATTGATCTGTATATGCAATTACTTACTGTAATAAAGCTATATTAAGAAGACCTATAAGCAAATTTGTTTTGGTTTTTGGGTCACTATTCAAGTAGCAGGTATTGGTCAGGAAATAGTCTGGCAAAGCCCATCACTCCTTAGGTGTGGTTTTAATTCAGAGTTTTTCTTGTTCTAAACTGGTTGGCATGTTACATAATTATTGGATCCCTAATACTTTTTTAAGGTAGTGTAGAAACATAATGGCGATTAGTGCAGCCCACGGCCTTGAAGGATGAGTGACAATGCTTGACCTCACTCTCACCTTGCCTTCCGGGGATAAATCGTGAGAACCGGAAGGCATAGAAAACCCTGTCTTCCAGTTTAAGGAGTAAGTAAGTTTCAGTCAGTTAGAAGGTAGCAGCGAGCTCGAAGGGGTAAGTCGTGTTATATACACGGTCCCTCATCTGCGCAGATTGTCTGGCTGGGGATTTACCGAATAAAGTAACATTAAAAGAAAATCGAAGTCTTGTGTTTACTAAAAACTAACAATGATACAGGGCTTCTGTTAACGAGAAATCCCCATAGAAGATCAGACCAGAATCCCCAAGTCAACACCAGACGCTAGACCAGACCAAGATGATAGACGATCAGAATAGCAAAGCTGGCCAGAAGAATAGATGTCCAAGATATAGAAGCAAGTAAGAAGTAAAAAAAGGGTATACAATATTATATCGATTTGGTACCGTGAAAACCTTCAGTATATAACAGGCATATCAAAGTTAAAGATGTTAGTTATTTTGTTTTACAGCATGTCAACGCTCTTTGCCATTTAATGCTGAATCAAGTTATTTTGTATAAACATAGGACTCAATTTGCTTACAGTACCTGCTGTTTCGTAAGTGGTCACCCAATTAAGTATAGAACAGGCTCATTGCTACTTCACTTCAGTGATCTAGCAAGAACTGGTGCTTTCAGTGTGACTTGACCGTAATGAAGGTCAAAGAGTCCAGCCTGCTATTTACTCCATAGCTGGAGGGAGAATAGTTTGATTAATACCTTTCCTAGGGGTATTAGGACTATGTGTAATGCAGTCTTATTCAGGATTTGAATTCATTTAGCCGAGTTCACTTACTACGATGATAACCATTACACCATGAGAATCTCCAGCTAGATTACCAGTAGGTTTAATCTTGAATTAATTGAAACATAGATTAAGAGTACTACAATTTTTTTTGCTGCCAGTGTATTTATCCATATACAATCTCATTCTTTGAATAACATTTCCATATATATATATATATATATATATATATATAAAATGCATGAGCACATTTTATTTTCGGATATAAAATTATCTTATTTTCTATGGAAAGTTTGAAAGGATAAGCTTTTAGTTTGTGCTGTCTATCTTCTTATCATTAAGATGATTTTAGAAGTCAGTGAAAACCCTGGATTTAGATATCCCTGGCCATCGAAGAAGGAGCAAAGATAAGGGTTTCTGTTATGAACAAAAAAAAATCACACATTTCTACAGATTAAAGGTTACTTTGTTGATAAAAACAAAAAAAATGTTACAATCAGGTATAAGCAAGCCTCTTTTAATTTTGCTTCCTGATTGTGATAGAAAATTTTTATATTGAGAATGAATATATAAGTGTCCACCTGATAAAAAAATAAAACTTTTTTTTTCATATATGAGGTATGATAGAAAAGCATTGACACTAAAGTTTTAAATTAAAAAAAAGAAATTAAATAAAGATGTGTGCACAGCTGAGTGACTAATATAATAAACTAATGATGTCTAGAGAAATAATTTTGTGCCAATTTGAAAATAAAATATGAAGCTCATCTAGATACTTTTTAAACAAAATATTTTGGTGAAACACTTCTAGACCGGTTGTCATTGCAAGAATTAAAAGTTCAGGCTATCCTATTTACTCATAGCTGAATTCAAACCTTTTCCAAGTGTATTAGCACTATATGAAATCCAACAAGCCTCATCCAGGATTTGAACTCGGGTCACCATATCCATTTCCTATGATGATAACCATTACACCACAGGCACTTGAGGGCATGCATGTATGTGGAAATAGATATTCAATCACTCTCTGTTCACTCTACAGCCACCAAAAGAGAGAGTGAGAGAGTAAAAAATACAGCTTCTTTTATTGGGGTTCACAGAGACTGAACCCACACTTATGCCTTTCTTTTGGTTAACTGCTGTTTTCAATCCAGGTTGCTAGATCAAGCACACTTTATTACAACTAGTCTACTGGATGAGATTTTAAACTCTGTCAACTTGTCTCTCTTCTGACTGCTGGCTTTTTTTAATAACACCTATTTTCACCCTGATTACATCCACTTACAATATTACACGACATAAGAAATATGAATAGTTTGATAAAAAAAAAAATTTAAAAAATAGCTGTTTGGTCCCTTACCCCCTATCACACAAACCATCCAAGTAAAACAAACACAACATGATGCACACTGCTGGGGAAGCAAGGATGAACTCATAAGTGATGTTCTCCAGTGGAGACTTACAAATGGACACACCAGCAAAAACATACATTGATCAGTTCTGTGTGGATATCGGATGCAATATGGAAGATCTACCAGGAGTGATGACCGATAGGGACGGGTGTGGAGAGAGAGTCATGTAAATCTGTGCTGTCAATGCAACCTGATGATGATGATGATAAGAAAAAATATGACAGTGCTGCTTTACACCATATCAAAAGAGAAGTTTCAAAAGTACTTTGACCAATAGAAAATGCTAGACTAAATGTGTTGAATGTAGAAAATTAATGTACCATTCATCTTTCATTTCTGTCTTGGTAAATACATCTTCTGTATTGATACTTTTTTTTGACACATTTCATATGCTAATTAGCTTTTAGTAATTCCTCTTAGAAAAAAAAATATTTGTATTATTTGATTTTTGAAATCGATAACGCCATTACTTTTTGCTTTTTATTTTTAATCTCATTGGTAAAAGATTTGTAATATGAAAAAGGCATTAACTAGAGCATCCATGAAACCTAAGAAATTTTTAAAGTTTTACTGATATAGAAAGAGTGATCTTTCTTCATATATCTGCTAGCATTACTTAGTAAAATTTTACTCTGAGACAAAAAGAAAATGTGTCTAAATGTCTTGTCTACTGACCTGAATTTTGACAACTTTTCTCCTCCAATAAATCTTATCTACTACTTTACTGAAATGTTAGGTGCAGGGCATATGTGTCATGCCATTTTATGAATCATTCTTAATTAATGCATCATAAAATCATATGAGAGAAAGTATATATATATATATATATATATATATATATATATATAATATATACATGTGTGTGGTTTTGTGTGTGTGTATATACATATATGAGAAAGAGAGAGGAATATTAGTTGGAGAAATGTTCCTTCCTTTCATAAATGAATATAAGAACCAAGACTTTTGACACAAATCTTATTACCAGAGCGAATCTAATAGAACAAATCCCGAAAAAGTTAATAGAAATGTACTCATCGTACATACATGTATGTGAAGTTTCTAAGAGATATGAAAGTTTGTGAGAAACTTACATTTTTGAGAAGTGCTTTTTAGTTGTTGCTTTTACAGAATTAAATATGCCTGTATGTGAGCAAGTAAAGTTAGGACACTTTATTTTGTGTACAATACTGTCATATCATGTTTAACATGATACAACCTTAGCTGTGGAAAAAAGTTCCTGTTCCTGGAGGATAAAATAAATTTTGTTTCTAAGGCATCCCATGAGTAAAGAGGTTGAGATTTTTGTGTCACCTTCCTATATACTGCTTTGATTTGGACACCTAGTGGTATGATCAAAAAGGCTTTAGCAGAATAGGATGGTAATCCCCCCACCACATTACATATATACATATATATGAATATAGTTTGGAAAAGAATCTGAAAAAAGGGGAAAAGAAATGGAAAAGATTAATAAATCACACAGTCTGACAAACTCCACGGTCCTGTAAATCAGGCATGTCAAACTGAGTAGCCCCATAGGGCTGCATGGATTACATATGTCTGTCATGAGGGCTGCACATAACAACTGTCTTTAAATTCTTCTTCTACATTAACAGAGTGAGGATTGCTATCATTAATTTCTTTATTATCAACTAAAAGCCATTGAATACATATCTAAAAAAAACCCATTTTTGTTAAAAAGAAAGGAAAAAAGAATATTACTGAATGAGTTCAAATAATAAAACATACAAGTGTCAGAGTCACTATTAATTATAGCCATGCGTTGATTGAAAGTAGGAGAAGGCCAGAGGAAAGACTCACACCCTTTCATTGACTGAGTTAACCTCCTCTTTATACAACTCAAAGGAAGGGATGAGAAACAATGTGTTGATAACAGACTCAGTTTCTTAACAACACATTACCCTAATGAAAATAATCAAACGTTTTTTTTTGGAAAAAAAGATTTTTACAAATCTGGGGCACTGTAAAAGCGCCATATGAGAGCAATTTCTGTGTGTGGGCTGCAACGGTACTTGTTGAAGGTTGCATATGGCCCATGGGCTGTGTATTTAACATGCTTGCTGTAAAAGTAAGTAAAGTCATCGAGGCAGCCTAAAGTCGGTATCAGCCAATCAGCGAGGGAGTCTAGCCCCTTTTCAATAGCGCTAGACCAAGGAGATTGTTTTGGCGTCTGAGGTGGAGCGCCACACCTACCATCAGCTCCTTACTTTACCGCACAGATGTCTGTGCTACTCATACACTGAGTTGGAGAGGACCGGTATCGAACTAGAAACCTTGTGGCTTCTAATCGAACACTTTACCGACTGAGCTAACCCAGCCCCTATAACTAACCCGGCCCCTTTGCTTTAAATAACCCATAAGGGGTTGATATACTGTTAAGCAAACATAAACAGGAAGATTTTTGTTTCCTAACTTTGGAAAACTGAATGTAATTGCAAAAGCAGGCTTTTAGAGAGGATTCCTTATTTGAAATATTGTAGGGATGGTGTACTGATAAATAACACTTTGTATGGCCTCTTCTAAGATGGTAAGTGGCTAGTTCAAACTACCAATGTTAAAAGTTTTATAGGTGGTCAAGAAGACTTAAGATGAATTTGAAACTGTGCTGATGATAGCACTGAGGATGATTCCAAGTTCTTGCCTTGAGCAAAAATGTTCTGGTGCCATTCACATTGAAGGCAAATATATTGGCCGAGACAATCAGCAGATGTAGTCTATGTCTGCTTTTAGGACACTGCCTGGTAGGAAAGTGCACATGAGTTTGTCAGTCTGAGTATCTCTTGATAAGAATCACTTCAAGAAACCCTCTTCTCTCTCTCTTGTGTGTGTGTGAGAGAGAGAGAGAGAGAGAGAGAGAGAAAAGTAAATGTCAATCCAGCAACTTGATGCAGCAAGAAGCCAGAAAAGCAGACATTGACAAATTTGAAATAGTCTATTGAAAAGCTGAAGACACTTTCAACTTTATATGATGATGTAACTCAGATGCTAGAACAAGTTACAAATACATTTCCATTCACTTTTGTTAATTTTAGATTGAAAAGTTGCCTGATGTTTACTTGTACTGAGGATTGCACTTTGAATTCAATTTTTTTTCTCTTTCATTGATATATATTTTTCTGATTACAGCCAGACTCAGAATGGTGATTTTTATAAGGAAGGAAAATAAATTGAAAATACCAAATAATAAGCAATATTTTTCTTGATTATTCAATGATTTTAAATTGAAATGGTTTGAATGATGAGGGCACTTAACTTCCTTACTCAAACAGTTGGGGGACAAATGACTATGTATACTTCTAAAAAGTTTTCTTGGCACAAATAAAAAAAAATTTAAAAAAAGACAAAGTCTTTTTAAAAAAACAATAATTGAAATTATCATCCACTTTCTATTATTCTCCCTCAAACATCTCAAAATTATGATATATTAAATAAAAACCGAACCATTATCTTATTTTTCTTATATATCTAAGGTACAGAACAAAATGGAAGCAAGCTGAGTTAAATATTTATTTCTATATATAAAAATGTGTGTAGCACAGAAAAAATAAAAATAAAAATTATATATAGGTCACATGAATTTTCAGGTATTGTCACTTTGAAATGGATAAATTTTAACTTTTTCCTCTCAAACATTCCGCCTGTTGGCTGGGGCTGTGGAATATACTGACTGCACCTCTGCAGCATGGTAAGACCCCCCTCCAATGGGACCACCAGTTAGATATATATTTCTATATATAAAAATGTGTGTAAATTTAAAAAAAATTATAGGTCACATATGAATTTTCAGGTATTGTCACTTTGAAATGGATAAATCTTAACTTTTTCCTCTCAAACATTCTGCCCTGTTGGCTGGAGTTGTATATTATGCTGACTGCACCTCTGCAGAAAGGTAAGACCCACCCCTCAATAGGACCACCTGTTGACTGTGGGTGGCAGTGCATAATGCCTGAGGACAGGCATGTAGTGGCTGAGTGGTCTGTGAGCAGGGTCTCGTGATATGCAACACTCCACTTCGACCTTTACTTGGTCTAGATGTGCAGTTGGAGATGCCTCATCCAAACAATCAGCTGATCATGTCAAGCCATAGCAACTATCTGATTGTCCCAACTGTATTCTTCATATTGCTCTTATGGTGAACACCTACCCCTTTTTTATTGATTGTAACATTTATATTGTCATGTGTCTTTGAGAAACAAGAGTAGGTCACACTAACATCGGGAGTAATTGTGTTTCTTAGGTTTCTTTACAGACTGTCTGTACTGAAACATTATTTTTAGCATTTCATTATGATTTTTATATTTTGAAATTTAGTTAAATTAATTATGAATATATGAGCGTTTGTCAAAAAGTAATGCCATTTTGTTTAGGACAGGTATAATTACCAATTCTTCACTAAAATTTCATTTTCTCATTACTGGAACAATGTTTGCCTCTCAAATCCTCTTTCATGGGGATAAAGAGAGGCAAACATTATTCCAGTGATGAGTAAGTGAAATCTGTAGTGAAGAAGTGGCTCAAAGAACAGCCTACAGAATTTTATGGGGCAGGGATACAGGCTCTCATTTGAAGGTGGAACATTGCTATTGAGAGAAATGGTGACTATGTGGAGAAGTAGGGATGTGATCCACAGAGGACCAGTTTCATTTTTTAGATGTTCTTGTGTTGGTAGTTGTACCTGTCCTAAACAAAATGGCATTACTTTTTGACTCACACTCGTATATTTCAAAGTAATAATGAAATTAAGAAAAAAAAAATGGATATCATCTTTATTTGTAGCCAAACAGAACAAAGAGCTCTAAACAAAAAAGGGAGATAACCAAACATCACCCACCATCATCAAAGATGATTGAATTATCATCATTAGAAACAAAGTCAAAGAGCTCACAAACTCTGCACTCTGCAGTGTTCAGTCAGAGAACATGGTTGTTTGTATTTATCTAACTTTTTTTTTTTCTTTTTTGCATATCTTTATTCTGGGAGAAGCAAAAGAACTTCCCAAAGTTTAGCTTTTTATTTTGAAGAGATGAGGAACTCTGAAATCGTGGTGCCAGATAAAACATGGTGGCTATGTCCATATTTTTGTATCTTTGTGTTCAATAAGATTCTTTGTTGGCAAAAAGAGATTCTTGATAAAAGGCAAGATTTAAATCTGGATATTTTCTTCTCTTTTTTTTCTCTCTTTCTTTCTTCTCTTATTTTTTTAAATACCCACCCCTAAAAAAAAACAAGCTTTTTGATCAAAGAGTTTAGCCTCGTGTGTATGTGTATGAGCTGTTTAACTACTCATACTAATTCAAACAAATGTGCTTGTATAAAGACAGTATGCATGTGTCTTTCTGCATGTGTGTTGGTGCATTTAAATAAAACTAAATATAAGTTTACACAGAAAATAAGCATACACATGTTCTCCTCCAAGTGCACAGTTCTCTATGAATATATATGCATACATCATCTTGTGTACACATAGAACAAATGTATTTGTGCATGTGGTGATACATTTACGTGTATCTAAATATAAGTTTTCACAGAAAATAAACATATACATGTTCTCATCTAAGTACATATATCTCTATGGATATATATGCATATATCATCAGATGCTTAACCTTATACATATATACATATATATATATATAAGGTTAAGCATCTGATGATATATGCATATATATCTATAGAATTATATGTACATACATGTGTGTGTGTGTGTGTGTGTGTGTGTACATATTTGCATACTCATATTTACACTGACTAATATTCAGCATATCCCAATTAGGCATACACATTCCTTTAAATAAGATATCTGCTCATGCATTTTCAAAAGCTCTCAAAGCATGAGGGAGTCAGTTGTTATCCAAATAGTGCAAAAATGAGTAAGTATTTTCCTGGCATTCCACCAGGCTGGATTGACACAATGACTTTTTAATGTAGGGGAGCCACTCACAAACCAAAGCTCATGCAGTGGCCAGTGCAAAAAGTGCATGATCCCTTCGGCATTCCCCTTTTGGGCAACTCAGACACCAGGCAATAAACCCCACCTGAACCTTTTAGACGAGAGGGCAGGTGCTGCCTGGGGTCATAGCACCCTGGGATCATATGATTAATTTTACTTTACTCAGAGGTCTAGAGGCTGATGGTATTAGTGCAAAAATGAGTATAGACATGTAATTTCTAGAAACTTGTACATCTGCTTAACTCTTACATTGTCTAAAACAGCAGACAAAAATTTATATCTTGCAAAAAACCAAAACTACATTAAAAACAAAATATTGAAAAATATTAAGATTTTAATAGATGAATTTTGACACACAACAGCTATTTTTCCCTTCTATTTTTTGAAGAAAATACTTGAAAGTGAATGTGCTAATCTTTTCAAACAAATCAAGGGTTATTTTAGCTCATTTATACCAACAAATATAGGATAATGTTCTAATTACAGAAATAATTGTTTTCTAGTGATAAATGTTTAATTAACACAGTAATAACAGCAAATAACCCTCTGATGCTGTAATGGTGACTGATAAACTACTGATGGAATGTGTGAAAAAAAAAAGTAGCAGGATATTTTATACAATATTCATATTTTACTTAAAATCATCATCATCAATTTGTACCGGCAAGATTTGTTCTCTTCTTTGTCACTTGTCTCTAAAAGCCATCACTCCTGGCATAGCATCCAGTATCTGCACATAGCTGATCAATGTAGTTTTTTAATGGTGTGTCATAACTGTGTTAGACTACAAACTTATTGATTCAAACTTGGTTTGGTTTGTTTTATTTGTTTAATGGTCACTTTCTGACTAATACCCTTGGGAAAGGTATGAACCCTTTTATCTTCCCAGCAATGAGTTAAATAGTACCACTACTGTTCTTTTCCAATGATGTCTTTGGCATTAAATGACCTATGAAGGTTGATATCCAATTAAACGAGGAAACCAAAACAAAGCTAAGCCAAGATCTATTTGAAGAATTAAATTCAGGAAAAGGATCCTGGTATGACACTGAACTTTTATCCAGTGGTGAGGCTCCAGTTCTGGAGATTTGGAGAATATTGAATCACCTCTTTATTGCCATTATTTCAAAGTCCACTCAGATCCAGAGTTAGAATAGGGTTAGGTTAGGGTTCTATTAATGCATCAAATTAGATATAATTCTTAATTACACTAATACATTAGTTCTTGAAACATTAATATTATAACTCAGTATGAAGTGTTAACCAGTATAAAATGATTGTGAAAAGACATTATCAACTCTTTATGAATTATCTTGCACCAAAATTTGATTCAGGGCTATAAAAATACCAAAATGGCATGTTATAACAAGATTCTTATTAGAGCAATATGTTTATATGTTTCCTCTTATAGATAATATAAGCAACTTCCAGTCCAATATGTAACAGATGATTTTGTGGTATCTGTGTTTACCATGAACATCATTTTTTAATCATCCAAATTAAATATACTTTAAAATATCAAATGCTAATTAGAATCTTTCAATTTTTCCTAAATAGAAGCATCAATATCATCATGATTTTTTGCATGTGTGTGTGTGTGATGGGATTCTTACCCCTCTGCAGTTGATACAGTCAGAGTATTCTAAGCCCTGGGCTCCAAACATTCAAACATTGAGGTTCAAGTGTACATTTTTTAGCCCGAGAATATTTAAATCAATGAAATAAATTAAGAGCATGTATGTTTTAAAGAATACAACTGATTAAAAAAAATGTAAATTTAAATTAGAAGAATTACTGAATCAAATTTATCATATCCTTTTTCCTTATTCATAATTTGACATCAATTCCATCAAGATGATTATTGATATAGTAAAGAAAAAAAAAATACATATATATATATGTTGTGTACATGGCTTCAATGAAATCTTGATGTATAAATTTAAGATTCATGTATACATCAAAATATACATTAATTTTACATGCTTCTCTGAATACAAATTCACAATTGTAGATTTATATTCATGGAGAAAATGATACAGAAACTTATTTATATATACAGATATAATTGGATACTGGTTTAACAAGTTTTACCAAGTATAGGTAATTGCCTTTGCTTTATAAAATGTAGCTTCTTTCAAGAGGAAGTTTAGTGAAATACTTATAAACATTTATATATTTCTTCTCCTCATATATAATATACAAGAAGTGATGTTAAAAAGTTCATAGCCTGACCAATGAGGGAATGCATGAAAGACTTGACATATATATGCTATACCTCATATTCATCTGCTAACATTTTGGCACATCATTTCTTAAGTTTCTTTAATCCTTCAAAAAATACAAAATATTAAAAAAAACTAATATTTTTCTTGGTTGGGCCAATAACTTTTCAGTAGCCCATTGTATATGTGTGGGTATATATGTCTGAGTGTGTATATATATACACACACACACACACACACATATATATATATGTATATATACACACACACACACACACACATATATATATATATATATGTATATATACATATACATACACACACAATTATGGAACTTTCTCCTCCATATGATTTAGACACTTTCTTACTTTGGAAATAAATTATTAATAATATCACTTTCTCTAACATATATATATATATATATATATATATATATATATATATAAGGTGCTTGTGGTGTAATGAATATCATCATAGGAATTGGACCCTGCAACCCAAGTTCAAATCTTGGACAAGATTTCCGATTGGGAAAGGTTTGTATCTAAGTATTCTCACTCCAACTATGGATAAATAGTAGGGCAGATCGGGCTCTTTAACCTTGGATAGGTAACCAGTCTAGGAGAAAGAAAACTCTGAATTAAACCGGTTAAACTCTGCTTAAGAAATTAACCTTGTGTTGCATCCTGTTCAGGCGGAGGGGTTGGTGTGTATGTGTGTGTGTGTATATATATATATATATCATCATCATCATCATCATCATCATGTCGCGCAAGTAGCACAGATATCCATGACAATCATTCATTGCCCCCGGGAGCTCCTCTGCGCAGCATCCAGCATCCTCACATAGTTGGTCAATATAGGTCCTGGCTGGGTGGCCCACACTAGCACGCCCGTGTGTTGGCCTCCACAGGAGTATGTCGCTTATGAGCTTGTCCTTGTTTCTCCAGCAGTGTCCCGCATGCCTAGTCTGTCTTACTCGTATGGTTTCGGAGATGGGGGGCAAGTGGCCATACAGCTGCCTCCTTATGGGGTGCTATATATATATAAGAGTGATGGTCATGAGAGGAATAAAGCAATAGCTAAAAGAGGGAATGAAAAAAAGAATAGCTAACAAAAAAGGATGAAAGATTTTATTTATTTGTATTCATTGAATTCATCTTGTGCAAACATCATGCCATAATTTACTTTTTCCAGCATATACTCACGTGTGTGTGTGTGTGTACAATGATAGATGATTTTTAAAGTCTCAATAAATCTATTATCTAGTATGTAGTTATTAATGGAATGCTTGTATGAAATTTTCACTGTATAATATTTTATATATAATGAAGACGCCTTATATTACGTGCATTGAAAAAAGGAAAGAGACTATGTTGAAAAATAACAGTTTGTAGTGCAAAATACTTTTGATCATTAGGCCACATATTTATTGATTTAAAAGCAATAATAGTAAAACTAGTAATAAACTGATAGTAATAATAAATGGTTTATTGTGCTTAAAAGTAACATTAATAATATAGTATAAAATAATAAAAGGGAACAGAACTAGTAATAGATAATAGTCCTAATCAGAGTTGGGTGAAAAAAAGTAACATTGATATAAGAAAGTAAAAGTAGTAATGAAATAAAAAGAATCATGAAGAGTGTATGGACCACTGAGAGTGATGGGAAAACATATTGAGAACATTAGCAATAAAATAATAATGTAGAGAATTTGGATTGAGACGAGCAGAAGATAAAAATGATTCTAACATTTTTTTTTTTCAGAAGAGAAACAAGAAAAAAAATTAATTACCATTGATAAAATTAAGCAGAACATCTAAAGTAAATTAAAAGAAAGAGACTTGATATTTAAAAAAAATGGCACCAATAATATCAGCTGTAATGAGAGAATCCACAATCATACAAATGTATTTCTCAATATAAATTATAGATTTTAAATTTATTTTACATTTTCACTTAGACATTAACAATAGCAGATCATTAATATTTAATTTTCTATTCCTTTTAGGTTAATTCTCTATAATATTCAACATTAAATATTGGAGGATGTTTGTAAAATCTATAAATTTGAGAAAAAAAAAATTACATTTTTATGTTCATTTTACAATGGATTGTTAGGGAGTTTCAATCTTCTCTGGTGCATTATGGCTTTGTGACTAAATGGATATAATTCAACAAATATCTAATTGTCTTAAACTACATGAATTTAATAAAATAAACAAAATTTTATAATGATCAAAGTTTTTAAAGAAATAAATGAAAACTCTGAGGGGGGAAAAATGAAATTGAAACTGACAAATTTTTTAAGAGGATGAAGACAAAAATTTTAAAAGAAAGAAAAGGAAAGGAAATATTTGATGAAAGAAAATATAAATGAAGAAAAAAATCAAAGAAAAAGGGGAAAAAGAAAGAAAAATTAAGAATTCTTTTAGAAAATAAGGAAGAAGAGAAGATAATTTTATAGAAGAGAAATAAAAAAAGGTGAAAATACAAGAAAGAAAGATAATAAATTGAAGAGGAGAAGAGAAAGAACAATGATGTTATGAAAGGATAAGAAAATATTAAAATACTAAACTAAAATATTAAAAAGAGAGAGAAAAATAACAGATGAAAATCAAAGAAGAATAATGAACAGAAAAAGATGATAATAATCTTATGATGGAATAAGGAAAAATAAAATGGGTAAAAATGTTGAAGAGAAAAGAAAAAGAAACTAATGAAGTTACGGGGAAAAGATCAGAAAAAAGACAAAGAAGAAATTGCTTAAGAAGAGAAGAATACAAATAAGATAATGATGCTATAGAAGGAGAGGAAGGAAAAATAAAAAGAGAGGAAAAATTGGAGAAAAAAAAATGAGCAAAATAAATTAACATTCATTAAGTCAAAACTGGGCAAAACAGATCAATAAAAATTATAAGTAAAATATTTTCTGAACATTTTTTGTATTTAATTTCTAGTGTTTCTTATTAAAAGTAATTTACAAATGTTTGTTTCAAGTGACATTGTTTCAATTCTAGTGAATTGATGAAATTAAAGAAAAATAATATTTATAAAATTGAAATTATGAAAATTTGAAATTGTTTTTGTAAACCTTAATTAATCAAAAATATATGCAGAATAATTATATTTTAATTAAAATATTACAATAAAAGGCAACCTCTCCACCACGGATATATATATATATATATATATATATATATATGCACAAACACATACTGTGGTACCTTGTCTTACAAGTGCCCCAACTTACAAGTTTTCTGAGTTATGAGCTGTAACTTGGTCAATTTTTTGCTTTGTATTGTGAGCTAAAATTTGAGGTACAAGTGAACTTCAGATGCATTTTGTTACTAAATTCACTAAAAACATTGAAAGCTCCAAATTCATTATGATAAAAAAAGTAAACATTAAAACATTTTACATAGCATAATTGATTGCATTCTATTTTTATTTTTTAAAATGTTTTAATACAATACAGAATTAAAAAAAATGTTTTAATACAATACAGTAGGATTTTTCTTATTTAAAAAAAACTAGCAAAAAATAAGGGTGTTTTGGGGGACCGGAATGGATTAATGGCATTTCAGTTTATTTCAATGGGGAAAATTAATTTGATATACAAGGAAATTGAGTAATAAGAAGAATGAATTAAACTTGTAAGCCAAGGTACCACTATATATATATACACTATTAAAATTCTTTTGTACATATATATATATATATATATATATTATTATTATCCCTTCAGCAATGGGTATATAGTAGGGCAGACTGATATCTTTAATCTCAGTATGGCAACTGGTCTAGGAGAAGGAAAACTGTGACTTCAAACCAGTTAAACTGTACTTAATGTAACTTTAACTCAGCAAAGCATTACATCATAGATAGATTTTTATTCAAGCAATATACTTTAAATGTTTTAACATAGGGAATAAAGTAATTCCCAATCCAATTTACAAAAGATGAAAATTTTTTTTTTAGTTTGCACTGACATTATACATCATTTTTTAATCATCCAAATTCTCAGTATAATGGAGATAACTATGAAATGCTAATTAAAATTTTTCTATAATTCCTAAAGCATCAAAGTCAATGGTTGTTACAGTTGGAACCTTATGGGTTATCATTTATTTATGTATATTCATATATACAAGAAAGAATATGTTTCTATTATCCAACTTAAAAATATCAATAAACTTTAGAAGTATTGGGTCATTATATATGTGTGCACATTTGTGAATCTTATATTTGTAAAATGAATTAATCAGCTCTCTCTCTCTCACTTTATATATATGTATATATATGTGTGTGTGTGATATATATATATATATATATATATATATATATTAGAAATGTATACAAATATATGTATGGAGACATACATACATTGGAATAAAGTTTCAGCATGAATAGAGAGATCTATAAAACAATAATTACAAAAATAAAATAAAATTCAAGTTACAAATCATTTAATAAGATTAAATCAAATATATCGTTCTATTGAAATATATTACAAGAAATAAATAAAATAAAATCATCATACTCAATAATTTTACTCCAATAAACTGATATTTATGTTGTCATGCAAATTAATGCTTTAAAATTTTGCCTATCATTTCTAACTTTTAAATTTTATTTCATTCCATGAAAATTTTATGCATTTTTAACTAAGAATTACAAAATTTAAACCAAGAAGCATTTTATTCATATTTACTGCTGATATCAATATTCTACTCAGTACCAGGTTTTTTTTTCTGTAATTCATAATTGTGAAATGTTTGTAGCATTTTTTATTCATGATTTATAGAATAATTGTATATTATTAGTTGTTTTGTTCCATAATTCATATAACATATTTAAGTATTTTCTTTTCATAATTCATATAACAATTGTATAATATTTAAAGTATTTTCTTTTCATAATTCATATAACAATTGTATAATATTTAAAGTATTTTCTTTTCATAATTCATATAACAATTGTATAATATTTAAAGTATTTTCTTTTCATAATTCATATAACAATTGTATAATATTTAAAGTATTTTCTTTTCATAATTCATATATAAAAATTGTATAATATTTAAAGTATTTTCTTTTCATAATTCATATAACAATTGTATAATATTTAAAGTATTTTCTTTTCATAATTCATATAACAATTGTATAATATTTAAAGTATTTTCTTTTCATAATTCATATAACAATTGTATAATATTTAAAGTATTTTCTTTTCATAATTCATATAACAATTGTATAATATTTAAAGTTTTTCTTTTCATAATTCATATAACAATTGTATAATATTTAAAGTATTTTCTTTTCATAATTCATACCATAAAATGTTTCTCCCTTTATTTTGTATGAATTTTGATATTATCCTGATCAATATAGCGCTTAATTTTAGGTCAACTCTATTTTAGGTATTTATTTTCTTTTAATTTATTTAGAAGCATCTAAAATTACTATCACTGTTTTGACATGTTTGTAAAAAAATAAATCTTTAATTTTTTTATAGAATATTGTATTTTTCCATCAGGTTTTGGGCAGCTGAAGTAAGGCAGGCATATTTGGCATATAACAAGAAAAAGTAATATTTAAAAAAAAACATTGCAAAATCGTACAAAAAACATAGAAAAAACAAAGAAAGTCTCCATAACAGATAAAGCCAAACAGAAATCATAGACTGAAAAAAATAATCTGGGTTAAAAACAGTTGTCAAAAAAGTGAGAGGAGAATAAATAATTCAGCGAAAACAAAATTATAATATTTGGTTGGACAGATTTGGAAATAAGATACAAGTACAAACAATTTAAAAAAAATTAAATATGGTTTTTCAAATGTTTTTTTTTTATTAATATATTTATAATTCTAAAGGTGTAATGTTTTCTGCTTCTTGGAAAACATCATCTGTATTTGTTCTCTATGCTCCCATCATCATTTCTTACAAGATGTTGTAGATGGTGCTAATGAGAAATTTGTTAAGAGGCCCACTTTAAAGAAACAGAAAAAAATAAGAAATAAAAAAAATCAAGAAAAAAATAAGAAGATAAAAACATTGTAAAGGAGCCATATTGGCACACTGAGAAAAGAAATGATTACAGGAGACAGTAGCTTGGGGCCTTTGAGTTGGTGCCAATCCCATAAGAGGTAAAATTTACCAAAAAAAAAAAGTAAAGGTAGATATATAAGAAAGTAGGCTAGAAGTTTAGAAATATCCAGAAAGTTCAATGAATTTGTAAAATGACTGCAGAACCGAAGAAAATACAACTCTATTTATCTCCTGATTACCGACTGTTACCACAGCTTGAAGCTACATCAGGGGAGTTTCAATATATTTATAAACAGAATGAAACATATATAAGAAGAAATATACAGAAGATAAACTTAGAGAAATAAATAAAAGAAACAAAGTAGGAAAACAAAAGATTAGAGGAAATAAAGACTTTATAAAAAAAAAAAAAAAAAAAAAAAAAACTGGCATTAAAAGAAGGTGATTCAAGAAAATAGTGATCTCTGATGAAGATTAATTGATTTATTTTAATGGCTTGTCAGCCAGTCAGGGTTATCTTATACCTAGGAGTTAGGGAATTGCATTCATATTTACATTTTTTTATGTAGTTGCTTTGTAAGATTTTTTTTTTTGCACATGGTCCCACCAAATACAAAGGATATTTAAACAAATAAATTTGATCCATAGATGGGCGCCCTAACAGGTACTATCAATTTGTGCAGAGGAATTTCCAGGAGTGATGGCCGATAGGGACAGGTCATGAGGAAGAGTCATGGTGATCTGAGCTGTTGGTACAACAATGATGATCTAGACAAGTTATTTCCAATTTGAAAGAAAATGATGAAGTCTTAATACATTTTTGAGTATACCTTGTAACCTTTATAAATAACTATCTCATGTCACAAAAAGACATCAAGTCAAACTTGTAATATTAGCTGCAAAAAACACTTGCTTGTTCCAACTTTACAAGATTTTGTCCATCTGTTAATTTCCTGGCATCTATACAGACCAAAACAGCAAGGTGCCATTCCCTTTTCAGCAAGGCGTAAATAAAGAAAATAAGCAAATTATTTTTTACTTTTATCTTATTGGTTAATCCTAAAAAAAAAAAAGAAGATTCTGTTGATCAAAAGCAATTGACAGTAAAACTGCTAATAATATTGGAAAAGTTGTCTAAATAACACATGAGAAATTATTTGGTGGTGAAACTGAAACTGAAAGGTCAATACTGATAAAAGGATAAGTGTCTTATAAATTTAGTAAAATAAGTGTTGTGATTCATTTAAATTTTCAAGACAATGCATTTTCCTTATAAATTTTTTTATTAGTTTATTCCTAAATCCTTGAATTTCTTTACATCAAATTTTAACTTCTGATCATTTAAGAAAGTATTTATCTTCTAATAGTAGGTAACTTACATACAGAGCCGAATTCATAAGGGGGTAAAGAAGACAATTGCCTCGGACTGCCTATCAGTACGAAGACTTCCTTTATAAAATCTGTTATAATCATGAAATTAGTTTTATCATTTAAAAAATAATGGTGATTTATTGCAAGCTGGAAATAATTATATCACTCTGTTATATAATACAAACTGAAAAAGGTTGTAAAGGTTATTCTTACAGTCAATATAATTGAGAAAAATAATATAAAATAAAAAAAAATTTTGATCCTAACAGATATTCTTTCTTTAATAAATTAATTTTGATTTAATTTTTTTATTTTATTTCTCATGGACCTAATTTAATTTCTATGATGAGGCAACTTGAAGGGACCCTTAACCAGAAGTGGCCTGCCTCTCCTCACCAGGTCTAAATCCACCTCTGCTTACATAGAATGTTATACTAAATGAAGAAAAAAATTGGTTGGTTTATTTAATGGCATATCAATTAGTTTTGAGTTATTTAATACAAAAATTTGATTCATTTGTAATTGTTTGATTGTAATCATAACATAATTTTGAATGTTCCATTGCATTTTTTAAAAATAAATTACACTTGTCTATGATAATTTGTTTACACACAGATATATGGTTTCAAATACTCCTATTTGACACCAATAATTTACAAGCAATTATATGATTTCAAGTAACTAATGATAATCCCTAGTAAACAATTATAGCTTCAAGTAACTATTCCTAATACAAATTTTCACACAGTTATATGGTATAAAGTATTCCTATCTAATCCAAATAATTTTAAAACATATTTATGTGAGCACTGGGGAGAGTGGTGAAGTATCCTTTCATTGCCATTACTCCCAGAACTACTAATTGCTAAACTCAACTAAGTTTAGGAAATGACTAACTACATTATTCATTACTTCAATGGCTTGCTGAAATCATTTGTATACTGTTCAGTGTTGCTGTTGTCAAGTGTACATGGACAGAAGATATGCATTATCTGAATGACACTGTCACAGAAATGTTAAGAAGTTATTCCTTGTGAATATAGTTTCATACCCTTAATATATATGTTTATGTTAAGAGATATATTCCTCAAGTTATATAATTTCAGACTTATATATCTGAGAGATATGGATGTTCTGAGGATCTCATGTGGTAGCAATACTAATGAATATGTGAATTTTTTGGCATATAAAGGGGGTTTCAAAAGGATTAATATCATTTGAGATGTATGTATTTACCTAGCCCTTCTGTATAAACTGAATGTGACACACAATCCATTTTAATGTGGAATTTAACAGGTTTGAATTCAGAATTTTCCTTCACTTAGATCGGTTGCCATACAAAGATTAGAGCCCAGTCTGTCCTACTGTTTACTCATAGCTTGAGGGAAAATAGTTGGATTCATACCTTTACCTAAGGGTCATGTGAAAAATGCAACCATACCATCTGAGATATAAATATCTGAGTAACTACATAGTTCTATGTAGAACTCAAAACTTTCTTTGAGGAACTTATATTTGCATAAAAGTTAAGATTTTATTTTTATCGTCAATCTGAAGAAAATTTCACAAATTAGATAGAGAGCAGTTGATTGACTTATTATTTCTAAGCTTTTTCTTTTTTTTTTTTTTTTGAGAAAATATTCTTTAAATGAATCAAATTCACTGAATGAATGGATACATTAAAGTTCACACCACAAAGTGAACACAGACTGTGTGCAGATGGAATGTTGCTCCTCCTTCTTATTTTTGACACTTTCCAATTACTTCAGCATCTGCCCATTGCAATATCTTGAGGCAGTAGAGCTATGTAGTACAATATCAGAACAAGTGCCAAAATATTTCATAACAGGTTATAGAAAAATTAGTTTCCCATTATGATTCATGATTATATTATTGGGTAGGCTTAACATCTTTGGCGAGTGGGTGCTGCTCACTTGGCACACCCAAAATATACACTTCTGATGAACAGAAGGACTACAAATCGGTTCTGTGTATTAAAATTAGTAATGTACATCACTGTTATTTTCATTATATATATATATATATATATATATATATATATATATATGTGTGTGTGTGTGTGTGTGTGAATACAGAAAATTAAAAGCCATATCAAAACACATCCTTTGATTATTTACTTCTCACACACACACACACACACACACATATATATATATTTATTTATTTAAGTCACCAATACAAAGTTCATCTTACCAATGGTTTTGGATGTTTATCTGTCATCAGAGACGTTGACTTTTAATAAATAAATACAGCTCTTAAAGAAATAATTGAGCACTTTATAATCATTTATCCAATAATAATAACAAAAATAACTAATATATATATATATATATATATATATATATATATATATATATATATATATGTATGTATGTGTGTGTGTTGTATACAGAAAATTATTATATCAAAATATAATATATTTTATATATATATATATATATATTATCAAAAATTGTGTAGCTCAGTCGGTAGACCACTCGCTTAGGAACCACAAGGTTCCTGGTTTGATACCAGCCTGACTGATACCGACATATATATATATATATATATAACAGAATTACCCATATTTCAAAAACAGTAAAAAGCCTTACTTGAGTTCTTTGGTGGTCAGAGCCATGTGGGCTTTACATTTGAATGCTGACATGAGAAATACTGTAATTTGCTGAGTGGTGAGACAAAGTCTCTTCAATAAACAGAAATAGAATAGCACATCTTTTAAAAAATGGAGCGGAAAAAGATGAGAAGGATTCTTGGATTCACATGTGACTATGAGGTGTCCAAATAATACCCAGCTAAAATCCAAAAGAGACAATTATTCATTGTCTCCGTACAACAATAAATGTTACAGCTGTAAATTATCACTTGAGGATCAGATCCTCACTGCTCAGTGACAGGAAGATGAACTTCAGTCTTGCTCATCAAAACATTAACTACTGAATTTTATGGTAAGACTTTTTATTACCCAGATGGGTTAACTTTCCTCATTAAGAAAATGTGTTAATTACAATCTTGCATAGAGAAGAATGATCAATGACTATTTTGCATCTAATTACACATTGGGTAAGTAATTTTAGATACATAAATTGACATCATCAGTAAAGGTCATGATTGAATTGCTAATGAAATTCATGAATGGTCATAGCAGAAGAAATAGCTTCATCTAAATTTTCAAGCCTGACTTTAACAAACATTATTTTGAATTTATTATTAGATGATGCATTATCAATTAACTTTTTTTGCTACTAATTATTTCATCTTCTTTTCTGTTGTAACTCTTGGCCATTTATTCATGAGATAAGGGTTCAAATCAAGTCATTAGTATGCAGCATAAAATGGAAATAAAGAATAAGCTTCCAGCAAGATTCCAACTAACATTACTTTCCCCCAGGAAAGCTGCCTATCTAAAGGCATCTGCTTTATCATTTAGGACACTGATTACACAAGCTCAAATCTAACCAAGCAGCCTTCATTCCTTATTTTTACCAAATGAATACTGAATACCAGTCTGAGAATTGTGATAAATGCAACAGAAATATCATGAAAGAAATACCAGTCAAAAATTAATAATAATTACAAAGCTTCATCTAAAAAATTCAGATAATTTAAGACAATTAAATCTTATCACACTAACCATCCAAGTAAGATGAGCAAGATATGCTGGATATAGTTGGAGGCACGTGCTGTAATGGTTACCATCATAGGAAATGGATATGGCAAGACGAGTTCAAATCCTGGGTGTGGCTGTCTGCATTTTACATAGAACTAATACCCTCAGGTAAGGTGCGAATCCAACTATTCTCCCTCTAGCTATGGGTAAATAATAGAGCTGACTGGGCTCTTTAAGCTTGGTATGGCAACCCATCTAGGAGAAGGAAAACTCTGAATTCAAACCAAAGGGGCTCTCTTCCCATTAGTCAAAATCTACTTGGATAGCTCCTTCACTCTTCCTTCTTCCTCCCTCCTCCTAATTTTTAACTGCTGGAGAAGCCAAGAAAATCTCCAGTGGACACCTATACATGGACACATCAATGTAGGCAAAAACCTACATCAATTAACTCTGTGAGGATGACATAAAGAAGACCTGCCAGGATCGATGACTGATAGGGAACGGTGTTGAGGGAGAGTCATGAGAATCTGTGCTGTCAACACAACCTGATGATGATTACAACTCGATGTAAAATAAGCAATAAAAATTAAGAGCAAATAAATACTAGTAAAAATATCTTATAATAATTCATCAAATGTCTGTCCATATCAGTAAGGCTCTGGTAATTTTGGTCAGATTTTAACCAAACTTTCAGGAAGAGTTAGTCATTCCTAAAAATGTTTTAAATTATCAATATGTAGCCTAGATTATTTTGTTACATAATTAATAGGTCGCCTATAAATCATGTACGGTGGTGTAGAAATGAAAAACAACAGTAATTCTGATTCAAAGAATAAAAAACGTATAAGTAATTGACAGGACTTAACCTTTTACTAACCTTGTAGTCAGTCTCTGATTAGCCAGAGCCAAGAGTGAAAACAGAAAGATAGAAAGTCAGGTTTGGCTGGGTGACTGAACAGAACAGATGCAAATGATTATCTAAATAAATCATAATAAATGAGCATCCGCCATCTATAGGCCATTTCTCCACACATGTTGTTCTTACTTGGATTGAATAAAGACGTCTCACAAATAATATCAAGTCTTATATTCGTTACTAACAGCAATGTTTTCTCAAAGATGAGAAGTCCTAAGAGATCCAAAGATCAGAAAGAACAGAGAGAATCCAGCCCAGATCCATTCAGAAAAGAGATGACCTGATCCAGCCTAGTAGCAGTACAACAATCGGATAAGATGGTGAAAAGAAGGGCCTATGTAACAATTTGACATTTTACCTTTCAACATGAAAGTACTACTTATGCCAATGAAAGTAAAATTAAGACGGCAGGGCAGCCTAAAGTTCGTATCAGCCAAATAGTGAGGGTGTCTATCCCCTTTTCACTAGCACTAGATCAAGGAGATTGTTTTAGCATCTGAGGTGGAGCGCCACACCTACCATTAGCTCCTCAGTTTAACACGCAGATCCCTGTGCTACTCATATGCTGAGTTGGTGAGAGCTGGTATCAAACCAGGAACCTTGTGGTTCTTAGGCAGACACTCTACTGACTGAGCTAAACCGACCCGATATTAAATAATCCCATATGTTAATGCTATCATATGCAATTAGAGACTTGACATTCAAAGAGAACTGATGTCGATTTCATAGCTCTATACCTTAAAATAATGTTATGTTACAATTATTTTGAAAACAAAGAAAAAAAGCTGTAAATTATTATTCTCCATGCAAGATTGCAATTAACACATAGTTTTAATGAGGAAAGTTAACCCATCAGAACAATTAAAATTTTGCTCATTACCAAAAATAATGCATTAAAAGATGTCTTTTTCAACTCAACCTTATTTTTTTTATGTTCATTAGTTTTATTTATAATTACTTTCAACATTAACCTTTTTATTACAGTACCTGGAAAACTCCTCTACTACAATATTGTGCTAAATTTTATTAAGAACTAGATAGACATAATTTGCTACAGCATTCACATAACATTCTATTCCTTAAATACTTGGATGCATCACTATGGCAACAAATTGGGTCACCCCCAGTGATCAGTGAAAAAGTAATTATGCAGAAAAGAGAAGATAATCCAAAATTAATGGGAAAATTGCAACACACGAGCAACAACAACAACAAAAAAAAAAGATGAAAGAAGAACTAACCAAAATTAATAGTACAGATATTTCATATAAGAAATTCAAACCGCTCTACTTGTTCTGCTATACACTTGAACCTGCAGCTTCCCACATGACCAACAGTAAATGGTTCCATGTTTCAATATCTCAATTCTTTGTTCTTGGAATTACCAGATGTTAATGCTTCTATATTTGTCTGAAAACCGATAACATACCAACAAAAAAAGAAAAATGCCAATGTCTCATGTCGAAATGCAAACATCATTAGGTGCCAAAGAGTGAGAGAATGTTTGTATAGAATATCAGACTTTCTTGGACAAAGACAGAAAGAGTATAGCACCAGATGATCAAAGAAAATGAAAGTAGTACCATCTGGTGATTTGGTAGTAGCATTGGTTGAGGTTGATGACTTTCAAAAATAGAAAAACGAGAAACTATTAAATAGTTAATAGTAATTATATAATGTAGGTTTCATTAGCCCTCAAATTTTCTTTTTGCACCTATTTATACCAGGAATGTATTACTGAAGAGAATATATATATATATATATATATATATATATACAGTACATTAATATATGAATTTAATTTTTTCTGCTCATAACTCAATTTCTTCACATATTAAATAAATTCTGAAAATGCCATTTATCCATTCCAGACTCTGCAAAAACATCCTAAATTAAAAAAAAAAAAGAATTAACTAAATTTGGAAACTTAAATGTTTTTAGTGAACTTATTAACATAAGTGCACATGAATCTCACTCATGCCTCAAATTTTAGCTCACAACACAAATAAAAAAAATCCACCTAGTTACAGCTTGTAATTCAGAAAACTCATAAGTTGAAGCACTCGTAAGTCAAGGTGCCATTGTACTTCAAATACTTTTTGACTCTTGTATTACTTGTTTGTTTTTTTAAGATAAGAGATTGCCTCCCCTGTTACATAAGGAGAAAAAAACCTGTAACTGAAAAACAATGTCTAAATTATGAAGAACTCACTGAATTTTCCTGCTGATAAAACCATCATTAGGTTGTGCTGATATATTTTATCATTATATATATTATATATATATTATCAATAATAATAATAATAATAATAATGATAATAAGAGGAATAATTGAACCCATCCAGACAACAGCATTGTTGAAATCAGCTTGAATACCTAGAAGACTCCTAGAGATATGAGGAGACTTGTTGTCACTCAGACTCCAGAGAAAGACCATCAGCTTATGGTAGTGTAAAAAACTCACAAGGAGTGAAATAATAATAATAATATAATTTTCTATCTTATTTCTAGTGGCTTATTTCATTTAAATATAGTTGATTAATTAGGAGTTATATTTTGGTAGGCAGTGACAAAACTTTCAAACCACCCTGTATGTTTAAACATAGATATCTAAATTTTCTTTTGAAAAGTTTTGAAAAAATAAGACATCAGACAAAGAATTGAAGATCTCCACTACACAGTATTTCAGGAAATAAAATTTATAAAGGGATATACTGAATTCTTTGAATTATTTTAACAATAAAGTAAGGTTTCTGTAGTTGGAAAATACAATCATCTACGTTTTATGTGAGCTTTTATTGCATCCGCAGTTAACTGTTGCTGATAAACAGTTTTGATATAAACATAAAGCAGAAGAAAATAGAATGTAAGAACAATAAGATATATAAAGCTGACATCAGTGAAGATTTTTTTTTTCATTTTAAAGTTGTAGACGAATGAAATAAAACTCTGCTGAAACATACACACACACACACACACACACACACACAAAAATCCAAATCACATTATAATCTCAAATTGTCAAAGAACACACATCATAAATTCAAGAATTTCAGATATCAGAACATATTCATCAGTTTGTTTATTGAGAGAATATAAATCAGAGACAAAAAACCCAAAAAAACATCTTTGTTTATACATATAATTAAGAATGTAAAAAAAAAAAAGCGGCAAAATATAAAGAAAAAAAAATGGCTGCCTTCAGATAACTGAGAATGTGAATTCAATAAATTTTACTTTTTTGTTTGTTTTTAATACTTCCTAAATGAATGTGGCAGAAAAGAGTTTTAAAATTCATTGAAATGTTTAATTCATTTAGTCATGTGTAAAAATATTCATTGTCATTTTATTTTATTTTTTTTAAGGACATATGACTGAATTACTTTTGCTACATCTAAAATAGTGCGCATTGTTTAAATCATTTCTAAAGCTGAATTCTTATAACGTAAGTATAATTTAAACAAAAATAAATTAGGAATCTATTAGATGACACATTGCCAATAATAATAATAATAATGATAATAATGATAATAAGACTGGAGGAACTGGAAATCAGAGGAAGAATTGAGACCATCCAGACAACTGCACTGCTGCAATCGGTTAGAATACTCAGAAAAGTCCTGAAGACCTGAGGAAACTTGTTGTCACTCAGAATAAACTCTCTTATATAATAATAATAATAATAATAATAATAATAATAATAATAATAATGAGTTTTCACACCACTGAAGTCTGAGTGGCAGCAAGTTTCCTCAGCTCAACAGGACTCTCCTCAATATTCTAGCTGATCTCAACAGTGCCATGGATTTATAGTTCCCTTTTTTTTCAAAGGTTCATAGGGATTATTCCAAGAGCTCCAACTATAATTGGTATCATGGTCATCTTCATGCTTCACAGACTTTTTAGTACTCTGGCAAAGTCCAGGTATTTATCAAATCTTTTGTTGTTGTTGCATCCCTTTAATTTTACTGTCATCTACTGGAATTCTAAAGTCCACAGGTTGACCAGTTATTTTCTTGTTATTAGCTATAAAAAGTTCTTGACTTTTGGTCCGGATTTACTGATGTTTTCCTATGGCAGAATTCTAGATAATTTTCTATGTTTCACTAACCAGGACAGATTCTGATCTCTGGTCATACCATTGGTCTGTATGATCAAAATTCAGTTGTTTGCGCAGTTCTAAGTTTCCCCAAACAGTCATTCAGCATTCATTCTGTGTCAGCTGCATCTGTTTATTATTTGGTTGATTATTTCATATCTCCATCTTATCTATTCTAGGTTATTATCATCTTCACCATCATCATTAATATCACTTTTACTAGTAATCTATACATATATAAAGGGCAGTTGGTATGTATGTATGTATGTATGTATGTATGTCCGGATGAAACAACAAAAATAAAACAATTAATGACAAAGAAAATATATATATTCATTAAATATCATCAGTTCTTGCTTTTGGAGCAAAAATTATGAAGATTTAATTTATATTGGAAGATATTTGAAAATTAAAATATACATAGAAATAGCATTGAAATTCTACTTAAAAATTACAAAATGTCCAGCATTTGTAAATCTCAAAAGTACACAAATCAATACACCAGCCCCTCTACCCAGGTGTTGCTGGGTAGCCGCTTCTAGTGAGAAATAAAGATGCTGGTTCTAATAGTGTAAAAACAAAAATGAATACGTGCCAAAAGATCAGGAAAGAATGAAGTATAGGTTAAAAGTGTAGAACTCATTTTTGGCCAATCTGTAGAATTCTTGGAGTTAAGTTGGTAAGCACAGCTGGTGTATTTAACGAGACTTTCCAAAAATAAAAAAAATAAATAAGAAACGAACATAAGTTATATTATATTTCTAATCTGACAAATTTACTTATTGTTGTAGATCGATAAAGTTGTGGTTGGAAAAAACTTAAGATGGAAGAAAATACTATTCAAAAATTGAGGATGATAATAATAATGGTAGAAAGATGAGACCTTTACTAAAAAATTTATTTGGAAGTGGAAAAGTACGTTATTAGAAAAATAAATGAAAGTTATTAGTTTTGACAAGTGATGGGAAATGAACAAAGTTCACACGTTATCACATAATCCATCATAAAAGCTGAGGAATAAAGACAACATGAAAATCAAAGTAAAATTCTATTATTTTTTTTAATTAAATTTCCTATTGACTTTTCAAATTCATAATTTCTTATTACAAAACAAATTGCTACTTTGGTTTATACCAAATCGGGATCTTATGTCAGTGATAGGAAAAAACATTTTTTAAATCCCATTGTCTATAAACAGGATTTACGAGATTGATTTTCTTTGCTAAAAAGAGATAACATCTTAACATATAATTCTTAACTTTCTGACAAGGTTTAGGTAGTTATCAAGTCTTTCACATCCTTTTCTTTTTACACTGTGAAGTGCTGGAATGGTGAAATACACTAACTGAAATATTTGTTTCTTCATGTTGACTACAACTGGGTCTGGCTGGTTTTCTGGCCATGTTAGGATGATCCATTATTATTATTATTATTATTATTATTATTATTATTATTATTATTATTATTTTACACCTTGAAAGTTTTTTCCCATCAGTAGCAACTGGTGGTTTGCAATGAAGTCTGAATTACAGCAAATCTTTTCAGCTCTCCAACACTTCTCAATATTGTAGTTGATCTCAGCATAAACATAGATCAGGTCTTACCAAACTACGGCCTGCAAATGCATTTTATCAGGCCCACTGGCAATACTTGAATTCAGTTTTACAAATCTCATTAAACTTTTTGCTAATGTTGCATTCTTTAATAATGTTTTGAAAATAAATATGTTGGTTAAATTTGTTTTTGTGCATCCTATGCCATTCATCCATGAACATAACATGGAGAGATAAATTTTGTTTTACATCTTTTTTCTCTGAGCTTTCATTCTGGGTAGCAAGTATTGAATACAATAATGATATGGCGTTCATTATTTTTTCAATTATCCGGTCCACAGTGAAAAAAGTTTGGTGATCCCTGATATAGATGATGAAAAAAATGACCTCAGTAGTGAATGATGTCTGTTAATAAATGTGTCAATAATAAGGTCATTAAAGTAGTTTATATTGCAAATCTAGGTTCAAAAATGCAAACATAAAGATGAAATATTATTTTAATTTTTCAGATAAGGCTTGCTAACATGTATTATTTTGATTTTTCAGACTGTTGTTCTCATATTTATTGTGAAATATACATATATAACATTTCGGTCTTCTGCCAGTGTTTCTTGTACAATCTACCCCAATGGATTCCAAGAAACACCTGAAGAAGGCTGGAGATTACATTGGACAAAACATAGTGTATTTCAATATAAAGATGGGGACAACAGTCCGAAAAATCAAAATCATAAGTAAAGAATAAAATAAAAAATCTAGAATCCCAAGTCCAATGTCCAAAGTCCAAGAAGCAAATAAAGAAAAGAAATGCAGGTAAGAAATCCAACTTTTCTAATCCCCACAGAATGACACCTCCCTCTCCCTCTCCCTCACTAATGAGAAAAAAATACTCTTTTAATATACAATATGAATTGTTTTTCTCATCAAGAAAAACAGACTCTCCAACAAAGTTAATGGAAAATTATTGAGAAATATATCTATTATGTTTTTTGTTTTTTTTAAATTTCTTTTTAAGAGGTAAATCATCAATGAAAGATTCTTTATAAGAAAATCTAAAACAGGTCAAAATAGAATATTTCTTAAGAGAAAACTTTGATGAAAAAATTAATTTTATAAAATTAAAAATTAAGTTAAAAATCCTATCACTTTTGATTCACTTTATATTTTCTATACAGTGGTTCCCCTACCTTACCCAAAATTTCAATTACCTATGATCAACCCCAGAAGTAAATAATTCATAAATTTTACTTAATAATAGTCCCAAAGCACAAGACTTGTGATGCTGGCAATTCCGATATGCCAAAGAGAAGTCATGAAGTTCTTCATTTAATTGAAATGGTAAAGTTTCTTGACTTCTTAAAGGAAGAAAAAAAAACTCATATGGCAAGGTTGCTAAGGGCTACAGTAAGAACAAATTGTTCCATCATATAATTTTTATTACAGTATATTGTAGTTAGAATTGTTCTATCTTCTTATTAATTATTGTTATCTCTTACACTATCTAATTCATATATTAAACTTTAACAGAAGTAACATATGTCACATATTCTGTTCTCTGTCACTTTTGCAAAATGGCTTCTTCTCTGAAAAACTTATGTCTCTACTTTGTCCTCTGAGAAACTTATCTAATAAGGTAAGTAAGTAAAATCGTTGGGGTGGCCTTAATTTGGTATCAGCCAGTCAGCAAGGGAGTCTATTCCCTTTTCACTAGTGCTAGACCAAGGAGATTGTTTTTGCCATTAGCTCCTCACTTTACCGCACAGATACCTGTGCTACTTATACACTGAGTTGGCAAGGTCTGGTATCGAACCCAGAACCTTGTGATTCCTAGTCGGATGCTCTACTGACTGAGCTAAACTGATCTATTGTTTGGATTTTATGGCATGTCAACCCAAGGATTATTTTATGCTGAAGATGTTTTGTTTTATACATTTTTGTTGGGTATTCAATTATTTAAAAAAAAAACAATCTTTTAAATCACATTTAAAAAAAATTCATATTTTGATCTATTCAACCCATAGATGGGACCCTAACAGATACTCCCACTCGAGGTCAGAGTGGACCTGGGAGTAATGTTTGCCATGATTGAACAATCATACTAGAAGTACACTTATGCAAATCACTAATGCAGCACCATCTACTATTCACCCAACAAACTATAAATTACAAAAGGAGCATAACTTGGTTGTTCACTCATAAAATTTACGAGTGCCACTTTGAAGACATTTCTCCTAACAACCAATTACCAAATTTAAAAAAAAAATAACTCAACAGCATTTACATATGTATATTGACTGATTGATTTGAACATGTCAACATTGTATACATAGAGGTTAGGGAATTGTATTCCTTGTACATTTATATTGACATTTTCTGTACACGGTTGTATATCAGGTATTTCTATGCAATACAAATAACTTGCATTTATAGTTATATGATTTCAACTAACTAATAATAATCTCAGTAAACAATTATTGCTTCAAGTAACTATTCTTAATGCAAATAATTTACACACAGTTATATGGTATCAATACAGGGCTTAAAAGAGTCTATTTGGCCCATAGATGGGATCCTAACAGGTACTACCATTCCAATTCATTGGAACTGGAAGTAATGGCAATGAAGGGGTACACCACCCTCTTTAGAGCTCCAGAACTGAAGCCTTACCACCAGATGCAGTTTAGTCTCATACCCAGGATACCCCTTTCTGTTTTTTTAATTTATCTCTCTGCAGGAGATAATGTCAGCATATTCTAAGTTCCACCAACAATATGTAAATAGAGGAAAAATCATTATGTATGCTAAGTTTGGCATTATCTATAGTTTAAGGTATCTGCTGGGGCTTAGGTCTTGAAATTCTGGGGGACCTTTGCAATTATTCCAAAAATCCCTGAAAAAGAGCTAACATATTTTTTAACTATCTATGGTAAAAATAACTAATGTCATTATTATAGCAAATATATGCACCCTCCAGGTGCAAGTATTTAAGTTTTAATGTAATTAAATATTACATTAAATTAGAAAGGCTAATGAAACTAAATAAAAATGCAGATAAAAAGATTTGAAACAGAGGGGGATATAATTGAAAAATAGAACAACTGAAACTTACTCTTCCATCACTCTCGTCTTTCATTGTTATTTTTTCTAATTTAAGTATTTAGTTAAAAGAGGAAGTAAAGAATAAAATGACAGTTATTTTTTCTTGTTAATGGATTTCATTTAAGATTCATTGAACAGATTTTTGCTTATATCCATTAAAATAAAGCCAAACAATTAGAAACCAATAATACTAAGCATATATTTATTAGAATTACATTTTTAATATCAATATGCAAATTAGCCTTTCCATTCACACTGTAAACCACTATTTTGTTGTATATATAAATACAATTGCATGTTATTAGTATGTAGATATGGTTAACAGTATAAATAATGTAAAACACTTTTATTAATAATTGAGGTTAAAATAAGGATAAATTCATGGTGAATGTGACGTCAATTACTAAGGGAATTGTGACTTGAGTAGTGATTTAGTTTCGATTACAGACAGAAAAACACACAATCTCCATTATAATAAGATAAGTGGCCTCCATGATCTAGAAATCCTCCCCTGTGACTACAAAACAAATAAAAGAATTTTAATTATCATGAAAATCTATTTACTTATCTAGTCTTTTTCTCTTAATGATTATGATTCATCAGTAACAAGGCTATGAATTTAAGGAAAATTGATATTAGCATTGACAACCTGGATTTTAACTGTTTGCTAATTTTCTTTTCAAGTCTGATCAACATTATTCTACCTCTAAACATTTGTCTCATTATAATGTTTGATTAATGGAAGACTAAATTAAAACTGGCAGGAAAAAGAAAGGTGATACTACTTATTTGGGCAAATCAACTAAGAGTGGACAATGCCAATGTGTACAGTAGCAGCACTGTATATAAAATCAATAAGAACATTTTTTAATTCTATGAAATTATATTAGATTCTATTTAACATTTTTCTTCACTAATGTGAATGAACAGGATGTTTAGTTCTCTAACAAGAAAGATGATATATGTAATAACAAGCTTGGGCTTATTTTCCCGGGAGAGTCATCAAACAAATCTCCCGCAAGTGTGAAGGCTCTTATTATTCTTCATCATCTCATTATTTCAAAAACTTGTTCAGAATCTAATGACAAGAAAACTGAAAAATAAGACCCAAGAGCTCACAAATCAACGCTTTATTTGCTTTTCTTACTTTGAAGCTTAAAGAATTCTTGTTAGTCACTGGTTCAATGACTCCCCTGAGCATTTGTATGAACTTGAGGGTGGGAGCTGGAACTCAGATTCAAACTATGCATGAATCTGCAGAGAGTCTAGCCCACAAGATAAAAGGATTTTGATGAGAGAGAAGAGTAATAAGAAAAAAAAAAAAGAAAAAAAAAAGAAAACTTGCTCAAAGAGATTATTACTAAGTTCTTTCATTTTTGTTTCGTGTTTTCTCCAAACAAGCTATGATTAAGTGTAGTTAGTTTACTACACCTATCTCATTATACTTTCAAGTATGAGACAACTTCAGTATTGCTTTTTAGTAAACTTACCTGATATTTATATTTTCTTTTTCTAATATATGATTGTATTACTCAAAAATCTATTATTAGCAAAGCAGTTTTCATTGTAGGAAATGGAATGGCAACCCAAGTTCAAATCCTGGATAAGGTGGTTTGTGTTTCACTAATGCCCTTAGGAAAGACATAAACCCACAGTGATGCTGACAGCTTTTTAATTTAGTGCATCTTAGGATGCATATATTTGCTTTGAACGAGTCCTCAGGAAAATTAATGGGTCCCAACTAAAGTTTCTTAATAGATTGTAGGGTTTTTATCTATGATCTGGGGAAATAACTAAAGCTGTTGAACTCCTACCATGTAACCTATCCTGTGTAATTCATTTCTAAGAAACTATTGAAATGTATTTACAGTTAGCTTGAAATGGTGAGGAAATAAAAAAGAAAAACATGGATACAATTTTACTGTGTCCTTTTAGATTTTTGTGCATCAGGGATGCATGACACATACCTATCAGCATCTCTGAACCCATCATGTCTTTCCACCATGTCTCTTCACCACCAGCTATTGGTAAATAGTAAGGCATACTGGGTTCTTTAGTATTTGTTAGGTGACCAATCAAGGAGTAAGAAAACTGTTTAAAAATTGACCTTGTGTCACATCCTGCCTGTGGTGAAGGGGTTCAGTAAATACATACTTTATATATTTGGGTACATCAATAGAATTTTCATTTTGTTTTTACTCCAAGGACTATTTCATGTACACACCAAAAAGATTACAATCAAACTGGTGGTTTTTCAATGAAGTCTGAGTGACAGCAAATCTCCTTTGTTCTCAGGTTGATTTTCACAGTGCTGTAGTCTGGATAGTCTAGATTTTTACTCTGGTCTCCAGTTCCCCCAGTCACTTTTCTGGACCTTTGGGGACTGTTCCAAGGGTTCCAACTAAAATTGGTATCAACAACACTTTCATGTTCATTAGCTTTTTCTGTTCTTTGGCAAGATCTAGGTATCTGTCTATCTTTTCACTTCCTTTTCCTTTCACTCTATGGTCTGCTTAAATGGCAAAATCCACTTATATATATATATATATATGTGTGTGTGTGTGTGTGTCTGATGTTTGTTGGCTGGTTGGATTTAACGGCATGTCAACCCTTGGGTTATTTTATGCTGAAGATGTTTTGTTTTATTCATTCTTGTTTTTTTTAAAACACATTTTTGTAGAACTAATTTTTTTATCTATTTAACCCATAAATGGGACACTAACAGGTACTACCACTCCGTGTCAGATTGAACCTGGGAATAATATCAATGAAGGGGTACTCCACACTCACCAGAGTTCCATAGTTGTGGTAGGACATAAGACTTGTAGTAATGGAATTTTGTTTTTTGAAAATATTTCCATTTGTAATTTTACCAATGTTGTTCATCTGATTAAAACATTTTGGTAACAATTTGATTAAAATTATATTAATATGTAGATGATTTAAAAAAAAATCATTTTTTATACTTCAAGGTGTGTTTGTTTAGCAAACTATTTGAATTATAAGTAAAACAATAAATTTTCAATTATCTGTCTGGTCTTAGGTGTTACATAATATTCAAGAATCAGAAAATGTTAAAACTTTCAGATTCTTTGAATCTTTTTTTTCTGTTCATTCTCATAAAAAATGATCAACTCAAATTATATTTGGAAATTTATAAAAAATGTTATGCAATAGTTTTTAGAAGAAAAATAAAACAAGATATCAGTTAATGTAGTTCAATTTTCATTTGCAATTTTGAGAAAACTTACTGTTTTGATAAAAATTGAATGCATTATTAAACTCGTTTTTGTTGTAACTTGAATATTTTGTTGGATTTGATGATCATAGAGGCACAACTATGTAAAGCCGTGGACTCTCTCTTGAACATTTAGACAATATATATATATATATATATATGTATATATATAATCTATTATTATTGATAATATAGTTTGCTATATTTATAATTAAAGAGTGCTCAATATCATTGATAGAGCATCTAACTTAGAGTATATCTAACTTAGGGTAGCAAAGACAGGTATCAAGTACCACTGACTTTGTCTTCGCTACCCTAACTTTATATACATGTATATATACGCACACATGCTGTATCTTGGCTAAATAGGTATCATAGAGGAAGATTCAGTAACATTTAATACACAAAGAAATTTCTTCTTAATATTCTCTGAGGAAATATAAATAGATGATAATAATATGCACAAACCAGAATCAGTACAAGAAAATGAGATGCATAAAATTCTCTGAGTCACCAAATGCTGCTCAGAAGTCAAAACCTAGTTAATTAATTAAGAAGAAGAAAATAACTTATTCTCTAGTAGATTTCACCATTCCAGTAGGCCATAGAGTGAAAATGAAAGAAAGCAAATATATAAACAAATATCTGCATTTTGTCAAAGAGCTGAAAAAGTTGCGGAACATGAAAGTGATAGTGATACCAATTGTAATTGAAACCCTTGGAATGGTTTCTAAATGCCTAGAAAAGAGGCTGGAGGAAATGGGGATCAAAAGGAAGAATCTAAACCATCCTGACCACATTACTTTTCTAATCAACTAGAATCCTTAGAAAAGTCCCAGAGACCTGAGGAGACTTGCTACCACTCGGTTAAAACTCGGGTGAAAAACTCCCATGGAATAAAATAATGATGAGTATTTTTCATTTAATATCCCATGAGTGTTTCATGTTCAATGTAAATATTTAGATAGACCATTTGAATGACTGAGCAAGAATTCTTCTAAACTGTACCCGTACAGTACTACTATATACTACTACTCAGATTTTAACAAAATGATTGGAGAAAAAGCTGGATGGGGACTACACAAGGATGCTGCATACTGTTCTGAACAAATCCTGGAAGCAGGACCCCACAAAATAGCAGCTGTAAGCCACTTACCTCCTATCACACAAACCATCCAAGATGAATAATTCATGCTGAACACTTCTGGAGAAGTAAGGAAAAATTTATGTGATGTTCTTCTGTCGATACCTACACATGGCCACACCAAAGTAGGGTGACCATTAAGACTTACTAAGATCAGCTTTGTGTAGATATTGGATGTTGTGAGGAGGACTTGTCAGGAATCACTCCTGACAAGTCCTCCTCACAACATCCAATCTAAGCCGATAGGGATGGATGGCAAGAGAGAAAGAAAGGATCATGGGAATCCATGCTATCAGCATGATATGATGATGATGATATAGTGAATATTGTTTTATTTTAACTCTCTCTGGTACCTAATTTCTTTTTAATTTTCCCATTATATACTTCTCTTGTGGAATTTTTCATTTTTGCTGCCGCTGATATTTTACATACTAACTAGTCTGCATCAAATAACAAAACAAAAGAACACAACAAATATTTTGTTATACATATATATATATATATATATATATATATATATATATTGTTTAAACAGAAACCAAAACCACATGATATTTATTTCCTTAAAGAAAATTAGAAAGACATACTAAATAGATATTTATTTCAAATATGTTTTAATACTGTGGATTAATTAATCGAAACACTCAGTGTTGAAATATTTTACCAAATATCAATAAATCCTCCTCATTTTCTTATTTTTTACTCTTACTCTTATTTTTCAACATACAGTCAGATTCATTTCTATTTTCTTCTTGCCTATACACGCACACACACACACACACACACACACACACACACATATATATATATATATATATATATATATATACTTTAGTGGAATAACCTTTGTATTATATTCAATGTTTTTATTCTTTCTACAAAGTTCAACAATTCAGCATTAATATTATTTATATAAAAATAATTTCAATGTGGTAATTATGTGTATTCTTATACATCAAACACTAAGAATATTTTTTATTTAAAAATATATAAATTGTATGTTTCTGGTGCTGTAATCTTTGTCATGGTTTTATTCCTATCTTTGTCAACTACAACACGTATTGCTTTGGACATTTTTGTTAAGACACTTCCCATGGCAATTTTCTTTTTCTCTCCAAGAGATATGAAGACTATAAGAAAGATAATCTTAGGTTACATTTATAATACACTCATGTGCCTATGGTTTTCTTAGCTTGGGGAACTGAAGAAGCATTTTTATTTATTTTTTTTTTTTTTTTCCCACCTCATTTTTTTTATTGGCGACATCATTTGACTTCCCTGATATGTGGCCTTAGTTTCATTCTCTGAGGCAATACAATGCCATTGGCGATTGTAATACAATATAGATTATCTATATTTGGTTATCATGTAAATATATTACAGTTATATCTAAAAGTTTGAGTATTTGTTGCTAATTTAAGTGTGAACGAAACTGCTATAAAACTTTTTAAGTCTTGTAGACTGTGTGTATTTCAGGAACTCAAAAAACACCTTTTCTGTTATTCTGTGTTCTAGTCTTATTACTTTCTAGATCATTTCATTCTGATTATTTCCCCTTAATAGCATTTCTCAGAACAATGAGATGTATTTGGTAGTACCTATCTCTTGTTCAAATAACATGTGACAAATTGTATTGGGTTACATGACACTTGGTACTGTATTACTTAAACTAAAATATAGAAAGTATTGACTATAGAGTTTATTTATTAAGTATTAACCCTTAACTTCCTGTACAGCATGGCATGTCACTTCATTCTCAGAACTGTTATCTTGTAGATAAATCTACGGGATAAATATTATTTAAATAGAGATCACTTTAAAGTAATAACAATAATAATGATGATAGATCCTTGGAGTAGAGTGTTGGATCCCTTCTTGGATAATTCATAACAATGAGTGATTACTTGTCAGTGTCCAACTTCCCTCCAAGTAACATATGATGATTTGTACTAGGTTACATGGTACCAGCAGTCAATATCAATCAATGTTCTGAACCATTAACATAAGTGAATTCAAATATTTCTCAAGAGTATTAGTTTAATTATCAAAAAAAGCCAACAAAACTTTAAAAAACAAATGTGTCAGCAAGTGTATTTGGCCATTCCAGTGGACCAGATAGTGAAAAGATAAATAAATACTTGGAGCTGAAAAAGTTGTGGAAGATGATGGTTATACCAATTGTAATTAGTGCCTTTGAAATGGTCCCCAAAGGGATTGGAAAAGAAAGTGAGAGAACTGGAGATCAGAGCATGAATTGAGATCTGCAAAACCACAGCACTTTTAAGATCAGCTAGAATACTTAGAAGATTCCGGGAGACCCGAAGAGAATTGTTGTTACTCAGACTTCAGTTAAAACTGGTCAGAAAAACTAGCTTGGAGTGGTGGTGGTGGTGATGATGATGATGATGATGATGATGATGATATACTACTACTACTACTACTACTACTACTACTACTACTAATAATAATAATAATAATTAGAGAGGAGAAATCAACATCTTGCAGATAAAACCACAGGATCAATCATCATCATCATTATCCTCAACAACAACAACAAGTGCCCACAGCATACATTTCATTGACTCTCTCACGCTATCTATCCCTATTGGTCATCACTCTGGGTAAGTCCTCTTGACAGCATCCAGTGTCTGAATAGATATGATAAATCTAAGTCTCTGCTGGTCATCCAACACTGCTATGTCCATGTGAAGAAGTCTGCAGAAGAATGTCAATAATGGGTTTGTCCTTACTTCACCAGCAGTGCCCAGCATGTCTTAATCATTTTGGATGGTTTGTGAGATGGGAAAGAAGTGGCTGTACAGCTGCTGTTTTGTATGGTGTTGCTACCAGGATTTGTTCAAAACAGCCTTCAGCAGATGTAGTTCCCATCTATCTTTTTCTAAAAGAGTAATTATAATGATATCCATAGTTTTAAAGAAGCCACCTATTTTTATCCTCATTTTCATCCTCAAAATCCTTTTTTGGTTAAACATTATTTGCAGGAAGTTAAGAGTTAAATTAAAACCGTAAAGCCAAAAAAAAACAAAAAGAAGATTTATTAGGATATGAAGAATTAAGGAAATTAATTACTGCAGTTTTCAATTGGAGATGTAAATTGGATATTTAATAGGATTCTTTTCCCAAATGGATTCTATATATCTTTTCTACATGACAACTAACACAGAGATCAGGAAATACTTGGAAAATTTATTTTATGACAATTTGAAATTCTCTAAAGAAATTTCAAATATACTGTTACTCAAAAGAGAAACCCGACAGCTTTTAGTAGCAATATCTACTAATTCTATAAAATCTTGGTATGGTTTGGCCCAGTTTAATGGCACAACAACACTGTGGGTCAATTAATGCAAAATCTTTTTTTTTACATATACATATATTTTACGTAGAGTTTACACTCATATCAGAAAACAATTTTTCAATGCAATTGAATGATCTGTTTGAAAATTTTAACATAGATGCCATTTTGTCCTTTTTGAGATAAATAAAAATATATGGAAAATCATGTATCAGATATGAAATACGTCAACCAAATTTATCAACCAAAAACACCTGTAAAGCAAAATTGATTACACACCCTAGAAATTTCTTTAAAAACAAAATATTAACCTACAAACTATTCCCTTACAAATAATATATACAAAAATATATATAAAATTTCAATATTCATTTTATAAGATACTTATTATTATCATTCAAGTAGATCCTACTTGAATAATTTGCATACAGTTGTATGGTTTTGAGTATTCATATCTAGTACTAATAGTTATATGGTTTCAAGTAATTATTTATATTTATATTAGTCATTCTTTTGTTCACAGTTATATGGTTTCAAGTAACTATTCTTAATACAAATAATTTACAGTTATATGGTATCAAGTATTCCTATGGAATTCAAATAATTTTTTCAACAGAGCTATTTGACTTATAAATGGGATTCTTACAGATACTACCACTCTAGGTCAGAGCAGACATGAGAGTAATAGCAATAAAGGAGTACTCCCTTGAACTACAGAACAGGAACCTCACTATTAGAAAAAGTTTAGTGGCATGTCCAGAGTACCTTTATTTTTTGGTTGGGTGTTACATCTGCAGTTGAATGCACTCAGCATATTCTAAGCCCCACTGACAGATGCCAAAACAATCTCCTTGGTCTAGCACTAGTGTAAGGGGGACAGACTCCCTCGCTGTTTGGCTGATACCAACTTTAGGCCAACTTGAAATCTTTAATTTTTTTAGATTAGTTTTTACATGTTTAGCATCATTTATAGGAGAAATCTTAAAGTAAACACTGGAAATTGCAAAACTATCTTTAAAATTATTCTCATTTTTTTTTTTTTTTTTAATTTTCTTCTGCATAATGGAATATTTTGATAATCTTAAATTCTTTATAATTTTAGTAAATGAATGTAGAGTAATTAAGAAACCTGAAATTCAACATTAGAAGCCATTATCATAAAAATAAATTATGCCTGTTGGCTAGTATTTGTAATTGCATTCATTGGATTAATAAAAGTGTTGTCTTTCAAAATCAGAGTGGCTAAAGACCATTTATGTCTATAATGCTGTTCAAAAAAAAAAAAAAAAAGGGGGAAAAAAAAAATATAGCAACGATGAAAAAAATAGAGAGAAAGACAAAATAAACTGATAAGAAAAAATCTAAGAAAAGAAACAGAAATGAGTGTTTAAAAAGTATTGAAAGAGAGAGAGAGACTTGAAAAAGAGAATTGTAGTTGAAAAAATAGAGAAATGAGAAGAAATACATGAAAAAAGATAGGTTGGTAAAAGAGTAAGAGAAACAAAAGGGGAATTGTGAAAAATGTAAAAGAAGGGAAGAAGGAGCATGAATATGAACAAAGAAAAATAAATAATAAAGGGAGAATAACAGTGAAATATCAAGTGGAGATAATAAGTTAGAAAAAATAATGTAAAAGATAAAATACCAGTGAACATGAGAAAGTAAAAGGAAAAAGAGAAAAGGAAGAGAAAAAGAAAATGAAAAAAAAAAGAAAAATTGAAAGAAAGAGGAAAGAACAGAAAGTAAGAGGAAATCAGACAAAGAAAAAGAAAGGGGAAAGAAAAAAGATATCAGATTGAAAAAAAAAAGAAAATGAAAGAAAAGATGCAGCTTAATTATTCAAAACAATAGAATTCCATTTATCAAACCCTCTCTCTTTCTTTCTCTCATATATGAGAGAGAAAGAAGAAATATATATATATATATATATATATATATATACACACATACATACACTATCACCCATAAACAAGTCCATCCCTAACAATTAAAAAAAAAAATTCTCCTAAACCATAGATACCAGGATTTTTTATTATTAAACAATTTCAACAGATATTATAAGATATTGTTTATTACTAAACTCTTAAAAAAATGCTAAGAAATACAAAAACAAAACACAAATGAAAGAAAGAAAGAAAGAAAGAAAGAAAGAAAGAGAGAAAGAGAGAGAGAGAGAGAGAGAGAAAGAGAAAGAGTAAAAATGAATCAATGAAACAAAAAAGAGAAAAAGATGGAAAAAAATATTCAGAAAGAGAAAAAAGTAGGAAAATGGCCAAAGAAATTGACCCCCCCCCAAAAAAAAAGTGATGGGATGAGTGTGCAGAGAGGGAAAGAGACATAACCAGAAGGTATTAGTAAGAGCTTTTTCACTGGTTCTTTTAATTATCAGTTTCTTGTTTGTATTTTGGAAGCACCATTTCTACACAAGCTTCCTGGCACGCTTTTATATGCAGCACATCAGAATTAGATGGTCTCTTTAGACTAATCAGCAATTTCCAAATTTGCATCTAACTGAGAAATGCTCTTTTATTATAGATCTTTTATTCTCTTCTTGTTATTACCATTTTTACACTCAGTTATTATGAACAATCAACTCTTATGAGGAAGTTCATTCATCATATATGCAAATACAAAGCACATCTTACACATACCTATACATCTGTGGATGACTATTATATGCTCCCAAAACCCAGTTGAGCTCTCTAGGCATGACTTTAATTAACTTTCACTGCTAGTGTAAAAAACAAGGCTTGTCTGTTGTTTACAGATTTGAGCTCTTTGGTGATCATAAAATATATACACCAATGTATGTATTTGTCAGTTAAAACTCCACTCTTTACTGGTAGATGCCAATGGCTGAGGGGAAAAGTCAGTCGGGTTTTGCTCCTGGGTAGAAGCAGTTGCTGGGTCTAGCCACATGGAAGAGACATGAAACATCGAAACACAGTGTCTATAGATGGCTATATATATATATATATATATATATGAATATGTATGAGCAGGTATAGGTATATACCTAAATCAGTTTATGTATATGTATACCTGAAAGAGGTAGATAGATAGGTAGGCATATATTTGCAAAATGATAAATTCTGTCTTGATTGGTTTTAATGGTATGTCAAACCGTCTGGGATTATTTTATGTATAGAGGTTAGAGAATTCTGTTCATTGTCCATTTATATTTACATTTTTGTGTAGTTGTTTCTTCAGAGTTTTTTTGCACACAGCTATATATAAAATATTCCCATTTAATACAAATAATTTGCACAGTTATATGGTTTCACATATTCCAATCTGAATAATTGTCAAACAAATCTATTTGACTCATAGATGAGACCCTAAAAAGTATTACCACCCTGTCAGAGTGAACCTGAGAGTAATTGCAATGAAGGGCTACTCCACACTCCCTAGAACTGGTACCTCATTACTAGATGCAGTTGGGTATTATACCCAGATCACCCCTTTTTTTGAGGGAGTGCTCTTATCCCTCTGCAGAGATACAACCAGTATATTCTAAGCCTTGCCAAAACAACAGAGATTGAAATTCCAATCCATTAATACATTAATATTTGTAAAGAAGAGAAAATAGCAACGAGTTATAATGACTGAGTGTAACATATGTGTGATTTTTAAATATTGCAACTCAAAATTCTTTCAATGGCTTTTAATTAAGTTTTAAATCAGAGCTTTCTAAACTGTGACGCGACACTTCAGTGTGTTGCCAATAATTTCTATATGCTGATTCTGTCTTTTAATTATTTCTTAAACTTTTCATTGAATTATTTATTTTTATATTGAATTATATACTTGACATGGCTAACAAAAATTCATTATTGTGTTGCAAAAAAATTATTTTTGAAAACTGTGTTGCCAAATTTCTGATTTAAACAAAGACGAGAAATATTTTTTCCACATATTTATATGTAAATAATGTGCATTTAGACAACAGTCCTTTATTTATACATTTGATTAAACACATTTTCTTTTAATTATCTAAGATTATATCTAATTACTCTATACCTGTATGTATGTATAAATGAATTTTAATGGAATGTGACCAAAATCATAATAGTAATTTTCCTTCATCATATATATATGTTTCCTTTCTGAAACATATATATATATATATATAAATGTGTGTGTGTGTGTGTGTGTATATATATATAGTATTGTAATAGCATATGGTTATCACTAGCTAACTTGGTGAATTAGTGGTGGAACAAGTTTTTTTGTGATTCCTAGGTGGATGCTCTACTGACTGAGTTAAACTGGACCTTAAATATAATTAGGGTAGTGTGGATACAATGTCAATGATGCTTGGTAACTGACAGTTTCTTGTCAATGGGATTTTCAAACCACTTGGTTTAAAAGTTGCATAGGTGAGAAACTGTCAGTTATCATCCAGCAATGGTTTTATGTCCACCCTAGCATAACTTAGATATACATGCTTTATCACTGCTATTGAGCACTGTTAACTTATAAATGTAGCATACTTTATTATCAATACATATTTATATATACTAGCAAAAAAAAAAAATTGAAAGATATTGCCTGAGGTGGGTGTGAAAATTACATAAATAAGATAAAAGATTCAATATTTTTTAGAAATTAATTACTTACTGAAAAGGCATCATATTCACTCCACCGAGATATTTGCTTTGTTTTATGACAGTAGGGACCTCCAAAATGTTTCTAAACATTTCTGATTTAATTATTCAGACTCTTATCTTTAGAGAAAAATTAAAAAATCGTACGAATAAAATACATTTTGTTCGGATTTCATCAAATTAAATAAGTGGGGGTCAACCTAGTAAAAAAATATTGCACAAGAATGCTGTGTGCAGTCTTAAACAAATCATGGAAACATCACCCTCTGAGAAAACAGCTGTACGTCCACCTGCCCCATATCACCCAAACCATCCAAGTAAGACAGACAAGACATGTAGGACACTGCTGGAGAAGCAAGGACGAAGTCATAAGTGACATCCTTCTGTGGAAGTCAGCACATGGGCACGCCAGTGTGGGCTGACCACCAAAGATGTACATTGACCAGCTCTGTGCAGATACTGGATGCTGCACCTAGGACCTCCCGAGAACAATGAGTGATAGGGATAGCTAGCAAGAGATTTTCATGAATATTCGTGCTGATAGTGCGACATGATGATGATGAAAAAAGTATTTTAAACATAAATTCATCTAAAAGGTGAATAAGTATCAAAAATTTTATGAAAAGTTGACAATTAATTGATATTTCATAGAATTTTCATGTAGTACTGATAAGGACTATAAATTAAATACTCATTGATTAACTTACTTAATTCCTGAAATGACTGTGAAGTAAGCAGTGATGTAGTTTTGGTTGCAGACAAATAGATACCAAATCTCTATTATTATTTATATATATATATATATATATATATATGAGATGAAAATATTTTTAAAATACAACAAACACAGGATGTTATGATCAGGGAAAACAATAAAACATCCTGTGTTTGTTATATTTTTAAAATATTTTCTTCTTATATTGTCGGATTAATTTCCTCCCTGTATTTATATATATATATATATATATATATATATATATATATAATATTCATGAGATTTGCCATATACAAGAGGAAATATCAGTGCCAAGCAGTCTGTGTCCATTAAAACGAATCCAAATGACACTTTGACTAGACAAATGGAAAGTTTACATTCATTGGATCCTGGAATGTGTTCTCTTATTCTTGAGTAAATTAACTAGACAAAAAAATAACAAACAAAACAAGAAGAAAAAATTATTTGTCTGTAGGCTTTAATTAAACCTGTAATAATGTTTATGTTTTTTGAATCTAAGTGCATATGTATGCACATTTGTTGAATGAAAGTGCAAGATCATTGAATCATAATTGCATTTGGAACAGAACAGCTTGCTCAGGATATTAATATACTAACAAAGAGGAGGATATTGATTTCCATACATGGAAATGCTGAGAAGAAGGAGGGGATACAGAAGAAGAAGAGGGGAATATAGGAGAAAGATGGTAAAAGAATTAAGATAGATGGATCTAAAAATCATGATCCAATTTCTCTTTCAAACCAATAATCATTGGAGTATGAGGATCAATGACACTGATGATCTGGCCATTTGTATATTTGTCTGCAAAAATTCTCTTATCATAATAAACCAACTTTATGTTTTTTTTAAATTATCTAAGGTTATATCTACTTACTTTATATTCATTGTATAAAAGAACTTTAATAGAATATGAACAAAAATAATAATAGTAATTTTCCTTCAAATCAACTTCTTACTGAAACATATTTATATACAAAGAGATAGAGGTAGAAGGACATACAATATGTCTGAATGTATATGGGATATGTTAGAAAGTGTTAAGTATCAAGTCTTATTTACCAAGAGAGAAATAAACAATGAATAAAACATTAATTTTCTTCAAAATACACCCCTTGGCATTTAACGCACTTATCCCAGTGAGTTTTCAATTTGTCAAAGCACCTCTGGATCTCTTTTCATATGGTATATTAATATCCTTACTCATTCTGACACATTTTATTTTGGTGAGTATAGACAAGATGTGATGCAAGGTAAATTTTTAAGTGGAGTACAGCTTGTTTAAATTCTGAGTTTTCCTTCTCATCAATTGGTTGCATAACTAATTCTAAAGAATTCAGTTTGCCTTACTACTTACCCATAGTTGGAGAAAGAATATATAGATTAATGCCTTTTCCAAGAGCCTTATTGTAAAGTGGAATGCAAACAGCCTCGTCCAGGATTTGAACTTGGTTCACTGATTTTATTTCCTATAACAATAACTATTATGTTAAGCATGCCTGATTATGAGAGAGTAGCTTTGCTCCAATGCTCACTAACCTACTATATTCTTCATTAACTATTGTGACATGTCATTGATAAGAAGTTTTTGTTAAGATATTTGATAGGGTCTACTGACTTGAGAACAGTAGTTCTCAACCTTTTTTAACCAATGGGATCCTTTATCTCTTTTTGTGGACCCCATAGCCATTCTACAGAAAGAAAAAAAACTTCTTTTATTTTTCACTAATAAAAAAGTAAAGTAATTGTAGCAATTGTAAATTAGATCCTAATCTCTCTTTGGCCTTTGCGTGTATGTGTGTGTGAGAGAGAGACAGAGAGAGGTGAATATTCATCATGAAAACAAACCTCTAAGGTTGATGCCCGCTACCTGAGAATCAATGGGTGATTTTTACCTCTGTTTGTTCTAGGTAATTTGAAATTTACAACAAAGTTTTTTTTTCTTCTACTTGATTGCCAAACAAAATCATAGCTACATGAATATTTCTACTTTTAGTATTTTGATATAACATAGATTACTGTAGAAATCTAATTCTCAGTAATAACAATTGTTCTAAAATAAAATTGAACAACTAAAATATCATCATGGACCCTGAATTTTATATGTATTTGTGTAGGCTCCCAGTAATGGTCCATGTTGACCCTGGTTGAGAACTACTGCTTTAGAGGAATAAAAGCAGCCATGCCCAGAAACTGAATGCAGTTCACCAGTTCTTATATTTCTTTGTCTGCCAGCGAAATGGCAATATTTGTATTGTTTTTGTTTTTTTTAAACACAGTCCACCAGTTCCTATATTCTTGTGATAATCATTAAGCTGCAGACATAAGACTAATATGAATACATGATCATGTAAATAAATCACTCTGTGAGGGACAAACTCATTCTAAATCAAGCATGTAGATTTTGTATACATACTAATTCACCTCACTTAAGGTTCACTTTTCTATCTGCTGCATGCAAAGGGCACTGTGGTTTATCTCTCTTACTGATTCTTCCTGTTGAGCATTATGAATTTTGTTCAGCATTCTGAAACTCTGTTATATTCATAAAACAAATTATTTTATTGAGCTGCATATATGAAGAGGAATGTTATCTTGCAGAGAAAATCTTACCAGAAGCTGATAAAGAAAAGCCAAATAAATGAATGAATGCATAAATTACAGTAAGCATTGTTTCTGAACACAGGTGCTTTGCTGAATACAAATTCTAGCCAAAAATCATCAATGAATATTAACCAAATCAGTGGTCATCAACTCCTGACCCCCTACAAAATAAGTTGCTGTTACAATTCTTAATTAGTTCTTGCTGCTCAAATCCAGAGTCCCTGTGGAATAGTGGCTAAAAGAAGCTTGACTGCAACATAATAGTAGGTGAGTTTGAAATCCAATCGTGCTATCATATTCACTTTGGACTTATACCCTTAGGAAAGGGGCTGACTTCTGATTTAGGTCGGAAAATTAAAATGGAAAGTTTTTTGGTGGTAACCAACAACAGTTTAACTACAGTCTATGAATTAACATTTTGCGAATTGGGTTACGGTTTTAGGGGATTAAGCTTGTTTTTAATTATGTATTGCTTAAAAAAAAAAACAACAAAAAACCCAAATTACTATACATTTAATGTTGAAAAATATTTTTTTAAACTAAGTTTAATTGAAATTATACATTGCAATACTAACACAAACAACTGTTTCAATAATAGATTCAATAATTAATTTCAATGGTTAATTAAATTGTCATCGGGGACCACCAAAAAACTTTCCGTGTTAATTTTCCGACCTAAATCAGAAATCAGCCAGGAAAGGTATGAAGCCCCTTATCCCCCAGCTATGGGTTAAATAGTAACACTGTTGTTGTTTTTTGATATTAAATAACCCACAAAGGTTGATATGCTATTAAACAAAGAAACCAAACCAAACCAAACAAAATCAAAAATGAAACTGCCAAAACATGATCATAAAAAAAAAAAAAAAGAAATGTTTACTCTACACTGATTTATTTAGAAGTCCTTCTTTGGCATTAAATAACCCACAAAGGTTGATTAAACAAAGAAACAAACCATTAAATAAAGAAACAAATCAAACAAATTCAAAAATGTAAAAGAATTTTACTCTACATTGATTTATTTAGATGAGAATCCTTATCTATATTGTTTCCCATCAGTCTATGAATCAGTGCTGCATACATTATTCTATAAAAAAAAAATGAATGGATATTGTGATTTCAATAGTACCATCAAGCTTTGAGTATGGGCCTCAAAGTTATTTTTTATTTTTATTTTTTTGGTAAATTGTGTCCTTTCTTTGTGTCAACCACAATTTATTTTGTTTTGCTCTGTTACCATATAAAAAAAGAACCAAGAACTAGCTCACCCAAGATGGTGGCTATTTAACAAGGGCACACAACGTCATATCAAGGGAGATAATCAACATATGGCTCAAATAGATCTGTTTAAAAATTATTCATATCTGATAGGACCATGTGCAAACAAACAAAAAAGCTCTTAAGAGACAACTACACAAAAAATAATAGGGGGTACACATTGTGTAATGGTTATCAATGTAAAAAATGGACATGGCAACATGAGTTTAAATCCTGAATGAGACTGTTTGCATTTCACATAGTACTAATATGCTTGGGAAAGGTATGCACCCACATATACTCCCAGCTATGGGTAAATAGTAAGACAGAGTGAACTCTTTAACCTTGTTATAGCAACTAGTCTAGGAGAAGGAAAACTCTAGAATTCAAACTTGTTAAACTCCTTTTAAAAATTGACCTCATATCACATGATGCTTCTGTGGAGGGTTTGGTAAATAAATACACAAAAAAATATAAATATGACTGTAAAATGAACATGATTCTCTAACCTCTATACATAAAATAACCCTAGACAAGTTGACATGCCATTAAAATCAATCAACATCATAATCACTAAGTTTCAACCTTTCTATTATCTGGTTTTCTTTAGGTATCTCTTGCGGTTGGTAAAAGATGCAAAATATATAGAAAATAGAATAAAGAAAAAAAAAGTAAAGTTGTCAGGGTGGCCTAAAGTTGGTATCAGCCAGACAGAAAAGGAGTCTAACCCCTTTTCACTAGTGCTAGACCAAGGAGATTGTTTTGGTGTCTGAGGTGGAGCGCCACACCTAACATCAGCTCCTCAATTTACCATGCAGATTCTTGTGCTACTCAAATGCTGAGTTGACGAGGACCGGTATCGAACCCAAAACCTTGTGGTTCCAAGTCGGATGTTCTACTCACTGTGCTAAACTGACCTCTAAGTGATATAGATTAGTATGTATAAAAATCTACACACTTGATTTAGAATGAGTTTCTACCTCACCAAGTGATCTATTTACATCATCATGTATTCAATATTAGTCCTACATCTACAGCCTAATGTTTTACCATAACGAACAGAGGAATTGGGGGACAGAATTTAAAATCACACACAACAAAGTGATACCAGTATCACCATTTTACTGGCAGACAAAGGCAACAGGGAAGTGATGATAGACAAGTTGGAATATTCAGAAGAATTGGCAAGCTTCGTCAGTGACAGTAACGGCTGCAATCCTTAGGCTGGGTTCTATAAAAAGTTATATATTCTAGTTCAGTGGAAGAGACAGATAAGTGACATCACTGAGTTAATTAACTAAGAAGAATTAACTGATATGAGATGAGTCCCTTATGCCTAGAATGAGAAAAATCTACCACATTGGATTCAATAAAGGTTTCGGCATGGAATTCCTGTACCTTCAAGTTAAACTTGCTAATGCAATTTTCTTAACAAAAAGAGAATACTTATATATATATATAAGTAGTTAAGAGTCCCTTTTGGTATATCAGTTGACACAAGATACAGAATTAATCACAGGGGTGCACCTGAAAGTAATTTGAAAGAGTTTTGTTTGCTTATAATAGAAGATAAGTAATGCTATCAGTCATGTGCATTCTCTCAACTGGAACGTTGCCTTTCTGTCTCTTTACACTTTGTGTATATATATATATATATATATATATATACACTTTGTGTATATATATATATATATATATATATACATATATATATATATATATATATATATATATATATATATATATATATATATACATACAAGATGTGTCAAAAAAGTATTGAGATCTTTTGTACTTTTTGATACACCTTGTATACTGAAAAAACATAACATTCCATTCATTCTTCATTTCTATCTCGGTAAGCTTTAAACTTGGTACTTTTTTGACACACCTTGTATTCTGAAAAAAAAAATCAATGGAACATTTTTTTCAGAATACAAGGTGTGTCAAAATGTACAAAAAAATCTTGATACTTTTTTGACACACCTGAAATATATATGTATTGATAATATAGTTTGCTATATTTCTAAATAAAGAGAGCTCAATATCAGTGATAGAGCATATATATATATAAGTTAGAGTAGTGTAGATAACGTCAACAGTGTTTCACCTATGCATTTGTCAGACCTTGTGTAAAAACATACATATGTATATTTCTTTTATGTACTATTGTGTGGAGAATTATGGAAAGGGTTGTTAAATTTGTGGGGCATGATTGTGAAGGGTGGTTAAGTTTGTGGGGCATTCTAATCACTATTCATACTGCATGATTATTTACCCATGTATATTATATTAATTTTATGATTTGTTAATTTATTTCCTCTATTATGTTTAATTTATTGTATTCTAGGTTTAAAAAAAAATATATTGTTGTTATTATCTTCAATTTTATTATTTTTGTCTATTATTTGTTTAATTATCTTATTCTTATTTATTCAGTTATTCATATTCTATTTACTTATTTTGATAGCTTACATTATTTATTTTTATCTATTATTATTTCATTTTTTTTAATTCTCTCTCTCTCTCTCTCTCTCTCTCTCTCTCTCTCTCTTTATATATATATATATATATATACACATTGATGGTGATTGCTTTTTAATTTAGTGCATCCTAGTTTGGAATGAGATTTAACAGAGTAAGAAATAAATATGGATTGGAAAAAGAAATTGAGATGTTTGAATTCAAAGTTTTTCTTCTCCTAGACTGGTCACCTAACCAAGGTTAAAGAGCTGTGTCTGTCCTACTATTTACCTATAGCTGGAGGGAGAATAGTTGGATTCATACCTTTTCCAATGGTATTATTAGGACCATGTGAAATGCAAATATCCTCATTCAAGATTTGAACTTGTCTCATTGTGTTTATTTCCTACAATGTTAACCATTACACCACCAGATGTATATGTATATTAAGATGTATATGTATTTACTCTACCTCTCCACATGAGCAGGGTGCGACATAATGTCGATCTTTAAGTGGAGTTTAACAGGTTTGAATTTAGAGTTTTCCTTCTCCTAGACTGGTTACTGTACTGCATGAGTAGGATGTGACACAAGATCATTTTCTTAAGTGGAGTTTAATAAGTTTGAATTCAGGGCTTTCCTTCTTCTAGACTGGTTGCCATTCCAAGGTTAAAGAACTCAGTCTTCTCTAGAGGAAGAAAAGGTGTATACTTCCAAAATAGAATTTTAATATGCATCTGAGGATTATGGTTGTTTTGAATATAAAATAATACTGGCTATATAGTCAAAGCAGGATATCAAATGCAATAATTTCTGATAAAAATCATATGTCTGAAATTATATGGGGAATTTTTTTTTAGTTACTATAAAAATAATGATTTCATATAAAACAGGGGAATGGTATCAGTTTCCAGCTATCAGGTACTTTAAACTTATACAACTTGTCTCCTTCCATATCTATCAAACTCACTCATTTATAAACACAAATTTTAATGTAATTTTTAACGTTTGATCATAATTTTTAATATCAGAAACTTCTTTTTCCCGTAACATTCATAAAAATAATAAAACCGTAAATAAATATTTATTGCAAGACACAAAAAACAAAGAAGAAAATGAAAACAAAAACTGTTCAATAATGATAGAGTAAGTGAAGCTAAAAGAGATGGAGAAATCATAAAAAAAAACCTGAAAGAAGATCTTTTTTAATTTACAACACTTAGCAACATACAGGCATCATTGAATCAAATGTGCATAAATGATCAACATAACATAAAACCAAACATATTCCATGCTTTTATCTCGCCATATGTACTGGAAAATTAATTTCATGCAGTACTGGCTTTGTCAATAAATATTTTGAACAAACACACACAAAAAGGGGACTAAAAAAATCTATAATTTCAAGATACCCAAGAAATGCTTTCCATTAAAATAAACCAAAAGCAACATTTGATCATCATTCCCTTGATAAATTAATTCTTTAACATACAAAGATCTAAATTGATATCTAAGTTACTCTGACTACATTAGTTTCATATTACATGGTCTTCTATACTTCATTTTCCCTTAAAGGGTCATATTCTTTCTATCTGTTGGATAGTTTATATTCCACCTAATTATTTTAAGAATAAGTCATTACCTTCTTTGTATTCTACTTCCACCTTCTCCATTGTTATGTAAATGGTACATATGGGCTTCCATAGAAATAGAAGAGATCTATTTATGCATACTGGAAGTTATCTCTAAAACAGGTTACCAACTTGCAAGCAGAGAGGTCATCTGGTAAGGGGAACATTTCAATTGAAGTTGTAATATTTTGTAAATTGAATAAAGTAAAATGTCCAGATTTACTGTAAAATCATGCTGAAAGTTAAGCATTGATGAACCTGATCAATACATAGATGGGTGATCACTTGAGAAAAAGTAGGTATTTAAAGTTTAGATAAATATATACTTCATATTCCCTCTCTTGTGTAGTTTATATTATAATTTACTCAGATTACAGTACCTAATGTTGCTTAAGTGATCACCCATCTTAGTATTGAACAGGTTCATCTCAGTTTAACTTCAGTGAACTAGCAAGAACTGATGCTTTCAGCATGATTTGAGTGTAATAGGATCTGTGCGGTCAAGTGGAGAGATGACGGTAG
>CM042139.1:78669547-78714547 GCA_023376005.1 Doryteuthis pealeii | reverse complement strand
GTCTCATCCCAAAAGAAAAACAGTTTCTAAGGACATTAGTCACTTTTATTGTTATTTTTAATCCTTGAAAACCTTAACTACTAAGAAACCTAAAACTATTCACCTACCCTGTTAGCAGGTCTTAGAATATGCTGTTTCCTCAGCAGAAGGTTAAGACACCCAATATCAAAAAAAGGGTTGTCTGGGTATGACACTAAACTGCATCTAATTGCAAGGCTCAAGTTCTAGATATCTGAGTGTAGGGTTGCCCCTTCTTCACTATTGCTCTGAATTAGAGTGGTAGTACCTGTTAGGGTATCATCTATGAGTCAACTAGATCTGTTTGAAAATTATTCATATTTGATAGGACTGTATGCAAAAGAAGAAAAAAAAAACTCTTGAGAAACAACAACACAAAAAATGTAAATATAAACATATAATGAATGTGACTTTCTAACAACATCTAGCAATAAAATAACCCTAGACAGGTTGATATGCCATTAAAATCAATTAATCAAACTCTTTCAGGCACATGGTTATTCAATAACCTCTCTATCAATATTTCATTTAATACTTAGACATCTTCAGTTTGAGAAATGACAAACACATGTGTGGGTAGTTCCTGAGATTGTTTAGACCCATTTCCTTTTTGGAGATGCTTCGGGGTATCAAGATTTGACCCTGACATGCTATTAAGTGCAATGAGTAAGTACTGCTTTAAGGGAGAGCCCTTTGGAACTGGATTCTGAGTTAATTTGCACTTCAGGCACCAAATTCACAATAAATTATTTTAATAGAATCAAATAAGATGTTTTCAAGGATAGAAATATCACAAATAATTCAGTAAAAATGTCTATTTGACATAGGGCCAAGGCATGCTAAAGAACATGTTCTCATCAGTTAAGCAGTAATGAACATGCTCAGTACATAGATGGGTGACCACTTAGTAATAGCAATTACTGGCTTGTGTGGCCAGACTAATGATAGCTTAGTAAATAACAACATAGTTATCTATTGTATGCTGGAACTTATTTAAAAAATTACATTATCCATAACTGAAATTCAGTCATGATTGATTTCAAGCCAAATATTCCTTTCTTTAATTTTACCCTTTTGATCCTTATAATTATATATATATATATATATATATATATATATATATATATATTAGTAAAGACAAAAAGCTTAGAAATTCGGTATTAAGTGATTATGGCCCATTTCCACTCATGGGTATCTAAAAACCCTATGAGTTTCATCAGATCACATTCTTTATTGAAAATGGCATACATATAAATTCAGCTTACTTTTATACATGCTCTTAATGCGATGGTATTGGGTTTCAATTCATCTAAAATGTTTTGCTCTGTTTATAAAAATTAAACATTGAGCTTCAATTCGGACCTGAACTCTTCAACACCGTACCATTGGAAGAAAGCACCAGCTTAGAAACGCATATTTTCTCATTTCATTGCAGATAAATGTGATATTAGAGTTGATATAAGAGTTGCAAATATAGGAAAGACAGATAAGAACTCTGAATCATATATAGAAACATCTGAATAAATTATTATATACTGGCCAGTAGAGCAGCATAAAACCTAAAATAAATGTTTTCTCTTCTCCTCATGTCAATATCATGACTATAAATTTCATGTATTTAAAAGAAAATACAAACTACAAATGAAATATGCAACTCATCCAAAATGTTTCATTTAAAGATTCTTTGGTTTCATTTTACAAAATTATCATCATGAGACTGTCATGAGCATGTGTGTATATATAAGTTAGTGTAGTGTAGACATAAAGACAACAGCACTTGGTAACTTACAGTTTCTTACCCATGTGATTTTCAAGCCATATAGGGTATTAATGATATTGAGTGTTCTTCACTTAAAATATAGCAAACTATATTCTCTCTCTCTCTCTCTCTCTGTCTGTCTCTCTCTGTATATAATTATATATATATATCCCACAAAATTTTCTGAAATAATACCAGTTGTTTGTTACATAATACTTAGGGCATTTTTTCTCACCCTTAAAAATACATTAGATCTAAATAGTAGTTCTTATTAAAGCTCTCATGAACTGATTAATATTTAAAAAAAGTAGAAAAAATTATTTCTGCAAAAGTCAGATCAAAAGTGTTAATATCACTTATGCCAATATTTGCTTTCTTGGAGAGGGGAAAAAAAAAGTTTAGAAGAACCAGGTTCCATTTCCTTATATTTTTTTTTATTGCAGAAAACCAAACAGAAATAAATTGGTATATAACTTATTCATTATGTTGGTCATGCAATGGCAAAGATGCCAACACTACTTTCAAAATAGCCTTCCTGTAGCTGTAAACTTTTGACCAAAAATAATTCTTTTTTTTTTCTCTGCCTAGGTCAATGGTGTACCTAGATTCACTGAAACGATTAACCATACCAGCAAACTTCTGCTTCGCCTTCTTGTTAGGTGACAGGAAACATTGCAAATGTTACTCAGTTATGGCAGATATTATTAGATTATTGTCATTGGATAATTAGAAGGTGCTGAATGCCTTCAGCAGAGCAGGGGCATATCATGAAATGTGACAAGTGATGATCAAAAGACTTTGTACTAGATGATTTAAACATGATTTCTTGTTCCGTTTTTCTATTTTTCAGTATTATTCCACCAAAGGACAAAAAGCTATCTATAAAAAAAATGCACTCACTAACAACAGTTACTCCAATTAGTGTGCTAAAATTGTTACTGACTCGTGTAAAAATATATGACTCAACTAGTTAGTCATATTAATTGTTGGTGTTGCAGCCAGGTGATGTAATGTTACTAAAACACTAATGAGCAAACAAAACAACAACAACAAAATAAAAACTAAAAACTTTCAGAATCAGTCAGGGAAATTCATCCCCAAGAAAGTGTCGGATTTACATAAGCTTACTACTAAAAAAACTAGTGTATATATATATATATATATATATATATATATATATAAAGCAAATGAGTGGAAGAAAAAAATGAGGAGTAAGACTTATATAGTCTTACTCCTCATTTTTTTCTAGATTTAATCTTTTATTCCTCATAGAAGTCTCATGGCACAATTGCCCTGTTCACAGAGCTTAGAATACACTGACTGTAAGAGTGGTATTTCACTAAACTACATATGATGGTGAGGTTCCATGTCTGGGGTGCTGGGAAGTGTAGAATATCCTTTTATTGCCATTACTACCAGGTCCACTCTGACCTGCAGTTGTAGTACCTATTAGTGCTCAATCTATGGGTCAAATAGATCTGTTTAAAGATTATTTGTATTCAATAGTGTAGAATACTGTTAATTGTTATTCTGTGTTACTTTCACCCTTAGCCAGGATTGAACCTGCAGTCTGGAAATGACTGTTACAGATTGTTAACTATTGGACAGTGGAACAGTCAAACACCTCCTCAGCTTAATGGACTCTTCCTGGCAGCAGTGGCAGTAATTATTTAAGCTGTTATAGGGGGTTCATTGGGGAACTAGTAACTTCATGGTTAGGCTTAGCCAGTCAAACCAATTGTTGACTGTCTAACTTCAATAAATAGAACCTCGTACAAAAAGCCTCATAATCTATTGTTGAAAAATTAAGAAATTTATTTAAAAAATTACAATTGATTTTATTTGTTCCTTGGTCACCTAAACATGTATGACTATATGGAGGTGTACACGGTGTAATGGTTATTATCATAGGAAATGGACACTGTGACACTAGTTCAAATCCTGGACAAGGTTGTTTACATTTTACTTCACACTAATCCCCTTGGGAAAGGAGTGATTCCATCTGTTATCGGGCAGTGGGGTTGATGGGGAGTATGTGCCAGCTCTAGTTGTTTCTTGGGTGTTTTCTTGCACGTGGTCCTATTGAATATGAATGACTTTCAAACAGATCTATTTGACCCATAGATGGTACCCTAACAGGTACTACCAAGTTGACCTGGGAGTAATGGCAATGAAGGGCTGCTCCACACTCCCCAGAACTGGAGCTGCACCATCAGTCTAGTCTGATAACCAAGACACTTCATGACTATCTTTGCCATCTTTTTTTTAAAAATTTTCCATGCAAAGTTCTTGTAAATAAGTTCACCTGCTACTTATTTTAACCAATATATCTTTGTTCATTCACTCTATCTTTCCCACAATCTACAATTGATATGTTGTAAGATTAATCAACTATACCAAAACTGCAATATACAAAATTTTCTCTGAACTTTGGGGTGTAATGAATATTTTCCACTCATTATTCATCTGAATAATTTAACATTCTTTAAAACCTTTCAGCTGATGAATGGCTCAATCTTTTTTCTAATTTATCATCAAGTATTTATTAAATATTGACTTGTCATATTTTTACCATTAGACCATTTCGTATTCTTTCATTAAGTCTCATAATACTCTTTGAAAAAATTAAGATGGATTGATTTTCTGCTTATTGAATATTTCTAATTCTGAATACCTTCACAAGTAGGTACATAGATTATTACAGTCTTGTGTATGTGTGTGAAGTTTATATAATTGTATGCATATATATAAATTCATAGAATAGAGGCGCTTGTCATGTAATGGTTATCATCGTAGGAAATAGACACAAAGAAATGAGTTCAAATCCTGGACAAGGCTATTTGCATTTCACTTAGCGCTAATACCCTTAGCAAAGGTATTAAACCAACAATTCTCACACCCAGCTATGGGTAAATAGTAAGGCAGACTGGGTTCTTTAACCTTAGTTAAGCATCTAGTCTAGGAAACTATCTCTATCACAGTGGCTGTACTGACAACTCATAGTGTTGTGTCATAGTGTAGTGTTTGCATTCTAGATACAGTGAATTCATTGGGTGGGCCAGCTCAACCAACTCAAAGTGAATGCTGCCACAGTAACAGTTGTAGTAGTCTAGGAGAAGGAAAACTGAATGCAAACCTTTTAAATTCAACTTAAGAAATTGACCTTATACTCATGTGTAGGGGTTATATATATATATATATATATATATATATATATATATATATATGTGTGTGTGTGGGGGGGTATAAATTCATGGTAGTTGTATTGTTTAAAAGTAATCTTAAATTAAATTACAGTTGGTTGTAATTGAGCACAAAGATTTCAATTCAAACAGGCAAATTGTATTTTGAACATTGTTTTGCAGAAAGAGTTTGACTGTGATAAAAAGGTTCTTGATGGTTACAAAATCATTGAGTATTTATTCTTGGTGATTAAGGTGATGAAATAAATTACAAGTTAAAATGTTTGTATGAAAAGTAACTTGGTTCTATTGATGTAACTGTGAAGAGGATCATACTTCTCTAAGTGGAATAGTGTGGTTCTGTTTTGGGAAAGAGATCTCCAGTTTATTTCTGGCTGGTTTCATTGGAAAAGAGATTATAAGTCATGCCGACTAAATAGTCCATCATTAGAAATGTGCATTTAACTTTAAAACAGAAAAATTACTTATCCAATTCATAACAACTGAAACTTACTTATATATTCCATATAGTGCTAATACCCTTGGGAAATGTATGAATCCAACTACTCTCTATTGGGCTCTTTAATCATGGCTAGGTAACCAGTCTAGAGAAGGAAAACTCTGAATTCAAACCTGTTAAACTCTGCTTAAAAAAATTACCTTGTGTCACATCCTGTTCATGAAGAGGGTTTGTATATATATATATATATATATATATATATATATATATATATATATATATATATATTCCATGTATGTATATAAATTTTCTTGCATTCTGGATTTGATTAGATTAATTTCAATATAAAATTTTACTCTGAGGGAGCATGTGCTTCCTCTTTCATATATATTACATTTATCTACTGCCGACACCTGTATGATTTTAATATAGTCTTCCTCTGATGTTTGCAATATTAAAATATCCAGTACTTTTGGAAATAAAAAAGATAATATTTTTATTCATAAAATGAGAAAATTACATCAATCATTTTCTGTTGTATATCAAATTAAATTTGTGGATTTGCTTGTGGTGTTATGGTTATCATGATACAAAATGAACACGGTAAACCACATTCAATTCCTGGATGAGGATGTTTGCATTTCACATGGTGCTAATAATACCCTTGTGAAAGGTATGAATCCAACTATTCTCCTTCCAGTTATGGGTAAATAGTAGAACAGATTGGGCTCTTTAATCTTGATATACCAACCAGTCTAGGAGAAGGAAAACCTGTTGTACTATTACATTCACTTTCAGACTAATACCCTTGGGATAGGTATGAACCACTTCATCTCCCAGCTATGAGTTAAATAGTACCATTACTGTTTTTTTACAAGGATGGTTTTGGCATTAAATAACCCATTAAGATTGATATGCCATTAAGCAAAGAAACTAAACCATACCAACCGTAATATCATATAACTATGTTAAAATAATTAAACACAAAATATAAATATAAATGTACAAGGAATGCGATTTCCAAACCTTTAGGCATAAAATAACTCTTGATGGGTTTGCATGCCATTAAATCAATCAATCGGTCCATCTATTTTGTCTTTAATCAGTCTGCCCAATGGTTGTTGCTGTTATTTTTATACACGAGTAATGATAAGAGGATATTTATATTTCATTTTTTAGATCAATAATTATCATTAATATTAATTTTGACTAATATTTTTTCTTCTATGTTCTTTTTTTTTTTAGTGAGTTATCATAAAACAGATAACTAAAAGCTGAAAAAAATACAAGTTAATAAAAATACTAATAATAATGATAATGATATCAACAATGTTGCATCTAAAATAAATAACTATTTGATTAAAATGTTATCACACAGATTGACTTCTAAATTTTTCCACTGCAAACATATTTCTTAAAAGATCCTGATTTCTTGGCAGTCCATCCATATACAATTTTTGATCTTTTCCAATTTTTCCTATGGATTCCCAAATTATTCTCTTATGCAAGGAAATATCTTGGAATATGGGGAGAAAAAAACCAACAAAAAAAAAACAAAACTAACAAGTATTAAAAACTGAATTTATGATTAAGAAATCAGAGATTTTCTCAGCAGGAAATACTGTCAGATGGAATTTATCTGATAATTTTAACTCACAAATTATTAATTCCCCCCTCCCTTTCTATATTGCATTCTGAGCTCATCTCATGAAATATATTCTCATATCAGCCTCTGTATTTTTTTTTAATGCAGATATACAGGAAATCTTGGGAATAGTTCTAAATTAGTTGACCTTTATCTAAAATAAAAAATAAAATAAAAGACGATGCTGATTTTACAAATCTCACATGCTGGCTAAATTCTACTCCTGACCCAAGGTCAACTCGTCAGAATATGGTAGTTGGCAAGTACAAGTAATCATTATGGAGGTTAAGAAATGTAATTTTCCTAGAGAAAAATGTCTGCTTCTATCGTTGGACTGGAATATTAAAATTAAAGAAAAGAGAAGAGAGAAATGGTGCAGAATATTTGATAAATACTTCAAGAATAATTTTCTGTAATATGTTAAACTATTCAAAAAGGAAATTTGAGAATGTTATTTCTTTCTTTTGTATTTTTCATCTGCTTCTTTTTCTATCTCATCTCTTTTTTTAAAATATTAATTTTTACTTATATTTACAGAAATTCACAATTTTATTATTTTCCACTGTCGTGAAACAGCCAGGAAATTCATTGTATATTTAAATATTCGAGAAAAAAAAAGGAAAGAAAAAAATGAATCAGTTTAAAAAGTAAATATGTTGAGTTTGCAATCTTCCAAATTTTCAATATGAAAAAATTCAAAATTTTAAGAAAAAGAAAAAATCTAAAAGGTTCTTCACGTTTTTTTTCTTTTCTTGCAATCAATATATGGCTCATGAATAAATATTTTATGCTTCAATGCAATACAATTTAAATTTTTATAATTTGAGAAAAAAATTTATCTTTAAATTTTAGGAGGGATAGAAAAGTACACATTTTGATAATTTCATGATTTATGCCTGCTAATATTGACCATTTTAATTTTGTGTATATATATATATATATATATATATATATATACACACACACACACACAAACATGTATATGTATATAGATTTATAGATTTATATATATATGTGTGTGTGTGTGTAGATATATATATATTTATATATATGTGTATGTATGTATGTATATATATATATATATATATGTATATGTGTGTGCGTGTATATATATATATTTATATATGTATGTATATATATATATATATGTATGTATCTGTGTTTATATATATATATGTATATGTATATCTGTGTTTATATGTATATGTATATCTGTCTTTATATATTATATATATATATATACACACATGTATATGTGTAAGTGTATATATGTGTATGTGTGTATGTGTATATATGTATACATATGTGTATGTGTGTGTGCATATATATATATATATATATATATATATATAAGCATACATATGTGTAGGTGGCTCGGTGTATATCAGTGAAAACACATTATAAAAATATGTTTGCTTATAAATAGTATTAGGTTCCATTAAAATAACTTTAAATACAGTTATCATTAAAGAAAGACAAAATAACAAGCAATTGCATCATGAAAAGATATGAATGGTTAAAATGAATTTGTTGGATAACTTTATGACACTAACAATTATTTTGTTACCAATCAAATTCTTTGAATGTCCATTTGTTTTGATAGCTCTGATTTTAACACATGGAATAACATCTCAAAGATGCACACAGACAGAAATCCATATACGAAATGAATAAATCCATTGAATCTGAATTGGAATGCAAAACTAAAATTGGGAATCCAATTGAAGATGCGAAACATATAAAAATTCTATCAAATTTTTATGGGAACAAACCCCCCACCAAAAAAAAAAAACAAATAAATAGATAGAAACAAAAAAAACCCAAAAAAAACAACAAAACCAATACAACACATCTGAACAAGAATGAAAAACAAATAAACCAAATTCACCAAATCAGCAGAGTTTAAAATATGCTGAATGTATCTCCTGCAGATAAGTAAGACTCCCTACCAAAAAAGAGATGTCCTGGGTATGACACTAAACTATATCTAATGGTGAGGCTCCAGTTCTGGAGCTCTGGGGAGTGTGGGGTACCCTTTCAGTGCCATTACTCCCAAATCCACTTTGATTCTTTCATAGCCCTTGGTAGGATGTAACACAATGTTGCAAGTATGGGGCATCCAGCAAGGATTGAACTCACTATTCAGTAGTAATAACTTTTTGAGTCTAGCTTGCTAACCATTACACCAAGATGGAGTGATAGTACCTGTTCAGGTTCCATCTATCAGTAAAATAGATCTGTTTACAAATTATCTATAATGATGTGCAAAAAACTCTTAAGAAACTGTTGCAAGTATTTGAAATGTATTCTGGTTGTCCCTCTGGCTGTCCATAATTCTCTTTTCCATACTCCAGTCATAGAAATTCTTGTACTCTCTAAGGAAAGAATTCTGGCAGCTTTTATGTATGCTTCAGTCAGTCGTTCAAATTTTCTTCACACCCATGTATCGTACTTGATTAGTTCTGAGGCACTAATTTGCATGCCAGTACCTTTTACATCAAGGAGAGAGGCCATGACTACTACAGAAACTACATAAAAATATAAATATAAACATGTGCAATTCCCCAACCTCTAGGCATTGAATAACCTCAGATGGGTTGACATGCTGTTAAAATCAATTAAATACTGTAAATGTGATTGGGAATGAAAAGCAAATACAGAGAATCTGAATTGGAACAAGAAACCAAATTTAGCATTTGATAATTTTTTATAGAACTTTTAGAGAATTTTTTTACAAATATGTATATTTCAATTTAAGACAATATAATTATAAAAATCATTTAGGAAGAATTTTCTCTTTCAGTTTTTAGTTTGGATGGAAAAATCAATGCATAGATAATCAGTAGTGACTGTCTTCACTTTTTGAAGACAGTATATCAAATGTCAAACATAATTTCTACAAACAGATATGTTACAATCTATATTCTATTAAAATTCTCATTATGTTTGTATGTAACCAAAAACCAAGCTAAAATGGCACAGCAAAATCTTTATTAAAGTAATAGACTTAAAATGCACAAACATAAAGAATAAAGCAATTTCCAGTCCCATTTGCAATTGGGAATAATTCTGTGGGGTTATGAGCTTCTCTTGTGGAATGTTATTAGTTTTATTTAACCCAGGAATTGTTATTGTAGAATTTGTGGAGTAGAGAACAGCTCATTTTGGGAAGCTGCAAAATGCATGTATATTCAGTGGGTTGGCAAGATCCAAAGGCGGTGTTCTTTTTAGTGCCAAAAATTAAAGTTTTGGCAGAAGTGGAATTGTGGGATATTTTATTTTAAAATTTTATTTTTAAATTTCATAATTTGTTTTTTATTTTCATTTTACATTTTATTCATTCCATTCATTCTGAATGTAATTTTTTAATCATCTAAGTTCTTGATATAATGGAAATAACTATAAAATGCTTGTGAGAATTTATCACTCCTTCCTAAATAGAAGCATCAATATCATCATAGACAGCTGTTGATTATGAAATGCTATAGACTTTCCCTCATCAGACATTCCAGTTAGTTATTGCTCAGGGTAGGTCCTTTGCACTGCATTCAGAATCCATACAGAGCTGATTAATGTAGGTTTTTTGGTGTAGGTGTTCACAAGAGAATGTCACCTATGAGTTTGATCTTGCTTCTCCAGCAGTGTTCAGCATGTCTTGTTCACCTCACCCAAATGGTTCGTGTATAAGGCAGGTGACTGAAAAGATGTTTTATTGTGAAATGCTGCTTCCAGCAGTGATGCTGATAACTTTTTGATTTAGTGCATCCTTGGATGCACATTGTGCTTCGAATGAGTCCCCAGGAAAATTAATGGGTCCCAATTTAAGTTTCTTAATAGATTGAAGTTTTTCTTTATTTATGATCTGGGGAAACAACTAAAGCCATCTAACTCCTACCTTGTAACCTATCCTGTGTAATTCATTTCTAAGAAACTATTGAAATGTATTTACAGTTAGCTTGAAATAGTGAGAAAAGAAAAAAGAAAAACCCTGAGACACATGGATATGATTTTACTGTGTCCTTTTAGATTTTTGAGGGTCAGGGATGCAGGATGCGTACCTCTCAGCATCTCTGTTCCAGGATTTGTTTAAGGCATCCTTTCATGGTTCAATGTTTAGAATTCTGCTGACAGATGATTCTTAAAATACCCCCTTTTCTTTTTTTCTTTCGTTTTTAACTTGTTTAATTCTTTTTTATCTCTTTTAGCCTTCACTTTTTTCATTCCGACATTTTTCTTTTGAACCTTATTTCTTTCATTCTTTCTTTCATTTATTCATTCTTTTTTTCATTCTTTCTTTCTTTTTTCTTCCCTTCTCTTAACACTCTTTCGTTCTCTATTTCATACCTTCCTCTTTACTTTCCTTCTTTCTTTCTTTCTTTCTTTCCCTTCTTTTAAAAGTTTTAAGGAATATTTTGTATAGTCAGCTATTTATGGCTGACTAACTTTTATATAAATATAAATTATAAATGTGTTCAGAATTATTTCTCTATTTTCATAAATAAGTTTTATACTTTGATGTTCTTTTGCTTTTTTGTTTTTTTTAGGGCAGGTTTTAGAATTGAATTACAATTAGAATTAATCTTGCAAGACAACAGCCAGGTTAAATTGCTTTCAGATACATTAAAAAGAAGAATTTTTCATTAAAATTGGTTTAGAAAGATAAAACAGAATTAATGAAATTGGGAAGAGTACTGGGTGGATGATTTATATGAATTAAATATTTGGTAATTTCATTTCAGTGGAATCTACACTCATACAACAAGACTAGAAATAGATTAAATAACAACATGATATTTATAAAGTCTTTGTAGACAAGATGGCCATTTTTTTTTTCCTAATGTGTTCTCAACTAAAAATTTGTTATCAAAATAACTTTAAAAAAATATTACTTATTTACAATATTTAATCTTGCCAGAAACACACGCACACAAAAAAAAAAGAACTAAAATACAAACAAATGCTAAAACACGCAAAAATAAAAATATACTATCGAACTTATATTAATTCTTGATCACTAATAATGCTGTTTTCCTGATTTTCAATACGCAACAGACAGACAAAATGCATCCCATCATGGTTTCATGATTAGCAAATTAGTCTCACAAATCCATTATGCCTGAAAAGTGAGTTTGATCTTCACTGGATGCCCCATACTAGTGAGCTTGTATCACATCCAGCCTGTGTTGTGAATAGGTTGGGTAAATACCTACTCAACAGACTGCATGATTGTTAAAATTGTTAAAAACATTTTTAAAGTATATATTTACTCAACACCTTCACCATGAACAGAATGTGATGCAAGGTCAATTTTTAAATGGAGTAAAGCTGGTATGAATTTAAAGTTTTTCTTCTCCAAGAGCAGTTGCCTAACCAAGGCTAAAGAACTTTGTCTTCCCAATTATTCACTCATAGATTGGAGAAGAAGAGATGGATTCATGCCTTTCCTAAGGGTATAAGTGCAAAGTGAAATGCAAACAGCTTTATCCAGGATTTGAACTTGGGTTGTCATATTTAATATCCTTCTGACAATAACTGTTATGCCACAAGGCTCCAATAAATGATGAAGCATGTATTTACCCAAACTATCCACCACAAACAGGATGTGACATGAGGTCATTTTTTAAGCAGATTAAAGCTGGTTTGAATTCAGTTTTTCTTCTCCTATGTTAGTTACCTAACCAAGGCAAAAGAACCCCCTATCCTATTATTTAATCATAACTGAGGGAAGAATAGATAGATTCATGCCTTTCTCAAGAGCATTAGTATTAAGGGAAAAGCAAACAGCCTTGTATAGGATTTGAACTCGGATCAACAATTTCATTTCCTACTATGATAACAGTTATGCTTTCATTAAATGGTAAAGTAGTGGAAAATTCAGTGGAACCTACATATACACTTTTAAAACATAGACATTCTTTTTGTAACTGTTAGAATTTTGTGTTTATATCTATTTAACTATGACATTGAATGTAGATTTCCATGCAAATCCTACCTATGATATCAGGTACAAGAAGACTTCATTCCAAAAAAGTGCATTATTTTCTCTTTGAGAATTTTCACATTTTAAAAATAATTTCACATACAGTTTAAAACACGGTTAATTCTTATATACTATTATGGTTTACATAATGTCTACTTCATTCTGAGCAATGAAAGTTTAATAAAAACTAAAAGTAAAGATCACTTTCTGTATAATTACTGCTGTACTCGCACCTTGTTAATATAATTTTACATACAGTTAAACACAGTTAATTCTTATATACTATTGTAGTTTATGTAATGTCTATTACATTGAAAGTCATATAAAAACTAAAACTAATGACTACTTTCTGTAAAATTACTGCTGTATTAGCCCTATAGCAACTCATGCAAAAGCATTTAAAATTCAAAAGAAAGACAAATTTTTAGTACCATTAACAAAGAGTTTAGAAATGTTAGAATGTCTACAATTATGTGCCTGGCAATAAAAAAAGGATATACAAGATATATTCACTTTTGAATCCCCTGCAGTTGAATTCAGTTGCCCCAGCAATAAAATTATATTTTGTAATTGGATATCCTTTTCACCCTTTTTTTATAATGTAATTTAACAAAGGTCCACATGAGAAAATAACTTAAGCTTTGTTTCATGAACATTGTTATTTGTACAGGAAATATTTTCAGCCTAATACTAAGTCAAAAGTTTTGAAATAATTCAAGCTATTTTGTATTTCAAGTATTTCAGCATCTGTTCACAAGAACAAACTTATGGAGGTGTCATTTGATGGTGCTTTGTCAAGGATCAAGTTCTGCCAACAATGTATGAGTGATTGTGTTTGGCTGCTGTTCAAACCATTTTAAGCAAGGCCTCATCTTTCACAATAGAAGGTCTCCCTGACCATAGTTTGTCACTGAGGCTGGTGTGGTGTCACCTTCCTTGAAACAGCTGACTCTAGTATAAATGGCTTACTGAGAGTTTAGAGACTTGACTATCTGTCTGGAAGTTTTTCTACTGTATCACTCTATTGTACATGTATTTTAGTCATGCTCTTTTAGCTTTTTCAAACTTTTATTGATTTTCAAGAAAACACTGTATTTCATTCATATCCAGAAAGGCATTCTTTCTATTTGATGCTGCTTTTTGTTCTTTAAACTGATAAAAAAATGTTTGCATAAAGTTTGATTTTTCTTGCTTATTGTTTGCTATGTGTGTCAAAAACAGAAGAGTTTCAAATAATTTGATTTATTTGACATCAAAGAAGTGCAATGGGGATCAAAATTTTAATATAAATTCCAGTTACTCGCTGGTAATTTTAACAAATATGAATACATGTGAGCTTATAATAATAATCATTATATAGTATAAAAAGGGCTGGTTTAGCTCAGTTTGTTCAGGGTTCGATATCAGCCCTTGCTATCTCAGTGCATGAGTAGCACAGCTAGTGTGGTAAAGTAGAGAGCTGGTGGTAGGTGTGGTGCTCGACCTCAGATGCAAAAACAATCTTCCTGATCTAGTGCTAGCGAAAAGGAGATTGACTCCTTTGCTGTCTGGCTGATACCAACAATAGGTCACTTCGCCTTCTTTACTTATAATACTATAAATTAATCTATATGTTGTATGATGTGAATTAAATAAGATATGTATATATAATTATAATGAATAAACAAGTAAATTTGTATTGGTAGAAATATGACAAAGGACAACTAATCTTATACTTTATTTTTGGTGTTCTTGTCTGTCAGTAAAAGGAGGCAATTGAAAACTAAAAACAAGGCTCTGTACCAAGATCAAAAAAAGATTTCTTGGGTAGAATTCTACGAGAAATGCAGTGGTGGTATTTATATTTATACCTGAATTCATTTGGGGTAACTAGGGGACCAAATTACTGGATGTGGTATGAGAAAATAAACGTTGTTTCATTCCAGAATATTCTAAACATGCATGTTCTTTCCTTGGTTAATGCTGAGTTCAAAAATAGAATAAAATTTGAGATTTAAGAAATCATAAATTGTGTAAAATTAATTTTTGTCTGAATTTCTTAGATTAGGATTTATTAAGAGAATACTTAGTCCTAGACCAGATTGTTAGTCATAATGTTTCAGCCATTGTATCAAGGCCTTCTTCAGGCACCTGCTGTTGTTAATAAACTCTGGGGATGTACATAACCATTGTGCCACAAAAGTGTCCATTAGTAGACACCAAACATCCTAGAAATTAAGAAGTAGGTATATTCAGTAATTCCCAATTTCCAGCGCTGATTTCAGGATGGGAAAAAATGCTTGGAAAAGTCACAATGGTAGAGAGGACTTTGCGGAATTGAGATTTAAGAAGGGAGTGTCATTTGGTGTAGTGGCTAACATGTTGGACTGTGACATCATAGTGAGTTTGAACTCCAGTTGTGCTACTATGTTCACTTTTAGGTTAATACCCTTGGTAAATATTATAAATACTCATCTCACCAGCTATGCATTAAATAGTACCACTACTGTTCTTCTACAAGTATGGCTTTGGCATTAAATAACCAATGAAGGCTTATATGCCATTAAACAACGAAACCAAAACCAATTTTTTTTAAATGTGACAAATTTGTTTTTGAAAAAGTTTGGTTTCTTTTTAGAGTTAACTTGTATTTATATCTTTGATTTAGATCGTTAATAATGAAAACATAAACGAACATGATAGTAATTGATTAGCTGAAGTTTGAAGAACTTACTCACTTATGCAAAAACATTATAGGTAATAATTAAACAATGAAAACAGTCAAAGAACAAACTAAAAAAAAAAAAAAAAAAAAAAAAGAATGAGGATACAAAAGAAACGTTTATTTACTGATCAGCTTTTTCCCAAAAGGACAATTGTATAATTTGATCGAAAAAATTATTCTTTATTCTTTTGATAAATATTTCCAACATTTGTGTCTCCTAAGGGATATCAATTTTAAACTTAAAAGGGAAAAACAAAAAACAACTGACATTGCTCCAGAAATAGAGAATGATAGAATACTTCTTATTATTGGCATATGCCAATATTTTACTGTTTTGTTATACATAAACATTGAAATGCTGCTTGAAGTTTGTTTATTTAAAGCAGATATTTATGCTTGGAGAATAATGTTTGTCAAAATTCTGATTAGTCAGTATCTAACAGAGTTTTTCATAAATTGTGCAAAATTAATTTTTGTCTGAATTTCTTAGATTAGGATTTATTAAGAGAATACTTAGACCTAAACCAGATTGTTAGTCATAATGTTTCAGCCATTGTATCAAGGCCTTCTTCAGGCACCTACTGTAGTTAATAAACTCTGGGGATTTCAAACCATGATTTGATTTGAATATAGAGTTTGGTTTGGTTTCTTTGATTAATGGTATATCAATCTTTGTGGGTTATTTAGTGCCAAAGCCATCCTTGTAGGAGAATAGAAAAGGTAATATTTAACCCATAGTTGGGAAGGGATGAGGGGTTCATACCCTTTCCTAAGTCAGAAAGGGAACAAATTCACTATGATGTCGCAGTCCAACACGCTTTTCCATTATGTCATGAGGACCCCGTCTATAGAGTTTGGTTTGAAATGATACTATGATAGAAGCCTGGAATGTACATTGGCCAAAATGTTGTGACTATAATAACCAAAGTGAAAAAGGCTTGTTCAAGTATATCAGTATATAAAATTAATAGATTTGAATGTTAAATATCACTATTAACTTTTCTGTAAGCTCTTAACAAATTATTATTCTATTCATAAGTATATATTTGGGTAAACATAAATATGCTGAATCTTTTATAATTATCATGTAATTTTTAATTTGATGTGAGATTTAGTAACTCATTAGAGAGAAATGAATACACTAATATTTGTCAACTACTTGTTGAAAATAAGAAATTCTCTGAAAAAAAATTGGTCCCCCCCCCAAAAAAAAAAAAAAACTAATTCTAGGAGCTATATTCACTAAAGTGAAACAACCCACAGTTTAAGAGCAGTTATTTTAAAAGAGCCTTAACACTTAATATATAAATGATATTGCCAGCACACAATATGCTGTACTGTTAAGAATTTAAAATGTCTATTAAAGCTATGATCTTTCATGATACATATTTTTGAAGAATTTCTCATACGAAAAAAAAAAAAGGAAATAGAATAAAGAAATAAAAATTAAAAAATAGAAAATATATAAATTTCACTGATCTGGAAGAAAGTTTTGAAAGGGTATTTTAGGCATTTATCTTATGAAAATTAATTAATTGATTAATTAAATAAATTAACAAGAAAAAAGTAATATTTATTGTTCTTTAATTTTTAATAATTCTTTCATGACAATGACTAAATATGGTTGAAACAACTTCAAATTTATACTTTTATGGACATTATCAATTTTGGCAAGTTTTTATATAATTTTGATCCAACACAGGATAAATAAAAGAGGTTTGTTAAAATGCATAGTACACTTACAGTTGTCTATTATATTCAATAAAACATACAAGAAGAAATGCTTCCTTAATATACACTATTTTAATTTTAGTTGGTTATACCACAATATGATAATTTGATTATTACAACATGTGATATGTTTACTTAAGAGCTATTGCTAAATAGTTCAATATGTAAAAAGTATAATAATCTTGATTTAACTCTCTCTCTCACTCTTATTTTGTCTTTCTTTCCTTCTTTTCATCTTTTCATTATGTTCGATTGAAACAGATTAGCATTACTGTTTTCACATTCTCACCCCCTCTCTCTCTATCTTTCTCCTACTCTTTCTTTCTTTCTTTCTTATATTTTTTCTGTGTAGCATGTTCTTTCTTTCTTTATAATAAAAATGGAATGGCCCATTATTTAGCAGAGGATGACGACACTCATAAGAAATAAGATTTTGTCGGATTGGTGACAACAGATAATCAGTATTTAGATTTTTGCATTTCATCTTGGACAATTTGGACACTATCATTTTTAACAAGAGGGTGTTGCAAGATAATAATGGACGGAAGATTAAGGAGTGAGAATTATCCTGATGATCCATTAGAAGAAACCTAGGTAGATATTTTATGACTCATTAGGCTTACTTTAATATATATATATATATATATATATATATATATATATATATATATATATATATATGCGCAATAATGAATCAATGTCTATAATACTTATTTTGAACAATATGTAAACTCTATGATTGATATTCCTAACTGAATTAAGTGCATTGACAAGAAAGGCAATTATGTTGAAAAATAAATGCTTTGTTATTTTTATCATTAGGCTATAGACATATACTTATGTAATAGGTAAGGAGGCATTATGAATGAGATATAAGACAGTAAAGAAAAATTAATTTTCTGTAAATACATGTAAATATAAATGTATGTATTTAAAAGTGTGTGTATATATACATATATATATGTACACGGATATAAAAAGGGTATATGTGTGTGAGTGTATATATATATATATATATATATATATATATATATATATATATATATATCTGATATGAGATGGGTGTATTTGTCTGTAGTAACATTTTTATAAATTTTTGCTTAAAGCTGAAACAAATAATTTTATAGCTGGTATAGATGAATTTATATACATATAAATTTTTGGTGTATATGAATTTTTCTAATGCTATATTTGTGAGCATATTGATTTAAATTTCCATACCACAGACACTGGTGGCTCCACCTAGTGTTTGTTCCTATGACAACTCCAATCAAATATCATTAAACTTGAACTGCTGCCAAAAATTCTGCTCCAGAAATTCGGGATAACTGAAATTATGTTATTAGGCTCTTCAAAATTTTGCTGGAACCTAGTCTGGGGTAATTGGGAGAGAAAGTTTGTTCAAATATAGCCAGAGACATTGGCAAAATTAAGGAAATGGTAAAAACTCTGGCAGAAGACATGAACAGGTAGAGTGGATGGATGGGTGGGTGGGTGGAAATTATAGAAGAACAATTCAACAGAATGAAAAGTACAGAATAGGACTAAGAGTCTTCTTAATATTGGTCTTGCTACTAATGTTCCTGTCAAAAGTAATCCCAGAGCACAGGTAGTTTTTAAAGAATAAAAATGTAAATCTGTCAAAACCAGACAGGTTTTTACTCGAAGATTGTAATTTTGGTAACCAGGATGCATAGCCACTTTTTAAAAGTTGACTAACGTAGTCAACTATAAACCTATAAAAATGTATGATGTTCTGAAGTAATGGAGTTGCTTCCCTTGATTTTTAGCAATAACCAGGAGCAAACAAAACACCGAACTAATCGGTACAGATAATATCAAGAATAAGATGAAACTAATACACTGATAAAGAAAATAATCTAAATAATAAATTAGGTATACATAGTTGTTTTTGAAAACTCTATGATTGATTGATTGATTGATTGATTTTTTTTAATGGAATGTCAATCTGTCTAGAGTTATTTTATGCTAGAGGCTAGGGAATTGTGTTCATTGTATGTTTATATTTACATTTTTGTGTAGTTGTTTCTTACAAGGTTTTTTTTTTTTTTTTTTTTTTTTTTTTTTTTGCACAGTCCTATTGATTGATAAAAACTCTATGTGCTGGTTCTATGCAAAATAAATACACTTAACAGATATGGCAGAAAAATATTTTCCAACAATATAATTCTGAAAAATTTTAAGAATTTTTTATTACAATCTTTTTTTTATTTTTATTTTGTATATAAGACAAATGAATAAAATTTACCACCAAATGTTTGAAAGTATCAGCCCTAAATAGACTGAATCTTAAAGACATCATACATAGAAGTTTTTAATTTGTAACTTATGGAAATATTAATTTTGCTAATTCTATATACTAGGTTGCCACTGTAGGGGGTCAATAAATAATTATCTTTCTTAGAGAATAGGTGTGTCTGTTGGTTGCCTTATGGGGTGTCACATGACAGTTATAGAAACCTTTTTGTGATCTCTTTTGCCTCTGTTCTTTGAACAGGAGAGATGTGTCTCAAACCCTGCCAGGGAAAGGTAAAGCCACATGGTTATTTCATTTCACCTCATCAAGTAAGCTTTTTTCCATTTCTGTACCCCTTTCACATACTGCTAGTTCATGGAGCAAAATGTAAATTTTTCTGTTGGGACATGTTTGTGTATTCTTTCTTTTAGATAACATTACTAAGTATATTATGTATATAAAAGGTTAGATGTTCTTGTATGTAGAAATGTGTCTATGGTGTCTTTCCTTATGTTGTATTCAGTGTTAATATATCACAGATATACTAATGCTATATATTGGTCTTTGATGAGTGGGTACTCGACTAAATATCATTATTGGCATCAAGCGTACCAATACCACTACCTTGTTTTATCTGGTAAACAGTTCTTTAAAAAAATGATGATATAGAGCTTCAAATTTCTTAGATATTTTTTCCTCTATTCAAATTGTTTTAAGATTTATTCAAAGCTTCAGGCTGCTCTTTTTATAAGTCCAAATTGACTAGACAGCAGGACAGACATTGCCATTGGGTGATTTGTAGCATATAAGAAATAAATATAAAAAATATATATTAACTGACGTGTGTGTATTGTGAGCAACTGCAAAAAACTTTTGGCCTTAAAAATTTAAATTCTTATGTACATATGAATAAAACTTATATGAATAAAATAGGAATAACAAAATGTTTTTTTCATAAAATTATTGGAAATATTGGAATGCTTGGTGGTAAGGGAAGATATTTGGTTGTGTTCCCACTCACCAAGGACCAATATTACCATTAATATATCCAGGATATACTTACACTGAAGGTTCTTCCATTTGGACAATTCATGCAACACAAACTTCATGCTACAATTTCTCTCCATTTAATATTGTTTGTTTGTTTTGTTTAATGGCATATCAACCACAGTGGGTAATTCAATGCCGGTAAAGTTTTGAATGATTCATAACGATAGTTTGGAAAAAAATTTCTTAAATACAATTTTTTTATAAAACAAATTTTCTATTTAACCCATAAATGGCACCCTAACAGGTACTACCACTCCGGGTCAGAGTGGACCTGGAAGCAATGGTGATGAAGGGGGTGCTTCACATTCCCTAGACCTGCAGAATTGGAATTTTACCATCAGATAGACTTTAATGTCATTCCCAGGATATGAAGACCCTCAGTCACTGCCCTCTAGCACATATATGATAAAAAGGGTTGGGGCTTGCCATAAGGGCAATAGGGTTGGGAAAATCATATAGATGCAAGGGTTGCCATGGAGGGAGCCTCTCTGACCGCCCTGCTGACCCGGAGAGCTTTACCAGCAAGAGCAATTTCTCTTGATAGGTTCAACCAAACTAGCCAGGTCAATTGGTAAGAGTCAGGTCAAAATTGGTTCACTGTACAGGAGGAATCACTCTCCCCTATTTAGTGGTAGAAAAGCTAACAGTTCTAGGTTTTGAGTGGCGATAAAAGAAAATAAATAGTTCTGCTAAGAATTTTTTCCAGTTTGAATTCTTAACCTAAGATTCCTTGGGAAAAGAAAAACCTTCATATCAGTTTTGATTTTAATTTTTTTGACTATGTACAGGTCTCTAAGACAGGGTGTTTCATCATGTTAGTGTCATTAGGATAGAGTCTCTAGTAAACTAGCAAAAAAAAATTACATGTGTATCTGCCCTAAATTTCACAGTGATAACCAAGCTTAATCCTCAAAAGAATTCAGGACTGACACACAAGTATGCAATATAAAAAAAAAGAATACTAAATACATTTATGTACATGCTCTACCAACTGAGCTACAAAATTAATACACACGCATGAAAACATATTTGTAAATTATTGATTATTACCAAAAATATATAAATACATAAAAAGACAATGTTTTTTTCAACTCAACCTCCTGTTATTTGGTTTCTGTTTACATGATTTATCTATAATTTATTTCAACATTAACCTTTTATCACATTACAGTAATTTGTTATACTAATTTGCTATGCACTCTACCCTTGTAACAGTGGTGACCCCAAAACTCAATAAATAAATATGGATTTTACATTCTGTTCCTCCAATTTTACCGTCAGGGGGATTATTTGTTGTAGTTCTTTGTTTTGTTTTTGTTGTTTTTGATTTTTTGTATGTTTTTTTTTTTTTTTTTTTTTTTGGTGGTTCGAATTTTAAGTTGGTAGGATTTATTGTGTTTTGATTTTTTTTGCCTCCAAGCGCTTTCAACCACATCTACCCTCATAACAGTGGTTACCCTGACTTAGAGACTGTTACAACCCAACTATGTGCTGATTTAGCTCAGTTGGTAGAGTGTCTGGCTCGGAATCTCAAGGTTCCTGGTTCAATACCTGCCCTTACCATCTCAGTGTATGAGTAGCACAGGGATCTGTGAGATAAAATGAAGAGTTGATGGTAGCTGTGGTGCTGCAACTCAGATGCTAAAATAACAATCTCCCTGGTCTAGTGCTAATGAAAAGGGGATAGATTCCCTCACTGTCTGGTTGATACGGACCTTAAGCCACCCCGACAACTTTACTTTTTTACTTACTTTATTGATTATAGACAATGTGAAAATGCACTCGTATATATTTAAACAAGAACATCAACCACAGTGGGAAACATGTGAAACACATTTGACTGTTAAACAGTTATTCATGGAATGCAGGTTTTTTGCTCGCATCAGAAACTGTTATTTTAATGCAAACAATATGAAAGAGCTATTTGAAAATGTCAACATAGAAGACATTTTGTCGTTTTTTAAGGAAATAAAATTATACCATAGAATATAGACATGAACTTAATCCATACCATACAACATGATCCCCAATGGTGATAACACATTGTTATTCATGGAATGCAGGTTTTTTGCTCGCATCAGAAACTGTTATTTTAATGCAAACAATATGAAAGATCTATTTGAAAATGTTAACATAGAAGACATTCTGTCGTTTTTTAAGGAAATAAAATGATACCATAGAATATAGACATGAACTTAATCAATACCATACAACATGATCCCCAATGGTGATAACAAATCGTTAAAAACAATTACTAGAAAAGTATAAATATAAATATACAACATATATTACTTCCTAACTGTTAGGCATGAGATAACCCCAGACGCGTTGATATGCCAATAAAATCAATCAACCAGCCATCAAAACTGCAGTCAACAATGAAACAATGACTACCCAACTAAATTAACAACTTGAATGTCTGATTCACCAAAATAGGCTCTGCTTACTACATAACAAGGGCTGGGTTAGCTCAGTCGGTAGAGCATTTGGCTAGAAACCACAAGGTTCCTAGTTCGATACCGGTCCTCGCCAACTCAGCGTATTAGTAGCACAGAGATCTGTGCGGTAAAGTAAGGAGCTGATGGTAGGTGTGGCGCTCCACCTCAGATGCCAAAGAAACAATCTCCTTAGTCTAGCGCTATTGAAAAGGGGATAGACTCCCTCGCTGACTGGCTGATACCGACTTTAGGCCGCCACGACGACTTACTTACTACATAACAACTGTTAGGCATAACAAATGCAAAATAAATATGGATTTTGTAAGGCATAACAAATGTAAAATAAATATGGATTTTACAAGTAGAAAAATAGTTGTTCTTGATTGTCTGCATTTTGTATGATGGTTCTTATGTGTATTTGAATCCAATTCCTGTAAGAGATTAATTGATTGACTGACTTTCATGATTCACTGCTTGTGCTGATCCGGCATAATATGTGTCTATGAGAAGTGGTAAGGCAATTAGTTAAAACAAGAAGATAAGTGGAAGGCCTATTAAGAGTGCTGTCAGAACAAGGTGCAGTTGCTGTGCTCAATGAAGCTATAATCCAGACTAATGATGCTAAGGACTAAACTTTGATATTCAGGTCTAACTACATCTCTACCCTTGATGCACTGTTCAGTGGCAGTACATGGAGCAGAGAGGTCAGAGGTTTCATCTCTGATTTTAGGTCAATAAACCTTATTATCACTTATTCATATAATAGAAATCTTACTCCCATCTTTAGCAAAAAAAAAGAAAAAAAAAGAGATCATAATTTATGTAGTTAGTACATTGTCTATAACGTTTTTAAAATTTGTCTGTAGACTGTTTCCAGATAAATTATAAATCTGAAGGCAATATAATGGATAGGTCAAAATAATGTGGTAACAGCATCAACAACACAAAGAATTAGTTTAAACAAAGTCTGTGTTATAAAGTCTGTGGGTTTTATAAATGTAGTTTATTGAATTGTTGCAAAGGGGTGCCAAGATTACCTTTTGGCAGTGGACACAAAGTAAACAAAGATGCTTATTTTCAAAATGTCAACAACTCAGAACCAGAATGCATGTATTTATCCAACCCCTCTTCCAAGTGCAGGAGGTGACACAGAATCAATTTTCAAACAAATTCTGTCAGATCCTAAAAGACTACTTTTACCATAGCAAATGCAACAATGCACTTTTTTGTTAAATTGTATGTATTTACCTGACCCCTCTGCTGTAGGCAGGATGTGACACAATGAGTTTTGAAGTGGAGTAAAACTGGTTTAAATGAAGTTTTCCTTTTCCTAGACTGGTTGCTTTACCAAGGTTAAAGAACCTAGTCCACCCTACTATTTACCTATAGTTGGGGGGAGAAGAGATGGCTTTATGCCTTTCTCAGGGACATTAGCAGAAAGGGAAATGCAACATTTTTTTTTCAAGGTTTTGAACTCAAGTTGCAGATTTTATTTCTTACAACAGTAGAATGTAGAAGCCACATGGTCACCATGTTACCTTGTCAGTTGGGCTGCACTAGATATAAATAAAAGTCTGCAAATTTCAGTCAATGATGTTGGAGATACAAAGAGAGATAGAGATAGGAAACTCCAGAAGTCAGAATGAGCAACAGTGAAGAAACAAACGTTAAAGATATGGGATAAGAATTTCACCTTCTACATACACATCTCTCCAGTCATCATGACGGATGTAAAACTCCCACATTTTGTCCCTCCAATTTTCCTAGTGGTCCTGTTTAAAGAATTGATTGTTGTTGTGGTTGATTTGCTCTTTCTGACCACCAGCCAATCATTCTATCATCATGTAATCTGTTTTGAAAATTGCATATAAGTTTTTTAGTATTGATTCTGAAAACACAATGAAACTCAGAGTAATGTGGAACTATAATTGTTCCAGATGGAGGCTAGCTTGGTCTAATAGTTATTTTCGTAAGAAAAGGAATCGACAATCTGAGTTCAAATCCTGGTTTGCATTGCACTTTGTGCTAAGGCCCTTGGGAAATGCATGAATACATCTTTGTCCTCTAGGGCTATGGGAAAAATAGTAGAACAGACTGAATCCTTTGTCCTTGGTTAGGCAACCAGTTTGGCAGAATGAAAGTAGATTCTCTGAGAATTAAAACTTGTTTTAATCCACTTAAAATTGACCTTGTGTCACATCCATCATATGTTTTCTTTCTGATATACTAGGCAAATTTTAGTAAATATATTTTCCTAATATACTAGAAGCAGCTATCCAGCATTGCCTGCGTTGAGGGAAGGGGCCAAAAAGTTTAGTCTTGTAGATTCATTATTACTGAATCGTTATTTAGATCCTTGCAAGATGCCCCATTAAAATCCCTATGTAAAACGATCTGGTAGGGTGACAATGGAAACTTAGTTCTGTCCTCCTCAAATAAAATGTTGCATGCATCTATCAATTATTAATTAAACTAGTGTTATTGGTGACAATAAAAAATTGCACAGACACTTTGAAAAGAAAAATTAATGTCTGCTATTTAAAATATTAAATGAAAAAAAAAAAGAAAAGAAAATTCCATGCTGCTACTATTTAAATTTGATTTTTTAATTATCTTTATGAATACTAGCAAATATATGCACCCTCCGGGTACAAGTATTTAAGTTTTAATGTAATAAAATATTATATTAAATTAGAAAGTCTAACGGAACTAAATAAGAATACAAATAAAAAGATTTGAAACAGAGGGAGTATAATAAAAAATGGAACAACTGAAACTTACTCTTCCATCACTCTCGTCTTTCGTTGTTATTTTTTCTAATTTAAGTATTTAGTTATAAGAGGAAGTAAAGAATAAAATGACAGTTATCTTATCTTATTAATGGATTTCATTTAAGATTCATTGAAGAGATTTTTGCTTATATTCATTAAAATAAAACCAAACAGTTAGAAATCAATAATACTAAGCACATATTTATTAAATTCGATTTTTTAATATTAATATGCAAATTAGCCTTCCCATTCACAATGTAAAGCGCTATTTTGTTGTATATATAAATATAATTGCATGTTGTCAGTATGTAGACATAGTTAACAGTATTAATAATGTAAGACAATTTTATTAATAATTGAGATTTAGATAAAAATAAAATCATGGAGAATGTGATGTAAATAACTAAGAGAATTGTGACTTGAGTAGGAATATAGTTTCGGTTACAGACAGAAAAACACACAATCTCCATTATAATAAGATAATCAAATCTTCATTATTTTTGCTCCAAATGCAAGATCTGGTGATAGTTTATGTATGTATATTTATTTACTTTGTCACTAATTGTTTTATTTTTGTAGTTTCATCTGGACATGCGCTCATGCATACATGCACACAACTGCTCTTTATATATGTATAGATTTACAATTTTAAAATCTAACATACTTTTGGAGTATAAATATCAACACAGAATCTTTCAAATGTTGAAATGATGCCCATAGAGAAAAATATTGGACTGCAGGGGCCACATTGTCCCATTAACTCAAGTGGTACAACAGGAGGACTATAATAGAAGCATAAACAATTCAGTCAGTGGGTCGACAAGAGAGAGATTCCAGAACGTACGACAACTCGAAATGCAGCAAACATCAAAATACTCAACAAAAGTTTATTGCTGTGATACCATATTGCTTGGTCACAAGATACTAAGATTATATTACTACATTACAAGGAACAAAACTCATATATTCTATCACTTCCATTGTCTCTTGCAAAATAAACAATCAAAGGACCTGTTTAAAGAAGAGCTTCTTCTTGTTTTTATTACTTATTTGTTAATCCTGACCACCAGACCCCCCCCCCCATTTACTATCTATTTGTTCTGGGCAACATGAGATTTGCAATGTTGTTTAGTTAGTGTGATACTCTATAGATATTTATAAAACAATAAAAGATAGTTATCTTAAAAGGCTCAAATATATTCATCACCCTGTTGGCGGGCTTAGAATATGCTGACTGCATCCTCTGCAGAGGGGTAAGAAATTTCCCCTCCCTAAAAAAATGAGTATCTTAGGTATGACACTAAACTGCATCAGATAATGAGGCTCCAGTTCTGGATCACTGGGTAGTTTGGAGTACTTCTTCTTTGCCATTGCATCTAGGTACATTCTGACCTTGAGTGGTAGTACCTGTTAGGGCCACATCTCTGGGTCAAATAGATCTGTTTAAAAAATATTCGCAATCAATAGATCTGTGTGCAAAAAAAAAAATCTTAAGAAAAATTACACAAAAAATATAAATATGAATGTACAATGAATTCAATTCCTTAACCTCTAGGCATAAAATAACTCATGATGGGTTGGCATGACTTTCACATCTTAATTTTGCCTCTTTCAGAAGCAAGACTCCTTTAAGTGAAAAAGAGAAGAAGAGACATTAATTGAACTCTTACGAAACATTTTATACTTTAGGAAATCTTGAAGAAGATAAATTGAAAGAAGAGAGTTGAGTATTTTCTTGGCATAAACACTGCAAGATTTCCTGCCAGAAGCAGAAATGCCATTATTTCAGAAATTTTAATCATGCCAAGTGGAGGTAGAATCGCCATAAGGCTAATTAAGAAATAATGCTTTTATCTTCTGGTACAATCATGGTAAATATGATAATGGTCACTGTGGCTACTTAGATTGGGTATTGTTTTTGATGATGCCTCAAGAAGAATTGGCAGAAATTGATAATCTTTAGTGTTGCTTTCTCTGCCAGAACAGCTATAACACATTCACTGCTACCTTGAATATTTCAAACCTTACTTAATGACATCTGTTTTTGTATTATTTGGATTTTTTGGACTTTGTGTCACATCCTGTCTACAGTGGAGGGGTTGGATAAATATATACAATGCAACAAAATAAGTGCAAAATAAATATGGTCTTTTAGGATCCTGACAAATTATGCATTTACATATTTAACCAAACTCAATCAGTAAGTAAAACTCTGAATTTAAACCTGTTCAACTCCCATTAAAACATTAATTCAAACCAGCTTTACTCCACTTAAAAATTGACTTTGTGTCGCATCCTGTCTACAGTGAAGGGGTGGGTGGTGTAATGGTTTCATTCATAGAAAATAGACTTGTGGATTCGAGTTCAAATCCTGGATGAGGCTATTTGCATTTTATATAGCACTAATACTCTTGGGAAAGGTATGAATCTATATATTCTCCCTCCATCTATGGGTAAATAGTAGGGCAGACTTGGCTCTTTAACCTTGGATAGTTAACCGTTCTAGGAGAAGGAAAACTCTGAATTCAAAAATGTTAAACTATGCTTAAGAAATTGACCTTGTGTTGCATCCTGCTCGTGCAGAGGGGTTGATAAATATATACAGTGGAGAGGTTGGGTAAATATGCAAAAACTCTGTGACTTACTGATAAACAAAAGGGTTCATCAATAATTCATGTAGTTATTAAATGAATTTGATCTGAAATTTTCACTGCATAATAATGTTCAATCTCTTTGATTAATGGAGATCTGTTAGGGCAAGTACACTGACAAGGAAGAGGATTATGGTGAAAAAAGGTGAAAAAAAAAACCAAAAAAAAAACAATCTTTGTTGTTTAAAAAAATCATTTTTCTTTTCTTTTTTAATTATTAGACTACACTTATTGATTTATCTATGTATATTACAATCATTATCAAATAAAAAGATAAAAATAAAAAAGGCGACTAGCACTTCTGGAAAATTACCCTCACACACAAAAAGGCAATCATATCATTATAATACATTCTCTAAGTGGAAAATTATTTGTTCTTTTACTTCATGGGCCAAAAATAGTTCGAAAAAAAGAAGAGGAAAAAGAGAAAATAACAATAAAAAAGAAAAGAAAATAATAATACATATTTTTAGTTGCTTAAAAAAAAAATTCCTTTGAGCTTCAGTCCACTCTCTCAGACAGAGATGATAGATTATAAAGTTCAGCATTCATTGTACAAAAGTAAGATCACCGAGAGGCTATGGAAGAAAGTAATAGCCGCTTGTCGGATCTGCAAAGCTATTAGAGACAGAATGTATATGAACAATAGGTTATTTCCACTGGTATTATCTCTAGCATGTCTATCATTTGAATCAACTTTATCACTTTCCATAATAATGGCAGCCATCTTGTTACAAAAAGGTGAGATAAAAATGAGTAAAAAATTATGAGGAAATGAAATCTTTACATTTCCTATTATTATTTATGTTGTAATTTTGAGTAGTTGCCATTTAAAAAAAAAATACCTTCATCTTATGTGTTCTTCCTGTCAATTTTCTATCTTTTTCTTTCTCTTTTTAAAAAAATTTGGCTCTTAACATTTAAAAAAAAAAATTCTATTTTATCTTTTACTGAAGTTGTTTTACTATTTTCTATATCATCCAATACTTAAATGATATTCTCTTTCTGTTGGCCTTTACTCCTCTGTAGCTGACTGAGCATAAAAACTATAGGACTATTTTCCCAAAAAAGAGAGCTTTTTTCTATTACACATATTTACCCAACCACTCTGCACGAGTAAGATGCAACACAAGCTCAATTTTTTAAGTGGAGTTTAATATGTTTGAATTCAGGGTTTTTGTTCTTCTAGAGTGGTTGCCTAACCAAGGTTAAAGAGCCCTGCCGACAGGGTGTTATGTACTTTAAGGAAATTTGGAGTCCTGTAGTAAATTGAAAAAAAAGTTATGGGTCAAGTGCACAGAAAAAATTGCCATTGCCAAAATTAATTTTTTGTGCACTCTATCAATAACCAAACTTTGGTTTCTTAAAAAAAAATTCAATTCCAATTTATATCTTGTATATCACAAGTTCTATTCATGCAAAATAAAATTAAATTACACGACAACATGATAATGTTAAGATAAAAGATTCATTATTGGGCAACAATATGCTTACTTTGATGTTTTGAGATTGTGATCAATCTAGACTTGTATTGCACATTTCTTGTAATTGCTGTACATTAAATTCTAGTGTCAAAAAGATATAAAAACTTGATAAGCACACTGTGAATATGGTCAACATCAAGAAAGAACTAAGTGACAAGACAAGCTACAGAGAGAGAGATTTGTTTGGACAGCTGCACCTGTTTGTCTCGGGATGTTGATAAATGTGGGTTCAGTGATTAATAACATCTGACACTAATATGCAAAAGGCGTTGATAGATCAGAAAGGACAACAAATAAATACATGGTGATAGCCGAGCAGACAATTTTTATTTTGAGTCTCCAAAGATAACAATTTGTCTAATAAGGCTATGAAGTGTACACAAATAATCCTGCCTTCATGAAAAAGCAATTCATATCTTTCACTTATAGATGCTCAATAAGTATCTGTTGTATACTGGAACCTAGAATGTTTTGGTATACTAGTACATACAACTAAGTAGTTCGTAGCAAAGTGCTAAGAATTGGTATTACATAGACGGTTCTCATAAAGGTTTCTATAAGTTTTTGCAACTGCTCTAAACAGTAGTAAACAAGTAGTCATGGACCAGTTCATTTACTATGAGAAAAGGTTTGATAGGCTAGTCCTTAACAGGAAACAATTCAAATAACCCTGCCTTCATGAAAAAGCAATGCATATCTTTCACTTATAGAGGCTCAACAAGTATCCCAAAAGGTTTGATTTGTTTTTTTCTGTTTAATGGCATTTAAAAATTTGTGGGTTATCTAATGCCAAACCCATCCTTGTAGAAGAACTATAGTGGTACTTTTTAACCCATAACTGGGGGGATGAGGGCTTCAAACCTTTCCCAAGTACTAATCCGAATGTGAACATAATAGTGTGACTGGAGCTTGAACTTGCCAACTAAGATGTCGCAGTTTTGCATGTTAGCCACTATGCCAAAGGGGCAAGGAAAGAAACAAACTGAAAAATGACATTTATTCAGCATAGCTTAACACAAAGAAAAAAGTATGGGGAACCAAGTGAGAATATGACTCACTAACTAGCTCTCTACCCATTATACAATGTGAGATACCTTTTATTAGACAATTATATTCAGTGTGCATGTGTATGACAGCATTCACTTAATGTGGGTTAAGCTACCTTTGCATGTGGAGTTTCTCAAGGATTGATGCCTAAAGGTGGTCTCCAGACACATTTGTGTAACAGGTTTGAATTCAGAGTTTTCCTTTTCACCAAGACTAAAGAGTATAGTCTGCCCTACTATTTACGCATAGCTCGAAGGAGAATTGTTGGATGCATACCTTTACCAAAAGTATTAGCACTATGAGAAATTCAAATAGCCTTGTTCAGAATTTGAATTGATGACGCCATGTCCATATGCTACCATGATAACCATTACACCACAAGAGCTTTCTAATTCACTGAAAAAAGCTTGAATATTTTTAGTCATATAAATCTATTTGAAATAACCAATGTTACCGATTATATACTGATAATATTGATTTTCTTGTATCTATGATTTTCATGCTAGACAAAATTTTAAGTTTCACTTGAATCAATTTAGTTAAATCAATTCTAATTTACTAGCATTATTTTGATTTTACACAATACCATCTTTCAAACTAAATATCTGTTTGTGTTGTTTCTTTTGTTTAATAGCATATCAATCTTTGTGAGTTATTTAATGCCAAAGCCTTCCTCATAGAAGAACAGTAGTGGTGCTATTTAACACACAGCTGGGGGGGGGGAGAGGGATTCATACCTTTCCCAAGAGTATTAATCTGAAAATGAATTGTGGAGGTATGTGGTAAAATGGTTATTGTTGTAGGAAATTGACACGGTGAACCGAATTCAAATCCTGGACGAGGCTTTTTGCATTTCACATAGTGCTAATACCCTTGGGAAAGGTATGAATACAATTATTCTCCCACCAGCTATGGATAGACTGGACTCTTTAACTTTAGTTAGACAACTAGTCTAGGAGAAAGAAAACTCTTTATTCAAACCAGTTATACTCCGCTTAAGAAATTGACCTTGTATCACATCCTGCTTGTGCGAGGAGGTTGGTAAATATGTATTAGTCTGAAAGTGAACCTGTAGAATGAACATCATATTCACCTTCAGAGGAAGGCTGTGACTAGCGTCCAGTCACCAGACAAAAAAAGTTGAATACTGATCATTCTACACAAATCTCTACAGAACTTAATAGCATGACTGGAATTCAAATTCTCTTGCTATGATGTTACAGTCCAGCATGTTAGCCACTACACCACTTCTTTTAGTTAATAAAAATGCTTGTTTTCTTTCTTGTCTTTTTTCTATCATTAACAACAAACAAATTTCAAATGGTACATCAATTAAACACTTCTTTTTTTTTTTCAAGAGTGTATCACCTTATCTTGCATTGATATGAGCTGCTCTTTCAGCTTATCAATATCATTCACACTAGCATCTTTATTTTTAAAGACATTTAACAAATTAAGTTTAAACAAAATAATCTAAAAACCAGAACTAAATTAAGAGATCACCAGGAATGTATGTAAATGTAGAATAATCATACAAGGTCCAATTACTGCCGAATTGGCAAGGCAAGACAAGACAGCAAGCAGTCGTAACTCAAATACGATTCTGGTTTGCTGCAAAGAGTACTGCAAAGTGGCAGGATTTATAAAGCCTCAGAGGATCATACAAACCAAGCAGCCAATCAGGACTCAAGGAATGGAATCACCCAAATGCATGAGTGGACTGCTCTGAATTCCCATAAGTACCAGTTGTCTTGATACTGGTTCAGTTGTGCTTGGCCAGTCACATTGTTCAAACCAATAGTAGACTGACTGACTGACTTCCTTCAATAGTAAATCTATGTAAATTATGTTTAAGATCAAAGAATACAATTATAAAATAGATACTGTGATGAGTTCTCCCCCTTAGATCATCTTTGTTTTTGCCTTGTTCTGATCTCGTGCATAGACACGTGATTCCCTGCCCCTTTTGTAATGATGCTTGAATAAATAAGTCATGTTTTATATTGTCTCCGTATCATTCTATATCTTTTACTACAATGTGGTAAAACACATTTCAGATACCAACTCATCATTTTGAGTATTTAAATATTTTACTTATATAGTAATATTATGGAGGCACTCTTCTTGTAATGGTTATAGTATTAGGAAACGGACACAGTGACCAGAGTTCAAATCCTGGACAAGGTTGTTTGCATTTCACATAGCACTAATATCCTTGGAAAAAGTATGTATCCAACTATTATCCTTCCAGTTATGATTAAATAGGAAAGTGGACTGTGCTCTTTAACCTATGTTAAGCAACTGGTTTAGGAAAAAGAAAACAGAATCTAAACCTGTTAAAAATAATGTTTTGTTATTTGACTTGCAAAAATAAATTAATTTTATTGCCTGAGGGGGTAGGAGTTAAAAATTCAATGTCACAGGGTTTGTATCATAAACAAAATCATCTAATATTTTAAAGGAGTAAAAAGATAAAACAATTTGAAATGGACACTTAGTTCTGTCTCCCTCAAATAAAATCTTGCATGCATCTATTAAGTATTAATTAAATAATTATTTTTAATATTTTACACATAAATTTTACACAAAATTGTAGATATTTATTTATTTGATAACGTTTTAGTTAACTTCTTGTTACTGTAAAAATGGTGAGGGTATGGTGGTATTGAGTTTTGTGACATAAACAGTGACATAGTTTTGGTTACAGACAGATAGACAGTGAATCTCCATTATTAACAAATATAAGAAATGTTACTTATGTCAAGCTGAAAATGTATGACTTGACATTTTACCTTGAATAGACATGTACTTCAACTAGTACAATAATATTTACAAATTTAGTGTGTTTACTAATGGTTAGTTTATATGATATTTATCCTTCAAGTTTTGCTTTCTTTTATATATTATTCTTGAATTTTAATCATCTACCATATATAAGATCCCCATTTACATCTATTATTACAGTAATTTAGACTACAGTTAGGTACAAATATTTGTTGTCTATGATGTCTGGGTAAACATTAGCCAACCAGATGCATCAACATTGGATACAAGAGCCTGGAGATATTTTTTTGAGACATGTCTTAGGAAAAAAAAAAATGGCAAGGTGGGCGTCAGGAGCTTTGAGACTATCAAATATACTAAGTTACAGTCCAAAATTTGTTTTTGTTGTTTAAACAATTCAAAACACATTGACTGATTATTCTCTGAACATTAGAGAAAGTTCCCTGGCAACTTTGTATCATAGTCAGGGCATTTTTTTTGTTCCATTTTGCAAAGAGGATAGGGTTCAATTTGAGTTGCCAGCTCATTGGCTAAGAGCAAACAGTGTACAGGCCATTGGGTAACCAATGGCGAGGAGGGCGCTAATGCACTTGCTTGGTAATTCACTCGGCTGCCACAACCAGGTTTCTTTCTTATTCCAATCGAAAGCAATTTACTGGGCCTCCATGTCAATAGAAATTTTCTGTACATTAGAAAATCAAACAAATGGCAGATGTAGCAAATAGATTTGCAAAGTATGTGTGTGTTTGGGGAGGAGGGGGGGGGGCGTGTACATTTTGGCTTAGGTAAAGAGAAGAGAAGGAAATGTAGGTATTTATTCTTACACATATACTGTATGTAGAGGTTTGTGGGCAGGCCTCACACACGTGTGTGTGTGTGTGTGTGTGTGTGTGTGTGTCTATTGAACAGATTTATAAGTATAAAAATATACTTTTAGCAATATTATTATGGACTCTCCCGTCGATTTTCGACGCATGAGGGTTCATACACACAATGAACACCCACACAGTGATTTGTTTATAGTGGTGAAGGCTTGTGTTGGACCATCCACACTTTTTGCACAGTCGATAGGAAAGAATTGGTGCATCAAGGGTTGCCACAAACCCAATCAATGACTGACCTCAGGAATTTTGAATTCAGAGTTATCCCTCTCCTAGACTGGTTACCTACCCAAAGCTGAAGGGCCCAGTCTACCCTACTATTTAACCCATAGCTGGAGGGAGAATATATGGATTCATACCTTTCCCAAGGGTATTAGCACTATGTGAAATGCCAACAGCTTCATCTAGGAATTGAACTCGAATCGACGAGACCATTTTCCACGACTCTAACCACTAGCCCACGCGCCTTTAGCAATATATACATATATATATATATGTGTGTGTGTGTGTGTGTATTAAGCAGATTTATACAAGGTGGTACTGATAACTTCTCATTTCAACCAAGAAGGTGATTACCTTTTCTTTTTTTTAAAAATTGAATTGATTTTGGGGGAAGAGTACAAGAAATTATTTTAATTTTTCAGACAGTTGACCTCATCTTTATCATGATATATAGTAACACAACATTTCAGCCATTGTATGCTCCAGCACTCTTTAGGTATTCCTTGTTCATGCATAGCAATGATTCAACCTAGGAAATCATTTTTCAATAGATTGTCTGTTGAATAACTTATGAAAATCTCATTCAAAATAATAATGGCAATGTTTATAGCACACCAATCAATCTGATAAGCATCATGTTCATAAAAAAAAAAAAAAAGAATTAATGAAAAAAAAAAAAATGCATATCAAGGCTCATCTCAAAATTTCAAAGAGTATAAGTTAAGAAAATAAATGTTAACTGAAATAGCATTTACATTTCTAGTTGGTCAGGCTGAGAACTGAGCATATGTATATCTAATTTAGGGTAACAAAGAAAGTCAATGGCTATATGATTTTCAAACCAGACTTGATTTGAAAATCATATGGCCGAGAAACTAAGAGTTACCAATATATATATATATATATATATAAAATGTTGTTCTGGTTCCAATGGGAGAAAATTCAATATTTCATAAAAAATAAGGTCCACAAAATGTATTATGTTTTCAGAAAAAATTTCAAACACACACACCTAACATATCAAATGAACATCTGATGAACTATAAAAGAGCAATAAAAGCTCAGTTAATGAATTTATTACCAAGCCACCCAGAAAACAAAAACACCTGTTTAAAAGACTAATGTTAAAAATGAAATTCCTTTATATTCCACTCCCACCAAACAGGAAGAGGGAAGTGAAATACTCATGTATATATATATATATATACACGCATGTAAGAATTAATTTTCATATTATCAATCAAAGCCTGAAGAAGATACCAGAAGATCTGAAACATGTGTTGTATATGTAAGATAAAAAGAATAAAAACATTTTTTTCTGAAAACATAATACATTTTGCGGACCTTCTTTTTTATAATATATATATATATATATATATATATATATTATATTTGTAATTGTAAGGGTTTTGCGTAAGCTTTGTATATTTGTGTTATAAAAAATAAAGAATTTCAAATTACAAAGCATTTTCCAATAAAAATTCACTCATTTAAAAAAATTTACATCAAGTGATTTTTAATCTGCCAACAATAAGTATAAATATCTCCATAGAGCAGACTATTAATCCTGACACAAACGGTAAATCAACAGTATACCTATAATCTTAGATACTAGTTTATTTTAACACTAATATTCACCACCCAATCCTGCTTAAGAAAACCCAATATTTTTAATTTATTTTTTTATTTTTCATAACACACACGCACACACATACACACACACACACACACACACACACACACATATATATATATATATATATATACACACACACACACATTCATATGTGTGCATGTGTGTTGGAACAAGAGAGAAAGTATGTGTGCATATAAATTGTGTGTCTATATATGAGCAGTTAAGCATATTTAGATGACTGCTGATATATGTATGTACTTGTAACAATATTCTTTAATGTTTGTAAATCTATGTATACATAGAGAGAAATTATACCTATCAAACAATATACACATATAAATGTACACATGCACACACAGTATATATATATATATATATATATATATATATATATATATATAAAATGAAATTGCTATCAAATTTTAAAGATTAGAAGATGAAAGTAATTCCTAAAAACACATTTGTAGATTATCAATATTTGATTAACAAATGAGAAAGTTTACTTGATTTTATTGATAAGACATTGTTTATTCATATCATTATGAGAAAAGTATCAATAATTTAATATTTCATACAACATGTGGGGAAAAAAGAGAAAGTTGAAGAAGTAGAATAAGGGTAGAGAGGAAGAAAATATTGAAAAGGTGGTGTGGTTGGTTGGTTGGTTGGATTTTATGGCATGTTAACCCATTGGGTCATATTATGCTGAAGACGCTTTTTTTTCACTCATTCTTGATGGGTATTCAATTTATTTTTAAACACATTTGTTTTCTATTTAATCCGTAGATGGGGCCCTAACAAGTACTACCATTCCGTGTCAGAGTGGACCTGGGAGTAATGGTAATGAAGGGGTACTCTACATTGCCCAGAGTTCCAGAATTGGAACTTCACCATCAGATAGAGTTTAACGTCATACTCAGGACATGAAGACCCTCAGCCACCTCCTTCTAGCATATATATGATAAAAAGTTTTGGAGCTTGCCATAAGGTTGGGACAATCATATAGGTGCTAGGGCTTGATATGACCAGCCGATTGATCAGAGGTGCCCTTGCCAACTGCCTGTCCATCCTAATGTCCATAGTGGAGTGTTGCATATCATGAACTGCTCAACCACCAGGTGGCCCTATTAAGGAGGGGGTTTCTTATCCCTCTGCAGATGTGTAGCTGGTGTTTTCTAAAGCCCTAACTGACAGGGCTGAAAAAGTATATTGAGAAGGTATGGTAAATGAGAATGGGTGGAGAAAAAGAAAGGTTTTGGAGAAAAAGGGGTGGTGTGAAAAAAAAATCTATGTTGTAATATGATGCAGATAAAGAAGGGATAAGAAGTGGTAGGGAAAAATCAAGGATATTAAGAGAAAGAAAGTATATATTGAAGGGAGGGATAGAGGGAAACTGAAAGGAATGAGTAGAGTGAAAGGATATTGAGAAAGGGTGCAAAGAGAGAGTGAAAGATATTGAGAAAGGGTGCAAAGAGAGAGTGAAAGGATATTGAGAAAGGTGGAAAGAGAGAGTGAAAGGATATTGAGAAAGGGTGCAAAGAGAGAGTGAAAGGAATTGAGAAAGGTGCAAAGAGAGAGTGAAAGATATTGAGAAAGGGTGAAAGAGAGAGTGAAAGGATATTGAGAAAGGGTGAAAGAGAGAGTGAGGAGACTATGAGAAAGAGTGAGAAAGAGAGAGAGAAAGGATATTGAGAAAGGGTGCAAAGAGAGAGTGAAAGGATATTGAGAAAGGGTGGAAAGAGAGTGAAAGATATTGAGAGGTGGAAAGAGAGAGTGAAGGATATTGAGAAAGGTGGAAAGAGAGAGTGAAAGGATATTGAGAAAAGGTGGAAAAGAGAGAGTGAAAGGATATTGAGAAAGGGTGGAAAGAGAGAGTAAAGATATTGAGAATGGGTGGAAAGAGAGAGTAAGAGAAGTGGAAAGAGAGAGAAAGGTGAAAGAGAGAGTAAAGTTATTGAGAAAGGGTGGAAAGAGAGAGTAAAGTTATTGAGAAAGGGTGGAAAGAGAGAGTAAAGATATTGAGAAAGGGTGGAAAGAGAGAGTAAATGTATTGAAAGGTGGAAAGAGAGAATAAAGATATTGAGAAAGGTGAAAGAGAGAGTAAAGTTATTGAAAAGGGTGGAAAGAGAAGAAAGGTGGAAAGAGAGAGTGAAAGGATATTGAGAAAGAAAGAGAGAGTGAAAGGATATTGAAAGGGTGGAAAGAGAGAGTAAAGTTATTGAGAAAGGGTGGAAAGAGAGAGTAAAGATATTGAGAATGGGTGGAAGAGAGAGAAAGATATTGAGAATGGGTGGAAAGAGAGAGTGAAGATATTGAGAAAGGTGGAAAGAGAGAGTAAAGATATTTAGAATGGGTGGAAAGAGAGAGTGAAAGGATATTGAGAATGGGTGGAAGAGAGAGTAAAGATATGAGAAAGGGTGGAAAGAGAGAGTGAAAGGATATTGAGAAGGTGAAAAGAGAGTAAGATATTGAGAAAGGGTGGAAAGAGAGAGTAAAGTTATTGAGAAAGGGTGGAAAGAGAGAGAAGATATTGAGAAAGGGTGGAAAGAGAGAGTAAAGTTATGAGAAGGGTGGAAAGAGAGAGAGAGATTTGAGAAAGGGTGGAAAAGAGAGAGTAAAAGATATTGAGAAAGGGTGGAAAGAGAGAGTAAATATTGAGAAAGGGTGAAAGAGAGAGTAAAGATATTGAGAAAGGGTGGAAAGAGAGAGAGAGTTAAAGATTGAGAAAGGGTGGAAAGAGAGAGTAAAGATATTGAGAAAGGTGGAAAGAGAGAGTAAAGTTATTGAGAAAGGGTGGAAAGAGAGAGTAAAGTTATTGAGAAAGGGTGGAAAGAGAGAGTAAAGATATTGAGAAAGGGTGGAAAAGAGAGAAGTAAAGATATTGAGAAAGGGTGGAAAGAGAGAGTAAAGGTATTGAGAAAGGGTGTAAGAAAGAGAGAGTGGAAAGGGTGAAAGAGAGAGTAAAGGGAAAGGGTTGAAAGAGAGAGTAAAGATATTGAGAAAGGTGGAAAGAAGAGAAAGAGTAAAGATATTGAGAAAGGGATATTGAGAAAGGGTGAAAGAGAGAATAAAGATATTTGAGAAAGGGTGGAAAGAGAGATAAAATATTGAGGGTGAAAGAGAAAGAGAGATGAGAAAGGGTGGAAAGAGAGAGTAGAGAGAAAGAGAAGGGTGGAAAGAGAGAGTAAAGATAGAGAAGTTGTGGGGGAGGGGGGGGCGAAAAAGGACAGGATACTGAGAAAGGGTGGATTGAAAGAAAATCTAGTGTGAAATGATGCAGAGAAAGAACGGATATTGAAAAGGAAAGATAAAGAGACAGAATATATTGAAGGAGGGGGAAGAAAGAAAGAAAGGATATGAAGAAAGAGTGGAGGGAAATTCAAAGTAGTGTGAAATGATGCAGTGAAAACATCTCTTGATTTTTTTTCTTTTAAAGTATAAAGTTTACTGCAAAGAGGTGGGAACAGGTGAGTAAGTATTTATCAATAAAAACATGATACTGTCTACTTCATACTCAAATAAAGAAAAAAGACCCGGAGGTTTAAATAAAACCGTAAAAAAATCTTGAAAAAAAGACCATTGAAAAATAGATGATAAAGTTCTGGAAGAATTTTTAAAAACCCAATGAAATCACTAAGTGAATAAGCAACTGAAGTATTAAACATACACTCACCGAGAGAGAGAGAGAGAGAGAGAGAGAGAGAGAGAGAGAGAGAGTGTGTGTGTGTGTGTGTGTGTGTAAAAAAGCATATTGAGTAGAAGGGATAGAGAAATGGTGGAGAGAAAGAAAGGATATAGAGAAGGAGGGATAGAGAGAAAAGATATTTAGAGGAAGGGGTAGAGAGAAGAGATATTGAGAGGAAGGGGTAGAGAGAAAAAATCTCTCTCTCTCTCTCTCTCTCTCTCTCCTCTCTCTCTCTCTCTCTCTCTCTCTCTCTCGTGGAAACAGTCTAGAAAAATATCAAGATAAACCTTAAAATGTATCCTCCTCTTCAGAAGTCAAATATTTCCATGCATGTCCTCTCAAGCAGAGCACACAGGAAATGGACCTTGACTGACAAGTAAAGATATCAATTTCAGACTACTCTGCTTAATACACACAGACTTACATGGGTAGGATTGTGTGTAAGAGTGTACAAATATCTGAACATATAGACAATAAATGGTGCGTATGTGTGTATGCGTGGGGGGGGAGGTCCAACTTTTATGTGCATATGTCTGTTTTTCTGTGTGTATACATTACAGCATCCATGCCACCTGGATATCTTAATGAGTCATCCTAAAATCTTCCTAGATAAATAAGTGATGCCTTTAAAGGAACATAACAACTAAAACTCTTTTATATAAACTCTGTCTACACTTTTGTAGGCGTGGGTAACTCACATGGTCTTATGGTAAGCAGACAATTCATAGTGATTTCTCTGAATTTTGGAGATGAGCCTTGATAATAATATTATTTTAATTATTTGGATTATTGTCCTCATCTTTATTATTCTCTGCACAATGTTTCGGACAATTGGCCCTCTGTTGTACAGATAACAATAAAGATGAGGACAATAATCCAAATAATACTAATTCCTAGTGAGTTTGATTCTACCTGGATCGCAAAATTTACTATCAAAATCGAAGAGATATTTCATAAAGTGAAGATTTTAATTGGATTTTTTGCTTTTCAGTCTTTTATAAATCCAGGTCAGAAAAAGAAAAAGTTGTATATCTTCTTGTTGAATTCAATGACTCAAGAACTCAATTGAGAATTAAGTAGATCAATAGCTTCTGAGATACTGACATCAGGTTGTCAGAATTAGGTAAAAAATGCATATGTATACATAAATTATCAGCAGTTATAGACAGACACAATATATTTGCATATATAAAAGACAGATATTATTCTGTAGTTGATTTGGTATGTAGAATAAAGTAGGAGGCGGGAATGATTTGAAGTGGAAGGAACAAAAAGCATTTAATATATTATCTGTTTTAATTTTTTTTTTTGTTCAAGTCAGAGAATGTGGGAGAAAATGTAAATTTAAAGAAAACGAGGATAAAGAAAGGTTAGGTTTATGCTGTGAACAAAAGTCCATCAATATATTTTTGGAACAGGAGAGGAACACAAATTGATTTTAAATAGGAGTTTTCAAAATTTAAGAAATAATCTTAAAAATAAAATTTAATCGTCAAACAAATAGAGATCAGCTGCAATTTGATTCCAGAGCCAAATAGGAAGAGAAGTTAATTTCCAAGAATTCTAATATAATGAATGATCACTTTTTTTTTTTTTTTTTTTTAGACATGTGTGTATTTACCCAACCCCTCCACCATGAACAGGATTTGACACAAGGTCAATTTATTCTAAGTGGAGTAGAGCTGGTTTGAATTCATAGTTTTCCTTTTCCAAGACTGGTTGCCTTTACCAAGGCTAAAGAATCTAGTCTGCCCAACCTTTTACTTATAACTGAATGGGTGAGAAAACATAGATTAATGTCTTTCCTAAAGGCAAGCAGGAAGAGAAATGCAAACAGCCTAGTTCAGGATATGAACTCAGGTTGCTGATTTCATTTCCTACAATAATAATCCATATGCTATATGTGCCATTTTAGATATGTATGAGATGTGATCAAAAAGCAAAGTCACGAAAATGGGGGTCATTCTATACACAAAAATAACTGGTAACATGGCATATACATTAATTAAATGAAAATTATCTTCAGTATTATATATATATATATATATATATATATATATATATATATATATATATATACAAGGGAAATCTTTTTGAAAAAGTAAAAAATTTTTCAGAATTTTTTTTTCATGGAAGTAAACTGGCTTATTTGGAATTGGTTTATAGCAAAAATTATTTCAATCTGGCAAAAATATTGGCTTTGAGGTTATTCAAAATGATGGAAAATCAACCAGAGTACTCCAGGCTTAAGTAAAGGCCTGTCATCAAATTTATGATAGCTGAGAAATGCAAACTATATGAAATTTACAAAAGAATATGTGATGTGTAGAGAGAAGCATGTTTTGGTAAAAGAAAATCTTTGCAATGGGGCTAAACATGGTTTTGCTACCATGAGCCTGAGTTGAAAACCAAAGATTCCATGAATTGGACAACACCCTCTCTGAATCCTTTCTGCATATGAGCATCAGAAGGTTCTTAATCTTTTCTTAAAAAGAAATAACTGTTTTACAAGTTTTCACTTCTTATTTTGGTTCTGTCCTCCTTCAAGTGAAAAGCTGTTGGACTCTGACACACACAAGTCCCAAATAAGTTAACCACTTTTCACTCAAGTGTCACATATATACCTAAAAAGTAAAACCATAAATATTTACTTATTTTCTTTAATAAATGTTTATATAGTTGTGCAGGTCAACTGGTTTTGTTGTTATCACTTTGTGCATGTTATTGTTCACCATATTATTTTTAATTCAGTTTAGTCTTAAACTATTTAAGGTAATCTAATCAAGGCCATAATAATCCACTATAAAACTTTCTATTAAATCCATCATCATTAGGTCACACTGACAGCATGGATACCCATCACTCTCTCTTGCAACCTGTCCCTATTAGTCACTGCATCAGGCAGATCTTCCGCATAGCATCCAGAATCTGCCCAGAGATAATTGATATAGGTTTTTGCTGGTTAGCCTACACTAGTGTTTATCCTTGCTTCTCCAGTGGTGTCCAACATATCTTGTTTGTCTCACTTGGATGGTATGTATGATCAGTGGCAGATGGCTGTACAACTGCTTTTTGTAGGGTGCTGCATCCACCTAATAATATCCTAAACCAAATGCACATTCATAAGAGTCGGGTGTATAAAACAGAATTTTAAATTTACACTTGAAAGAATTTTTATTATTATTATTATTATTATTATTATTTTCTTTTCTTGTTTTATTTTTAATAAAAAGAAATGTAACTCTTAAAAACCTGAGTCCCCCATTCCAAAATTTGTTCAACACAGCATGCAGCATCCTTGTGTAGTTTCCATGTAGCTTTTTCATAAGAATCCAAGTGGTGCAGCCATTGAGTAGCACTGACGTGGCTTAGCAACACATTTAAACCACAATATTGGTTTAAACACAATTAAGAATTCATAAAAATATACTGTAATAAATATCACAGGTAGAAGATTTGTTTGTTATTCAGAGATGATTACAATCTCAGTATATCATTTTTCTCCATATTCACTAGTCAACAACTTTTTACTTTTCTCTTAAAGGAAATAACTTACAGCTTTGACAAATCTAAATTGACAACATCACTATTTCTGCGCAATGGAATCATTATTAAGTAAAACTTATGAATTGTTTATTTCTGAGTTTGGCCACAAGTAACTGAAAATCATAGAAAGCAAAATCAGAGATAATAAAGACAGTTCTATGCACAATTTATGATTTACTGAATAAGCAAATAGTTTGGGACTTAAAAAAAACAAAAAAAAAAACTGTTTTACAAGTGCTATATGCTCATCTTTTCTTAAGTTGGAAAAATATGAGAATACAAAATACCTTGAGAGATGTATGTCTAGCTTGCACTGGGGAAGGTGAGAGTAATTAACCTGAGGTGTTTTTCATGATTTCATATTCAGTTAAAGAAAAAAAGAAATTCATTTAATCTTTCATAAAGCTTCATATTATCAAAGATATTTTTATCAACTTGGTTATTTCTTTTAACGTCTTCTTTAACTTTTCTTTTATTAGAAACCACAGGGAATGAAAAGACTTGCTGAAGGCCGAGATAGTTGCACAACAAGAATTCAGTCCAAATATGAAATTAACAGAGCAGCTGAAAGCGTTTATATTTTAATCAGAAACACCTCTTCTCTTCTTTACAAAAGAAAACGAACAACAAAAAAAAAAATCTGTTTCTATATATATTTTACATTAAAAAGTTTCTTCTGAGTTTTAATAAAAAAATTTTTTTTTTTCAAAGAACAAGGATTATTCTGTGCTAGAGGCTGGCTGACTGGTTCTCTTGCTTTCTTTATTTCTTTCAGTCTTTTGCTTCATAAATTCAAATAGGAGAGTGAAAAAGATCTCACTTGCTCACATGTGGAGATATAATCTGTACAAAGAATCTTTTATAAAGACAGCTTTAATAACTGCTGAAGCCATGGGGTGTAATATTTACATTGAACTTATTGGTGAATAAGAGACTGGAAACATACATCTACGTGACTTAAGAATTTTAACTTTTTCTTTTTCTTCTTTAATACAACTCAAGCTTTAATTTGACTTTCAACATTAGTGACTTTTTATTTACACAAAAGGTGTACAGTAAAATACATATC
>CM042139.1:78592075-78669347 GCA_023376005.1 Doryteuthis pealeii | reverse complement strand
GTAGCACTGACGTGGCTTAGCAACACATTTAAACCACAATATTGGTTTAAACACAATTAAGAATTCATAAAAATATACTGTAATAAATATCACAGGTAGAAGATTTGTTTGCTATTCAGAGATGATTACAATCTCAGCATATCATTTTTCTCCATATTCAGTAGTCAACAACTTCTTACTTTTCTCTTAAAGAAAATAACTTACAGCTTTGACAAATCTAAATTGACAGCATCACTATTTCTGCGCAATGGAATCATTATTAAGTAAAACTTATGAATTGTTTATTTCTGAGTTTGGCCACAAGTAACTGAAAATCATAGAAAGCAAAATCAGAGATAATAAAGACAGTTCTATGCACAATTTATGATTTACTGAATAAGCAAATAATTTGGGACTTAAAAAAACAACAAAAAAACTGTTTTACAAGTGCTATATGCTCATCTTTTCTTAAGTTGGAAAAATATGAGAATACAAAATACCTTGAGAGATGTATGTCTAGCTTGCACTGGGGAAGGTGAGAGTAATTAACCTGAGGTGTTTTTCATGATTTCATATTCAGTTAAAGAAAAAAAGAAATTCATTTAATCTTTCATAAAGCTTCATATTATCAAAGATATTTTTATCAACTTGGTTATTTCTTTTAACGTCTTCTTTAACTTTTCTTTTATTAGAAACCACAGGGAATGAAAAGACTTGCTGAAGGCCGAGATAGTTGCACAACAAGAATTCAGTCCAAATATGAAATTAACAGAGCAGCTGAAAGCGTTTATATTTTAATCAGAAACACCTCTTCTCTTCTTTACAAAAGAAAACGAACAACAAAAAAAAAATCTGTTCTATATATATTTTACATTAAAAAGTTTCTTCTGAGTTTTAATAAAAATTTTTTTTTTTCAAAGAACAAGGATTATTCTGTGCTAGAGGCTGGCTGACTGGTTCTCTTGCTTTCTTTATTTCTTTCAGTCTTTTGCTTCATAAATTCAAATAGGAGAGTGAAAAAGATCTCACTTGCTCACATGTGGAGATATAATCTGTACAAAGAATCTTTTATAAAGACAGCTTTAATAACTGCTGAAGCCATGGGGTGTAATATTTACATTGAACTTATTGGTGAATAAGAGACTGGAAACATACATCTACGTGACTTAAGAATTTTAACTTTTTCTTTTTCTTCTTTAATACAACTCAAGCTTTAATTTGACTTTCAACATTAGTGACTTTTTATTTACACAAAAGGTGTACAGTAAAATACATATCAGAACATTCAACAGATTCCTGTTAAATTTTTCATATCATATTTAATACTTTGTGATTATTCAGCCTTTATTTTTCTTTTAAAATTTACACTGCAAATAAAAATAGAAAAAAAATCAAGGATTAAGAATCGGTATTCAGAATTCCACCTGTTTATTCAGAGATTCCTTGGTATTCAGAAAGATTTTTATAAATTATTTAGAATAGTAGATCAATAATAATAATGTAGGATTAGAAAAATTTCATTATCTCTACTTGCTTAAATACCGCATTTAGTGGATATTAATCCTTTTGCTGACAGAATAACATTTTTGCCATTTATGCAGTAGCTCAATGTCAGGCATATACCATTTAGTTGAATGGTGAAAATTGAATTTCTTGCACAATTCCCAGTGAATCATCTTTTCCACCCAGTTGCATTGAGTCTTATACTCTCTTTGTGTCAGTTTACTGCATTCGCTTATTATGGGATTGACCATTTCGTCTTTTTCCCCACACATTCTGCACTTGCTATTCTGTTGAGTTTTATCTATTTTTGCTTTTATATAATTTGTTCTTATGGCATTGTCTTGTGCTGTGATTATAAGATTTTAATTTCTTTCTTGAGGTCTCCCCTTCTTAGCCATGTCCATGATTTCTCATGTGCTATCTCTCCAGTTTGTTGCTTGAAGTGTCCATATAGTTGTTTTTCTTCCCACTTCTGTTTTCATTATTATTATTATATTATTATTATTATTATTATTACTTTAAAGCATTTAGATATCATATCTTGCATATTACAAATACATATTACAATTCAATTAAACACTCTAATGCTGGAGAATCCCGATTTTTAGATCACTATTGCTCATAAAATTTTGTAATCTTAAATCATTTTACATTTTCAGGTATTTTTCAACTCAGATTGTGGCAAGTGACATGGTAATGGGGGACTCAGGGTTTTAAGAGTTATATTTTTTTATTAGAAATAAAACAAGAAAAAGAAGAAGAAAATAATAATAATAATAATAATAATTGTAATAGTAATAATCGTTCTTTCAAGTGTAAATTTAAAATTCTGTTTTATACACCCAACTCTTATGAATATGCATTTGGTTTGGGATATTATTGGGTGCAACTATTAAAAAAATAATGATGCAGCTTTGGTTTAAAGTCAGATGAAACTGAATACAATTAACCGTCTTTGATTTTGTAAAATGGTTGAATCGAGACAATTCATACTCTGACAAGTGAAAAAGAAAAATGAACGTTAAAATTTAACTGATTTTGAGATAGAAGAGAAAAATGGTATGCTAAATTGTAAAGTATAAAGAGAAACAATTAATAAAAGGTCTTTAATAGGGAGAAAAAAAAGTTAAATCCAATTTGCTGATTGATTTTAATGGCATGTCAATCCATCTAGGGTTATATCATGCCTAGATGTTAGGGAGCCTATCTTAATATTTACATTTTTTGTGTGAGTTTTTTTGGCACACAGTCCTATCTAATACAAAAAAAAATTTAAACAGATCTATTTGACCCATAAATGAGACTCTAACAGTAACTACCACTCCGGGTCATAGTGGACTGGGAGTAACGAAGGGGTACTCAACACTGACAGGGCTAGCAAGTTAAATAGGTTAGATGAATAGAAAGTAAATAGAAATAATAAAGTCTTTTGGATGGTCTAAAAATTCAAGATAATATTAATCTTTTGCAAGTCTCTCTAGCAAACGAAATGTAATTCCTTTCCCAACTAGCACGTTACTCTCACTTCAAATAGTAGTTGTCAGATTTCACTTGCCGTCCAAACACTTGCTTTCTTCCTCACTCCCTGTGTCAGCGACAGTCCATTTATTTCTTCTCGTTCGGCTGCGCTTATGCAAATTCCGATATACCTCATCCGGGTCTCTGCCAACAGCACCTCAGCTACGAGTAGGTAGCGAGTTCAAATATCCATAGCCACTCGCCACACTCTTCCCCCTCTCACAGGCCAAACATATCCTGACGCGCTTTGTTTGTGGGGGCTGGGAATCCATTGTTCATAAGGCTGCCTTTCAATTTTGTCACACAAAGATATGCAGTGTGTTCAGAAAGTATTGAGATTAAAGCTGTAGCTTCTTTAAAATAGTCCCCTTTTATTCAAAACAGATATTCCAGTGATTTTCTTTTTATTAGTTGAAGTACCTTTTAAACTCTTCTTTTGATATAGCCTGAATCTGCATATGAATAAAAAAAAGGCTTAGTTTAGTCAGCTTTCACAGTCTTTCTTTCAATGGAATGACAAGATAGGTTTAAACAAGTGTTTATCAACCTCTTTTTAGTTGTAGCCCTCTTCAAACCAATGTGAGTTCTTTGTGCCCCTGCCAATACCAACTTGAGTTCTTATCTCCCCTACTGCCTTGTGCTTTGTCCATCAACTTGAGACTTTGCATAGATCCAATTAAAAAAATACAATAGATAAATATCTATGTTAACAAAAGTGCTTAGATCTATTTAACATTTGAACTAAACAAGTTTAATATTTTATTTCAAATAACAATTATCAATTACAAAATAATCCATATATATATTTCATGGGTCCTAAATTTTCTGAGGCCTCCTCTTGACCTCTTGTAATCCCCATTTTAAAAACTTGACCTTATGCACCCACCCAAATCTCATAGGCCGTGTTGAGAAACCCTAGTTTAAACAAAAATAACTGCACTCTGCAGTTAAGATTGACTGTCTTTTGTATTATATTTTTAGTGAGCTCTGTTATGGAGTTGTAGGGAGAAAAAATAATTGTCTTCCCTTGAATTGTGGGCCTGGCTTCCCAGGTCACATGTTAATGGGTCATGTGATAATTCAACCCCTTTAAACTTCCTCATTTGTCTCCTTTCTTTGGAAGGGACAACACCTATCTGTTTTTGGTCCTCACTCATGAGTGAAAAGGACATATTTCTCAGCTCTGTTCATAGAACAGAATAGAGACAATTAGTCTTCAATTTTGGCATAGCATTTAGTGCATCTCACCATGAAAACCATGGAAGATACAGTAAGTCTTTTATTACGAACTTCTGTTGCTGGTTCATGGAACATATTGTATAATTTACTTGTTTGGGACATATGTATTGTTGTATTTTGTTGTTACATGTTAAATGCATATTAAACATTCATATATGCATTGTTCACAAGAGTTAGTTGTTTGTCTTTCCTCACCAAAAGTTCAGTGTTAGTGTATCAATGGATACACTAATGCATTATAAGAGTTTCAAACCAATACCTACTATTCTTATAGAGTTATTTTGAGCCAAGAAACTAAGGCTTAAAACTGTGTTTCTGTTAAATACAATATAGAAAGCAATCAGCCCTTCTTCAACTGTACTTGATCTACTAAAAACTTCTAATACCTTTTTTTAAGGGATCTTATTAGCAACTTACTCAGTATTCTTATTCCTAAGTTCATTAAACTTCTATTCTTGTACATTTCTAGAAAGTTGTTTTTGTTATTTTCTCATTTTGCCTTGAATCCTTAACTCACTGACTCAAGCACTTATTTTTTTATTTACTCCATTCAAAACTTTTGTCATTGATCCTGATCAATATCCATAATTTAACCCAAAACTGATTTTTTAAAAAAGCTATTTCCATATCTCTTTCAGTCTTTTATTCATTATCATTTTATTTCAATGTCAATGATTTCTCAATTGCAATCTTTCTTTTTTCTCTACTTCTTTTATTAACCTTGAAGTATTGATATTGTGTCTTAAGGAACTATGAAGTATTAAGAAATGCGAATGCCCAAAACGATATAAAGTATTCATGAGGCTTAAAGTGTATGTGTTCACAAAGAAAAGACACTAGTTAACTTACAGTCGAGTCTCACAGAAAGCACTAGATCATCAACGTTTAGGTTGGTTGTTTGGTTTAATGACATATCATGGGTTATCTAATGCCAAATCTTGTTTTTCTTTTTAGATATACAAGGTGTGTCAAAAAGGTATTGAGATTGTTTTGTACTTTTTGACACACCTTGTATTCTGAAAAAAAAAAAATGTTCCATTCATTCTTCATTTCTGTCTTGGTAAATACAGCTTTAAACTTGGTACTTTTTTGACAAACCTTGTATTCTGAAAAAAAATTAATGAATGGAATGTTATTTTTTTTCAGAACATAGGGTGTGTCAAAAAGTACAAAAAAACCTCGATACTTTTTTGAACCACCTTGTATGATTTGTTTAAAAAATAATTTTCATTAAGTTTGTGTTTTTTACTAAATAATGTTTATCAATTTCATGTGTATTATTAAACAATGTTGGTTGACCCTTAGCCAGCACCTTCTAGCACCTATATGATATAAAGGGGTTGGTGTTTTCCATAAGAGCAATTTAAAGAATATGATCAGGACAATCATATAGTTGCCCTGGGCTCGTCATGACAAGTTGATTGATTCAATGGGGCCTCTTCAATTGCTCATCTAGCGCAAGTAAGGACCATTTCTTTTCTTTTTCATATGATGATTACACAAGTGCACCTCGTATTATGGTATGCCTACATTTCAAGTGTGGAGAGCCTGCCTGCCTAAAAATGCAGTATTTTGAAAGAAGCTTTTTTTCTTTCTTTTACCTGGGCTTAAAAATGATTTTTCTAAGCAAATCACAAAGTTGTCAGCTCTCTTGCTGATCTGGAGGTGCACAGTCAAGGGTTCAACTACACTGATTTTTTTTTTACTATCAATTAAGACTAATCAATGCCTGGGTTTCTTACCGAGAGCAACAATGTACCGAAGGTTGTAGGCTGTTGGTATATCACACTGGGCTCATCCCATGGGATATGTTTGAGGCAGCTGCATCACATGTTGCTGGCAGACATACAGTTTGGATTTATTCCAAGAATCTAAGCTAAGCATCACATACAAAGAGTTTTTCTTTTTTAGTTTTTTCCCCCCTATTTATCAGTCATCAAAAGGCAGTTACTAGATAGCTGTTTGGTTCCTCTCTGGTTGATGAAGGCCTGTCTGTATATTAGCATGTATGTTAGTGGGTATGAATAAGAGTGATTGTATATTGATTTCTGAATATATTCAAATATGCATACATCTATGTGTAGTGTTACATGTATTTTAAGTGAATATTTTTATCTGAGTGTGCATATGTGTATAAGAATTGATGCATATTTGAAATTATTTTTCTATGTGTGTATATGTACAGCCGTTATGTGTAGTCATTTATGTGTGCATGTGCACATCACTATAAATGGAAGTGATCATATATTGAATTCAGAATGTTTGCATTGCTTAGGGGCCGGGTTAGCTCAGTCGGTAGAGCGTTCGGCTAGAAACCACAAGGTTCCTAGTTCGATACCGGTCCTCACCAACTCAGCGTACGAGTAGCACAGGGATCTGTGCGGTAAAGTAAGGAGTTGATGGTAAGTGTGGCGCTCCACCTCAGACGCCAAAACAATCTCCTTGGTCTAGCGCTATTGAAAAGGGGATAGACTCCCTTGCTGACTTGGCCGATACCGACTTTAGGCCACCCCGACAACTTTACTTACTTATATGTTCCTTATGGCATTCATTTCAACTACTTTTTTGTGTGCACATGTACACAAATGTTTTTGTCTTGTTATATATTGTATAATGTGCAGTTATTTGTATGTGTGAGTACAGGCATAAGTAAAGTAGACAGAATAGCCTATTATTGGTATCAGCCAGACAGCAAGGGAATCTATCCCCTTTTAACTAGCACCAGACTAGTTTTTGAATCTGAGGTGGAGCACCACACCTACCATCAGCTCTCCACTTTACCACACAGATTCAAGCTGTGATACTCATGCACTGGGTTGGTATTGAACCTGGAACCTTGTGGTTCCTAGGTGGATGCTGTACCAACTTAGCTAAATTGACCTCATATATATATATATATATATATATATATATATATATATATATATATATATCAGAGTTCAAAGTTACTTGTATATGAATTCATCAATTTGGTTTATTGATATTTTTGACTTTGGTGTACCTCATGTATATTAATTTTTATCACTAAATATATATCCTAGCAGATTTATCACTGTTGGTGTATGCATTGCTGAATTATTTAGATATTTACCAAATCTAGTTTCATCTGGCACAAGGCCACAATTTCTAGTTTACAAACTATCAATAAAAATCTCTCTCATACTGAATATCTATGTGGACATGTGGCTTACAAAATGGTTCAAGTAAAATACCCAACAGAATGTTGACTACTGACTACTTTATCATAGGGACAATGTGGTATGGTATGATATTGTTGAAGAAGCTGTTCATGAAGTAAATAAGTAGAAGAAATTATGTACAACAGATATTTTGCAATTTATCTCTGGTAATTTGGTTGGTTGGTTGTTTGGGTTTTACGGCATGTCAACCCATTGGGTCTTTTTATGCCGAACTTTATCTATTCTTTATGGGTACTTAATTTTTTTCTAACACATTTTTGCAAACTCATTTTTTCTATTTAACTCTTAATGGGACCCTAAAAGGTACTACCACTCTGGGTCAGAGTGGACCTGGGAGCAATGATGATGAATGGGTACTCCACATTCCCCAGAGTTCTAGAATTGGAACTTCGCCATCAGATAGAGTTTAATGTCATACCCAGGACATTAAGACCCTCAGCAACTGCCTTCTAGCACATATCTGATACAAATGTTTGGGGCTTGCAATAAGGGCAATAGGGTTGGGACAGTCATATAGGTGCTAGGACTTGATGTGATCAGCCAATTGATCAGACCCATCTAACCTAGGAAAGGACCATGGACTGCTCAGCCACCTGGGTTCCATCCATAAGCATCACAGATCGTAACTTACAGCCAACAGCTGACCTGATTGGAGGAGTCTTACCCCTCTGCAGAGGTGCAGTCAATGTATTCTAAAGCCCCAGTCAACAAGGCTGATCTCTGATAAATTTGTTTATAAACACAAGTTTAAATATATCCATGGGTTAAGTGGTAAAACTACTGTTCTTCTGCAGGGATGGCTTTGGTACTGAATAACCCACAAAGGTTGATATGATATTAATCAAAGAGACCAAGCCAAAATTTTCTTTTTCTTTGTCTTTTCTTCTTTTCCTTCAACTTTTCTTCTTCATTTATTCCTTTTCATTACCTTTTGTCCTTTTCTCCTTCTTACTTACTTTTTTAAATTTTGTCTTCAATATCTTCTTTTATCAAATACTATAAAAAAATATGGGTTATCTCCCCTAACATTATGGACCTGATAACCCCGAGAGCCCTCAGAAAAAAGAGAAACAGTCACCAAGCAATCCTCAAAACACCATTTTGAAATGGGATGAACAGATCTGGGGAGACACACAAATATTTAAATAAACAAATGCCAGATAAATCCATCATAGCTAATTTGAAACAACCAGTCCATGCTTAAGATATATCTCCCAAATGGAGAGCTCAGTATCTGGTTTCTATGTTAGCAGAGTTCATATAAAAGTAATTTGTAGATACTTGGTTTCCAGGAAATAATTTTCATTCAATGAATGGATATACTTTATCATCAGTTAATTTTTCATTCCTCTAATAAAATACTGACTCTTTCAAAAATTATCTTAAAAACTTTATAAAAAATGTTCTCCTGATGTCAAAACTATTTGGAACTTATTAAAAAAACACAAAAGAAATATTTCTATTTGTCTTATCCCTTTTGTTCACACACACACACACACGTATATATATATAATATATATATATATATATATATATATAGAGAGAGAGAGAGAGAGAGAGAGTTGTGTGGGTGAGAGTTTTTTTCTTTTCTTTTCTTAAAATCAATAAGATAAATAATACCTTATATGTACTAAGTTTCAAATTATACATCTGGTGAAGGTTGAAAAAGGTAAATTTTAAAAAACTATTAAAATTTTAGTGTTCCTGCTTTCATAAAAATAATTCTGTATTATTTTCATTTTAAAAATAATTTCTTAATCAATTATTTAAAAGTTTGATTGACCTATAAAACAATTCAACATTTTTATCTAAATCACAGTAGCCCAATTTTCAGCATTTTCCATGTTCTATTTCAGTGTCTGTTTAAAGATAATTGCTTTTTATATTTTGAGTTTCTTACTGGATTCTGATTCATTTTTAAATAGTCTTTATTTTGTCTTTATTTTAAATACTTTTTATCTCATCTTAGAATGTTGTTCAACAGCAGTTGGTTTGTTTTTCTATTTTATTTAAGATCTGCACTGCTAACTAATGGCTTCAAAATGAGGGTCAGAAATTTGTAAGAAAAACAATTGAAATGCAAAAAATATTAGAATTTGCATATTAAATGTGATTTTTATATGACTATGTATAAATAAGTCAGTACGCATTGTTCAACTTCTATTGAAAATCCATGTTTATATATCCATGTATGCTGACAAAATGGTTTCGATGAATTATCTAAATTCAATTCTTATATATGAAGAAGATGTGGCTCTAATTGTTCATTTAGTTGTAGAAAGATGAGTAGATTGATTGATTGACTTTAATGGCATGTCAAACCATATAGGGTTATATCATACCAAGAAATTTGGGAATTGCAGTCACTGGACATTCATATTTACATATTTTTTGTGTGGTTATTTCTTAAAAGTTTTTGCACATAGTTATATGATATCAAGCATTCCTATCTAATACTAATAATTATGTATGCTTTCAAGTAATTATTTCTATTGAATAATAATAATCTTTAGTAAAAGTGTCAGCTTCAAATAACTATTCTTATTACAAATAATTTATACACAATTATATGGCATCAATTATTCCTATCAAATACAAATAATTTTTAAACATATCTATTGACCCATAGTTGGTACTTTAACACTACCATTCTGTGTCAGAGTGAACCAGGGAGTAATGGCAATGAAGAGATACATCACACTCCCCAGATCTCTAAAACTAGAGACTCACCATCAGATACAGTTTAGTGCCATACCCAGGAAATCCCTTTATGAAGAGGAACTTACCCCTTTGCAAAGGGATACAGGAAGCATATTCTAAGCCCTGTCAACATGGCAGATCGGTTTTAAGTAAAAGAGACATTAAGTACTGTGTAGTAAGTTAACACACACACACTAATATACAGTGCTGTGGAATTGGAACACAAAACCTTTAACTCTGACTTCTCTATTTTTGGCACTTCTGACCCTGACTCTTCTTAATGTAATTAAGTGATTATAGGCTACAAATAAATATAAAACCATGATTCTTTATAATTTATGAGCGGTGTGCACTGTATAACTTTACAGACTAAATTAGAGTATAAATTTAACTGGAATTGGAGTTGGTATAGTTTTACTAACTTGGACTCGAACACCAGTGACCCCTAAATTGCTTCTGACTCAGACTCCACAGCCCTGCTAATATACAAATAAATTTACATTCGTATATAAACAGTAGTGGCAGTAACAGTAACAGCACTAGCAGACAACTTCCTGCTCCCTTAATATTTAAGAAGAAATCAAAAATCAATACACTCCGCCTTTTTTTTGTTAGCATTTTTTAAAAACATTTTAATAACAAGTACTATCAAGTCCACTCTGACCCGGAGTGGTAGTGGTAGTACCTGTTATTAAAATATGTTTAATAATTTTAATAACAGGTACTACTGCTACGGGTTAGAGTGAACCTGGGAGTAATGGCGACAAAAGAGTATTTCACATTCTCCAAAGCTCCAGAATTGGAACCTAACCACTAGATGCAGTTTAACCTAAGACATACCTAAGACACTCCATAGACAGGTACTACTCTTCTTGGTCTGCATGGGCTTGGGTGCTATGACAATGAAACAGTGCACAACACTCTCAAAAGCTCCAGAACTGGAGCCTCACCATCAGAAAAATAAGTGTATTTTTTTGCCAAACTTATTTAATCTAGTATAAAGGCTAGAAACTAAGAACTTTGCTAAAACCCTTTGCAAACAAGCACCCACAGAGACATAAAACCTTTTTTCTTTCTCCATATATAAAAATCATTTTCTTAAGGTAAAATAATCTGTGTTTTTCCTTGTCTCATTAAAAAATGCTTGTTATATGCAGACCTCTGTTAGATTGTTATTTAAAATGTACACATTTCATCACACTCACATAATTTATTTCTGTTAGTCAATGACCTGGGAGAGTAACCAGAAGCCACATTCATTTATTACTAAATTTCTCCCCTCCCCCCAAAAATCATCTCATACATTCATTATAACTGTAAGCTACCTACTTTTTCCTTTTGTTTTAAGTGGCATTAAGTAATGTTTCATGTTATAACTATTTTTTTTATTGTAATTCTGTACTAAGATTAGGGTGCATGACCTATATATATTTATATATAAACACACTGTATTCTGTATATAAATAGATGCTTATATCCCATTCTTGTTTATAGATTTAAGGAATTTGTTTAACACAGTTTGTCCTTCATTAGTAAGGTGATTTTAATAAAATAACAAATCAGCCTAATTTTATAAGCTGGCTTAATACCTGAAAGCTAAGGGCAACAAGTCAGCTGTTCATTTCTTATCCTTTCTCGCATATTAACCTTGAGAAAGTTTTCTAAACCACAATATCAAACATTGACACTACACACCTATACCTGATAATAACATATAAAAAGATGTGCTTTTGACATTTCTATTGAGAAACTAACAAGCATATAAGTATATTAAGAAGTATTAAATAATCATACTACTACTTGTCGTGTGGACAAGTCGTAGGCATCTAAACTGACTCTCCAAATACTCACCAGTAGGAGTTGTACATATCCGAAGCATACATTGACAAACCAAAGGTTGTCCTTTTGGTGTTGTTTGTTGGTTGGTTGGTTGTTTTTTTACAACATGTCAACCCTTAGGTTATTTTACGCCAAAGACATTTTTGTTGTTTTCATTCTTGTTGGTAATTCAATTTTTTAATTTTTAAACACATTTTTTGTTAACTCATTTTTTTCTATTTAACCCATAGATGGGACCCTAACAGGTATTACTACTTCAGATCAGAGTGGACCTGGGAACAATGGTGATGAAGGGGTACTCGATATTCCTCAGAGCTTCAGAATTGGAACTTCACCATCAGATAGAGTTTAGCGTCATACCCAGGACACTAAGAACCTCAGCCACTGCCTTCTGGCACATATCTGATAAAAAGGGTAAGGCTTCCCATAAGAGCAATAGGGTTGGGACAATCATATAGGTGTTAGGGCTTGAGTTTACCAGCCGATTGATCGGAGGGGTCTCATATAATAATATTATTATATCCCGCAATAAAAGAGTACTCCACACTCCCCAGAGCTCCAGAATTAGAACTAGGCACAATTCAATGTCATACCCAGGCCCCCCCCCCCCATTGTGGTTAGCAAGCTAATCTCGCAGATCAATTACTACTAAATAGCGAGTTTGATCCTTGCTGATTGCCCAATACTCGTGACCTTGTGTCACATCCTATCCATTTAAGTTTAGTAAATGATATCCAACATTATTGGTGAGACAGGAGATATTTCAATAAAATAGAATAACATCCTAAAACATCATTTTCTGGCATGAATCCAGGTTTAAATTTACTGTAACAACTTCATAAACAACAATTCTCTTCTTTGGAAGTAAGTAAACTAGATGTAAAATTTGCTGTTATTAAAGAGTGTGAATAATTACTAACATCAAAAGATGGATAAGAGAGGAATTTTACTTTGATGTACAGTTAAAATTCCTAACAAGAAAAATGAAGGTAATGTTTTTTTTAATTATTTTAATTTCAAATTGAAAAATAGATACTTATATACAGTGGTACCTTAACTTATGAGTTTTTAAAATTACGAGTTGTTATTCAATCAATTTTTTGCTTTGTTTTGTGAGCTAAAATTGAAGCTACAAGCAAGCTTCAGATATGCTTATGTTAATAATTTCACTAAAAACATGTTTCCAAATTTATTATGTTAAAGAAAATTTTATTTATAAAATCTAAACATTATAACATATTATAGCACATAATTTATAACATATATTTCATTACAATACAGTTCTGTTTTTCTTATTTAAAAAAAGAAAGAACATTAAAAAAATAGGGTGTTTTTATTGGGAAGGGGGCTGGTATAAAAAAAAACCCCAAAAAACTCAACCCTTCCCCCACCAAAAAAAAAAAAAAAATCTTGAAATAATAGGCACATTATTATTGTACACAACTAAACATTAGAAAAATTTGGTTATTTAATACTTTTACCTTTGTTACAAAAATTAGATGATAACACACACACACACACACACACACATATATACACAATCTAGAATTGGTTATTCTTTATTTAGTGGTACGTTCATTCACGTGTTTAATTTGTTCCACTCATAACTCAATTAGTTCATGCAGAAATTGTTTCAGGAACAAACAAAAGTATAATTTTGAACATTTTGAGTTCACAGGGGACTCTTAGAATTATTAGAAGACTATTAATCCTCTGAATCCATAAGCCAGCTATTTCAGGCTGAGCATAATTTTACTAAATATTTCAGGTTGGGTGATATTTTACAAAACAATATTAGCTTTATGGAGGCAGGTTGGTGCAATGGTTATCTTCTTAGGAAATAGACACAGCAAACATAGCCCAAATCCTGAATGAGGCTGTTTACATTTCACATAGTGCTAATACCCTTGGGAAAGGTATGAATCCAACTATTCTACTTTCAGCTATGTGTAGATAGTAGGGTAGACTGAGTTCTTTGACGTTGGTACAGCAACTGGTCTAGGAGAAGGAAAACTCTGAATCCAAACCTGTTAAATTTCACTTAGAAATGTACCTTGTGTCACATCCTACTTGTGTGGAGGGGTTAGGTAAATATGTAAGCTTGATGTTTTACACTGAAGGAGATCATGTCAGATATTTATGATAAAAGGATTACTGTCTTAAATATTCATGACTTTTCATTGAATGAAAAGATGGGAGGGATTTAAGCAAAGATGCTTGTACTCCAGAGAAAAAAAGTTTTGTGCTTTTTGAAACTCAGAAGTATTAATGGTGACAATAATAAAAAAAAAACTAGGGTTATTATTCTTAATTTACCAAAGTAGAATCAGAGAAAATATCAAGAAAGGTAGGGAAAATAAATAAGACATGTTAGAATTTTAGTACAACTGATATTTTCTTTCTAATTAACAGGCAAAGAAGATTTCCTGTAAATGGAATTAATAAAATATATATATATATATATATATATATATATATATATATATGAAGAACATTCTTACCTGAGAGAAGATATTATCAATCTCTTTTCTTTGTTGTCATATACATTGAAAATATATATCAATGAAGGAAATGGACTTACCTGAAAGAAGAAGAAAAAAAAAGGATTAACGATTAAATGCAAAATGACAATCAGTTGTTGATTTTAATGATTTCAATGCAATGTAAGAATATAACTCAACCACTGGTGCTCAAAAACTTTCTAAAAAGCTAGAATCACTGAAATATACTGTTATATTACCAAGTAATCTCCCTTGATAGAAACTCTCCAGTAAAAAGCATTAACATTTCCTCTTTTTATGCTGATACTTATTCAATAAAGTATAATAGGTATAAGCTGTTTGCTGAACCCAGAGAGAAAACTAAACGTACCATATGTAGGGTATTATATAAGTTTAAAAATACACTCTCATGAGTTTTCTTAACAATGCTGTTTATTAAAAGTTAAGATACTTTTGACATACCCTAATATATTTGTATTTACCCAACACCTTTGCATGAGCAGGATGCAACACAAGGTCAATTTTTAAGCAAAGTTTAACAGATTTGAATTCAGAGTTTTCCTTCTAGACCAATTGCCATACCAAGATCAACTAGCCCAGTCTACCCTACTATTTTATCCATAGCTGGAGGAAGAATAGTTGGATTCGTACCTTTCCTAAGGGTATTAATGCAATGTAAAATGCAAACAGTTTCATCCAGGAATTAAACTCAGGTTTCCTATGATGATAGCTTTCAACTAATGTATATATAAATGTTTCTATGAATAAAATTTTGCCAACTCCTCAGGCAAAATTCACCTTATTTATTAAATTATCCTCATATCTGTGTGAAATATTAATAGCTCTCATTTTGTAAGGTTAAAGCAAATTGATTCAACTCTCTTATAAACATATATATGTGTGTGCCTGTTTGTGGGAGGCCTGCTTAGAATAATGATTATTTGGAATGGAATCAGCTACCCAAGTTCAAATCCTAGAGGGAATTTCTTTGCATTTCCCTTCACGCTAATGCCTGTAAAAAAAAACCCAAATTCATCCCTTATCGCCTAGCTATGGGTAAATAGTTGGGCAGAATGTCTAGGACAAAGAAAACTGAATTCGAACCAGCTTTACTCCATTTAAAAATTGAACTTCTATCATATCCTGGCTGTGGTGGAAAAGTTGGGTGTATACATGCATACATAAATATCTAATATACAAGCATACACACATTACATATCCTGGCTGTGGCAAAGTGTAGAGTAAATACACACATGAATGCATGTATACACACATATTTCAATATCTAATATACATAGGAACAAGCATACACGCATTAGATAACCTTAATTAACAATTGAAAATACTTTTGGTATATCCTATTATGAAAATTTGAAAAGAATAAACAACTTATGCTATGTACGCATTGATCAGTTTGCAATTTGCATGAATAAATATTTGTACACAATATATCATGGAAAGAGACAATACTAAGAAGAATTTACAAAACAAACATTTAAACAAATGGTGTTTATGTATAGAAGACAGTTGTATGTAGAATTGTATTTCTTATTTGCTTACATAAACTGATTGATTACAATTTACCTCTGAATTCAAAACAAGCACTCTTTTACCTGACCATCTATCTGTACATATGTCTAATCTGAAAATCTAAAACTAATTCTTTCAAAGGGTTAAATACAAATGGAAATTAGTTAAGCTCTAAAAAGCACATGATGTAAAATCTTCAGAAGATATTTAATTATGCAATCAAAGAACCTTTTTTCCAGCATTTTGTCCAATAATTTATCGAAGCCTTTGTAGTTTCTCTGAATCTTTTTGCTATTTCTTGTCTGTTAGTTTTACTAGAAGTCATAATTTTTTTTCATACTGAAATTTGATCAAAGGGAAGATAGCCAGAAGAAGAAGAAAAAAAAGTCTTATTTCAGAATAAGGATGAATATACATGAAATTGTTACATCAAACGTTGTTTGAATCGTTCTTTAAATAATATGATTTGTAAATTTGTGAGATTATAATGTTTTTTCTTGATTATTTTCCTCTTCTTTCTTTGGATCTAAAAGAGGATTTGTTAGGTTTTTTGCTTTGGGGTTGGGATATCCTTGCTTCATATCATCATCATTACGTTCTTTTATTGATGGACACAAAGAATTATCAATATCTTTTTTTGGAATTATTATTCCTGATTTAGTTGAACTTTGGGAAACCCAGGGCTGTGGAGTCAGAACATAAAACCTTTGACTCTGATTCCTCTATTTTTGGCACCTCTGAATCCCCTTTTTGTAATTAAGTGATTATGGCCGACAAATTAATAGAAAACTATGATTTTTTAAAATAATCTATTTATAAGGAGTGTGCACTATATAACTTTACAGATTAAACTAGGGCCATATGTTGTGTAAAATCAACTGGAGTCAGAGCAGTTTTACCGACTCCAGTGACACCTTAATTGCCTCTGACTTTGAGACTTTAGCCCTGGGGAAACCTTCCTCATTCATGGAAATATTAGGATTATTTTATTATTATCCTTATTGTCACTAATTTTTAGATTTAATGGAGCCACATGAAAGAGGGTTTGAAAGGCAAATATTATTCTATCAATGAGGAAGTGAAATCTGTAGTGAAGAAGTGGCTCAAAGAACAGTCAACAGAATTTTACGGAGCAGGGATACAAGCTCTCATCTGAAGGTGGAACATTGCTATTGAGAGAAATAGTGACTATATGGAGAAGTAAGGATGTTATCCACAGAGAACCAGCTTTATTTTGATGTATGATACATGTTCCTGGGTTGGTAATTATACCTGTCCTAAACAAAATAGCATTAATTTAGATTCACCCTCGTGTATATATATATATATATATATATATATATATACAAAGGGTTGCTGATAAGTTTATGGTCTAAAGTAGAAGGGCATGATCTACAAATTTCCAGTATCCTGGGTATGCCACTAAATTGCATCTGATGATGAGGCAGCAGTTCTGGAGATCTATGGAGTGTGAAGTACCTCTTCATTGCCATTACTCCCAGGTCCACTCTGAATCAGGGTTGTATTCCCTATTAGCTTCCAATAGATCGGTTTATAAATTATTATATTCAATAGGACCATGTGCAAAAAAAAAAAATCTTAAGAAAATACACAAAGAATGTAAATATGAACGTACAATGAATGTGATTTCTTAACCACTAAGCATTTACATGCCATTGAAATAGAAATAAACTTAGACATTTAACAGTGTATTTATTTAACACATCTCTCTGCCCTGTACAGGATATAAAGCAAATCAATCAATGAATTTCTAAAAAGTTTAACATACAGCTGCTCATTGTCTAATGGTTATAATTGTAGGAAATGGACACATCAACCCAAGTTCAAACCTTCAACTCTGGTCAATATATCCATTTCCTGGATGAGTCTGTTTGCATTTCACATAGCATCAATACCCTTGAGAAAAGTCTGCATCCAACTATACTCCTCTCAACTATGGATACATAGTAGAGAAGACTGGGCCCTTTAACCTTGGTGTAGCAAATAGTCTAGGAGAAGGAAAACTTCTAAATTCAAATCTATCAAATTCCTTTTACAAATTGACCTTTTTGTCGTTTCCTGCTCATAGGTAGATTTCTTCACCTGTAGGGAGACAAAAAGTAACTGGCTTTCCTTCAATAGTTGATAGTGCTTCCCATATCACATGCTAATTCAGCACCTTCAAACTTTCTCTGTTGTCTTCAAGCTTTGAACAGATAACACCTGTTTTCGATCCTCTCTTATTTAGCGATAAAGACATATTTCTTAACTCTGTATGTAGAATAGAAAATCATTCATTACATGTCACCATAAAAAACATGGAAGACACCATAAGTTTTTTTCTAATCATTTATTAGCACCTCTTCATTACACTTTGTTTGTTCATAGAACACATTGTACAATTAACCTATTTGGAACAAATATATTGTGTTATTTTATTATTACATGTTATGTATATCAAAAATTCATATGTGTATTGTTCATGCAAGTAGTTGTTTGTGTTTCCTTACTGAATCTTCAGTGTTAGTATATTCATGGTTGCACTAATGCATTATGTATATTTACCAACCCCTCCAGACAAGCAGGATGTGACATTAGGTCAATTTCTTAAGCAGAGTTTAACAGGTTTAAATTCAGAGATTTCCGTCCACCTAGACTGGTTATCTAGCCATGATTTAAGAGCCCAGTCTGCCTTACTATTTACCTATAGCTGGAAGGAGAGTACTTGGATGCATAATTTTCCCAAGTGAAATGCAAACAACCTCATCCATGATTTGAACTCAGGTCGACAAGTCAAATTCCCACAACTCCAAGCATTACACCACACGCCTCCATAAGGACTTAGTGTTGGTTATAAATTAATACCCACTATTATAACCTAATATTAGAAGAACTAACAAATAACTGTTTGTTATTTTATACATTCAAGGATATTTATATCTTTTGAATAGAAAGTGTGGCAGCCTAATAGTCAAGAATATTGGAAATGGGATCAGTGAACAGAGTTCAAGTTCTTCCCAAAAGTGTTTGTGTTCTCTTTGCATGAGGTGTCCTTGAGAAAGGCATAAGTCTTTTTTCTTCTTTTTCCTCCAACTATGAATTAAATAGCCGGCCAGACTGGACTCTACATTCGTGGATGGTAACCAGTTTAGGAGAAGGAAAATTTTGAATTCAAACCTCCTACTGCCTTGCAGTCATACTCACACATAGGAAAGGACTTGTGAGTAAACTCTGATGATAAAATTTGAAGCTGTAGCCCCAAAGGCTGTGTGTCAAGGTCTTCATACTTTTTTCTGGATACTTTTGTAATGACACTGGTGCTAAACTATACCCTTTCCCTTGGACAATATATGGATCTGTAGCCACAAAGGCTGTGTGTCAAGGTCTTCATACTTTTTTCTACCCTTTCCCTTAGACAATATCATTAATGAGCAAAAGAACAACTTGCTGTCATCCATACAGCCTCAACCAAGCCTGTTTATTTGAAAAGAACCAAAACTCCCCAGATGCAATCCAAAGTTGCTACAGTTGATTTTTAATGATTTCAAATTAATTTCCAGTTGTCTTTTATTTCAACAATTTTATTTGTTCTTAAAATCTTTTGATGCCATTCTCAATCTCTATGACTCTTTGAGTAGCCTGACTCAGCTTCCTCCTCTTCCTTTGTGAGTGAGTCCCAAAAGCGAAACAGTTGAGCAACAAACAATAAATAATTAATTAATTGTAAAATTAATTGAAAATAAAACTTAGCCATTTAAGAAAAAAAAGAAAAGGAAAAAAGAAGACACGGTTGGTCGTTAGAATTGAAAAATAAAATTTGGACAGAAACTTTTAACAAAGTTTTGAAATCATTATTTTCTTTAAAAGTTGGTTATTTTATTCAATTTTTTTTTTTCACTGGACCCATTTCAAAATTCAAATTCTGAAAAATGTTCATTTGTTAATAATCAGCACCAATTTCAGCTGACAGGTGCTTGAAAGAAACTTCTAAGATTAATTATTGGTATCAGCATTTATCAGCAGTATTGTTTATTTATTTATTTATTATTCATTTTTTTTTTTTCCAAACAAGTGATTATCTGGAAGAAAAAAAACATCAAAAACTTTAAAATATTTGTTATATGACAGGCTTGTCAACTACACACCCATAGGCAACTAAATGGGAGAGAGAGAGAGAGAGAGAAGTATAACTTGTACTCTCTTGTGTGTTAAATTATTATCAATCATCTATATGAGTATGGATAACTCAAGCTGTAGAGGAGGACACTGGAGGTTGTGAGATCTTAATAATTGTTAAAAAAAGTCAAGTCAAGCAAAGCTAATTAGCACAAATTAGACTGAGAAAATTTTAAATTGATTTTAAATATATAGAGAAAATCAAATCAAATTATGAAAAGGCCCTATGCTAAATTATTAAAATTTTGGCTTAAAGTAATTCAACAAGAACTATCCAGCTAACTACTTTTGTCACTAAGTATTCATTAAATTGATTGATTGATTTTAATGGCATGTCAACCCAACTAGGGTTATTTTATGCCTAGAAATTTGTGAATTGCATTCATTGTACCTTTATATTTACTTTTTTTGTGTAGTTGTTTCTTAAGAGGGTTTTATTTGTTTTTCTACACACGGTTTATCTCAGTTGGTAGAGCATCTGCCTTGGAGCCAAAAGGTTCAGCGTTCGGTACCATTTTTGGGTAATTGTTTCTTAAGACGTCTTTGCATACAGATAGGAATACTGTTTCTCATTCAACTAATACAAATAATTTGCAGACAATTGTATAGTTTTAAGTATTCCTATCTAATACTAATAATTGTATGGTTTCAACTAATTATTTCGATTCAGTAATAGTAATTTTTTCACATGAAGTTATATAATTTAAGTAACTAATAATAATAATCCTTAGTAAACAATTATAACATCATGTAACTATTCTTGATAAAATTGACAGTTATATGATATCAAGTATTCCTTTAAAATATGAATAATTTTTAAACAGATCTATTGGACCCTAACAGGTAATACTACTCCAGGTCACAGTAGACCTAAGATTAATGGCAATGAAGAGATACTCCACATTCCCCAGATCTCCAGAACTGAAGCCTTATCATCAGATGCAGTTTAGTGTCATACCTAGGACACCTCTTTTGTAAAAAAATAACCAGGCTGAAATTTGGTTGATAAAATAGATACAAAGTTTTTCTTTCTGGAACAAGCTCTAGTATGATATTCATTTCTTTATTTTAGATATGGCTTTCCTATAAAGCTTCACATTCCTTAAGCAAGCTTTTTCTCTGTTAAGGATTGTTGTTTTTATTTATCAATATAATTTTCATTAATTTTCTTATTTATGGTCAATTTATAGAGTTTATAAAGCCAACAGCTACTTAGACATTGGGCTGGGTCAGTCCATATAACCAGAAAAGATTTCCAATCAGAAAGCAAAACCTGGAAACTATCCAAACTTTCTCTTAAAGGAAGAAAAAAAAAAGAATATAAAATTATATAAATAAAGAGTGACTTTAACCATCTACTTTACTCATGAAACTGGCTTGGTTAATAAAATTGCAGATATATATTTTATTGTTCAAAATCAAATAACAGTGATTTCCTCATTTATTCTTGCAAATAACCTTGGCAACACTTTTATTCTACTTTGTATCTAATAATAAAAATTCTTAAAAAAAAAAGCAATTAACATTTTTTTATAACAATCTATCAACTCTTCTATTTTTTTTGGTATTCTTTCCATTTGTATCTATGCAAAGAAGATATACTGTATGCCCAAAATATTTATACCATTTCATATCAGGTTCAAGCCCAGACAAGAAGCAGAATTTTGAAAGCTGATTTTCTAGACAAGCAGACAAGTTATTTTGTATTTGAGAGATTGATAAAAGACAATATTCCATTTCCAAAATCCACATTTGATCTTGTATTATACTAAGCCCAGCTTATTATATATTGAAAAGTCATATTCAATATAAAGTTATTTTAGAAACCAAAATGCTCTTATGTGTTATTTATAGTATGGATTTAGTGTACTGTTTAGCTCAGTCAGTAGAGTATTTGCCTAGGAACCACAAGGTTTCAGAAACAATACTGGTCCTCTCTAACACAGCTCATGAGTGGTAAAGTATGGAGCTCATGATAGGTGTGGCACTCCAACTTAGATGCAAAAATAATCTCCCTGGTCTAGTGCTAGGGAAAAGGGGATAGACTCCTGAAGAATAATCAAACTAAGTTCCAATTACCGTTGAATTGGTGAGACGCGGCAACAAGCGATTGTAACTCAATACAAACCCGTCTTGTTGCAATTCTACTGCAGAATGACAGGGTATTTATAAAACTCCACAATATCATTGAAACCAAGCAGCCAATCAGAACTCAAGGAATGGAAGCACCCAAATGCATGAATGGATCATTCCTGATTTCTATAAATACCAACTGTCTTGGACACTGCTTCAGTTGTGCTAAGCTAGTTGCTGTTATTCAAACCAACAGTAGACTAACTAGCTTCAATAACTCCCTCATTGTCTGGCTAATATTGACTATAGTCCACTCTGCAGACTTTACTATATAACTCTTTGTAAAAAATGTAAATATCGGGTTGCAATGACAAGTGATTCTCCTTCATGGCATCTTTGTTTTATTTTCACTCTATGATCCACTGGTTCAGCAAAATCCACTAGGATTTCTTTATTTATTAAGAAACTTTAGTTGGGACACATAAAATTTCCAAGGGAATCATTCAAAACATGCTAAATCAAAAAGCTATCAGTATCACTGGAGCAATACACCTCAAATGTTTTAACTTATAGAATAAAGGAATTTTTAGTTCAAGCTGCAACTGAATAATATTTTGTGAGGGAGGTGAGGGTGGAGGGGTCTTCATTTGCATTGAACATCATTTTTTAGTCCTCCATGTTAATCAACACAAACTGTGTCCCTTGGAGTCTCCTCTGGTAGTAAGGTCCAATCTTACTCAGAAGTTGTACAGCAGCCATATTGTTTTTATCATGCAGTGAACAAGGTGGTTGAATAAACTCATTCTCCTGATATATCTCTTGTTCAATTTTTTAAATTCAAATTTACAATTCTCAGTATAACAGAGATAACTATGAAATGCTAATTAGAATATTTCACTCTTTCCTTAACAGAAATGTCATTTTAGACTACTGTTCATGTTAAATGGTTGGGTACCCTCTGGAAAGACTTTGTATAGTTTATATTTCTCTACGTTTTGGCCATGGTAATATTGAAATGTCCTAACCCTTTTCTTCTTTATTCTTTCTTATCAACTGAGGTTGTTTTCAGACACTAATTTTATATTGCTGTTTTTATGATTATAATGTCACTATTTTTATTTGAATTTATTTTATTCATTATTCCAAGTTTTTTTTTCTTTTATCTTTTTTCTAGTTTTCACTTTATATTCCTTGGCTGCATGTAGGCTGATCATCTGCAGATGACATACACTGGATCTTATTCAGTCTTTTATATTTCTGTCTTTTATTAGCAAGTTTTTAAATCAATGATTTCTAATTTATATACAGGCTTTCAGGCTCAAGATTCATCTTTATTTTTCCCTGTGTTCAATCCAAAATTTAAATATTGTGGAGCAAAGCCAACCAAATTTTCCCAATCAATATTGTTCTTAAATGAACTAATTACATTGAGCTGAATTACCGATATAGAAACTGATGGACATTTAAGCTTAAACAAACCTCACTTGTTTGGTATCCAGAAATGGATCATAAATCATATAAACCCACTGCCTCCCACAACCCACTGTCCAGTCATAAATCTTCTGAACAGCTTTTCCTGGATAAAATATGGATTAATATGTTATAAGATTCATATTTTGTATTCTATTGGATCATAGATTGGATTCCATGAGTTATCTGAACTAGGTGTTTTACAGTTTTTTCCCCACAGTGTTTTAGTCAGTGTCTTTTCCAGTCTCCCACAAGTTATAGTCAGAATTGCAAATTATTGGCAAAATAAGATTCCAATATTTTACACACACACACACACACACATACACACACACACACATGCGTCCTGTGTCCCTGATGCATGAAGATAAAAAAGGATGCAGTAAAATCATATCCATGCATCCCAGTGTTTTTCTTTTTCTTCCCTCATCATTTCAAAACACACCATTTTGCAAGTGCAGCATCCTTCATATTGATCAGAGATCAGTCAGTAAGTTTGTCTTGTTTTCTAAATGGAAAATTCATCTCAACTTTTGAGGATGCCAAGGACATTAAAAGAAATGTATCTTCATAGAATATCAAAAGAGGAGTGAAAGAAGTGCTTCAACCCACGAAAAACTTGTTGAAATAAGTGAGTTAAATGCCAAGGGGACAATTTTGAAGAAAATTAATGTTTCATTCATTGTTAATTTCTGTCTAATTCCTGATACTTTTTGAATACACCTCATATATTTATAAAGGAGGTGGTGTGTTCTTACAGGATGTGACCAAGTGGATAAAATTACTAACAAACATATCCGTTTCCCTTGATATCTGAGTTTAATTCTAGGGTCAGACAGTGCAGAATAATGTCATAAGAAAGAATTACAGGTAACAAGTTCAGAATGAAGTAAGAACAGCGTACCCACCCTAGAGAGTTGATGTAAAAATTTTGGTTTAACATTCCTGAAAGGATATTAAATGTGACTGACACACCTCATCAAAACAAATAGCGGAAATACGATAAACAGAGCTTTGAAAAAATCAACATATTTACATAGGTTAACACAAAATGTTCTATATCATTTTGTACACTTAAAAAAAAATCTTAGTTGCATTATTATACAGTCATTAATTTTTTTTATATGGATTTCAATAAAGTTAAAATCATTCGGCAAATGTATGAATTCTGTCAGAAAATAATTCCAGATTTTATCTAATTGATTATTTGAGAAATTCTTTGAATTTGAAGAGAAAGACAGAGCAAAACAAGTGATAGTCTAAAGATAACAGGTTTAGAGACTATGCCACATGTGGTGAACTTATCATTGCTCCATAATCCTATGCTAAACCACATTTACTACATGTGTTGGCATGCAATAAAATCATCAGGTGACTTCTATGAATATATATGAAGTATTGGCCAGAATAGATACTTCAAATTATTTTTTACTGGACTTTCCCTTCAGGCAGTGTTCATTTATTTCACATATGATAGCCATAATTTTTTGAACTTTTAAAATGATTTATTGACCTGGAAACTGTTGGTTGTATTTAGTCACAATCTGGCAGCATTTTTTGTGAGTGCTGTATACTTCTTCACTGATAATTTTGATCTGTGCATACATCTCTGATGAAATTTTTTTTACCAGGCATAGTTACTATTATCACATTTTGTATCACTAATATTCACAGCTAAATCACACTTCTAATCACGCCTGAATGAGAACATGCTATAAACATGGATATTCTTTGATCGGAAACACAATGTCATCGAATATTACCAATGAAATTGAGTCTATCACATGCAAAATCATGTGAGTTATCCATTATGGCCAATAATGTGTGTGTGCTAGTATATATATATATATATATATATATATATATATATAATAGAAGCATTACAATGGAACCTAACAGGTTCATAGGTCATCAAGTATATATATATATATATATATATATATATATTTATACACCAGTGATAAGACAAATAGGAATATTTCTTTGTAGTGATTTATTTTTTCCACCTAGTTGCAATTATAGGTCATTGTGGGTAGAAACAATTTTGTGAATAAATTTAGAAAAAAACAAAGAAAGTTTGATATGTCACAAAAGAAGCAAAGAAAAAGAACATAGCATATCCATTGGCTGAATGAAAAATATTTTTTGGTATTCAAGTGTTTTGAACTAACATTTTCTGATTTCTGATACTGTAAGCATCTGGCAGTGAGATCTACACTTGAAAAGTATTTGTTAGGCATTAGTTGGGTATGTTTCAAATTAGCCATGACTGTTTTAGCCAGATATTTAACTTAAGCATTTGTTTATCGAGATGTTTATGCCTCAATCCATATTTATCCATCACATTTCCATTTGTTATTTTGAGGATGGTTACTTTATATATATATATATATATATATATATAAAATATATATATATATATATATATATATTTACCAAGCGCTCTGCATAAGCAGGATGTGACACAAGGTCAATTTCTTAAGCAAAATTTAACAGGTTTGAATTTATTCAATCCATCTGGGTAGACTGTTCTCATTCCATTAACCATGACCGGGTACAAGTGTTAAGTTATGTTAAGTATTCTATGTTTTTATCACCCATGGTCGGGATTGAATCTGAAACCTACATATGTTTGTCACTTAGAACTGTATAAACTCAACCCCTATATCTATTGCACCATGCATCCAACTGAAGAAGGCCAGAGAGCATATTGGCTGAAACATTGTCTATATAACAATAAATATGAGGACAATATTCAGAAAAATCAAAATAATACATATTATTGTACCTCATCTAAAAAATTCACACAAATAAGTGTAAGGATTTTGTAATGTAGATACTGATTTTATTGTTCTAGTTATCATGTGTAAACATGTCACAACACTATGTGAATAAGTTGTGACAGTAATACAAGGTGACCCACAAAAGACTGACCCATTTTAAAAAGTCATAACTTTCATATTTTTCATTTGATTTTTTAATTTAACTTTTTATGTTATTTTTTTTAGTAATCTTAGGAAATTGAAAAAGTCAAGTTACAGTGTGAAAGAATAAATCAAAATAATAGAATGTTCCTCTTCAGCTGATGGGTATACAATTTCAACATTTCATGTGTCAATCTTTTATGGGCCACCTTGTAGTTTTAAGGAAATATTTTATAAGTGAGAGTTCTTAAACAGAAGATCTCTTTAAAACTCTTAATGGCACATAGAAAGAGCAGCAGTAAAAATCCTTGCACTTGTGTTTGAAAATGATATCAAGAATCAAACACAGAAAATAAAATAAGCCTAAAGTAAGTTTTAAAATCCTATTTCATACCATTTTGTTGGACTATATATATAATATATATATATATATATATGTAAACAACTTTTAGCTATTTTCAGCCGACAGTATATTTGGGAGAGAAAAAAAGCAAAAAAAAAAGCACATATTCTCCCAAATATATATATATATATATATATATATATATATATATACACAGAGGGATGAGCCTAGACTGAGGCAAAATGCTGTGGTGACTTTAAAAATAAAGCCACATTCATGGGAATTTTTGCCTTCAACTTTAAAAAAAGAATTATTTCTTATTAAAAAAAGAGGAGAGAGAAAATGAAAAAATGAACTGATTTCATCATAGAAAATCTTTGCTTGGAATTCAAATACTATTGTAATTGGTTTCCTTTTGGAAAATGTTCCACTGCAATATATCATTGTCAATAATTCTAGTCATAATAATCTATGTTATTTGTCAATAAAGATTCGATTTTAAACCTTTTTGTTTATCTTTATCAAATTTTAAAAGATTTTACATTAATATTACTTTTTACAAATAAGAAATAAAAAAAATGCCATGATGTCCTCATCTTTAAGGTGTCCACCAAAGCAATTATTGCCTGTCCCTCTCTGAAGCTAAACCCATTATTTATATATATATTTTTTTTAAGTCGACGGGGCGGCCTAAAGTCGGTATCAACCAGTCAGCGAGGGAGTCTATAGCGCTAGACCAAGGAGATTGTTTTAGCATCTGAGGTGGAGCGCCACACCTACCATCAGCTCCTTACTTTACAGCACAAATCCCTGTGCTACTCATACGCTGAGTTGGCGGGGACCGGTATCGAACTAGGAACCTTGTGGTTTCTAGCCGAACGCTCTACCGACTGAGCTAACCCGGCCCCATTTATATATATATATATATATATATATATATATGAATGTTTCAAATAAACCAGTTGTTCAATGTAGTATTACAGACCAAGGAGATTGTTTTAGCATCTGAGGTGGAGCGCCACACCTACCATCAGCTCCTTACTTTACAGCACAAATCCCTGTGCTACTCATACGCTGAGTTGGCGGGGACCGGTATCGAACTAGGAACCTTGTGGTTTCTAGCCGAACGCTCTACCGACTGAGCTAACCCGGCCCCATTTATATATATATATATATATATTATATATATATATATATATGAATGTTTCAAATAAACCAGTTGTTCAATGTAGTATTACATAATAAAAGCTAATCCACATTCCAGCAATTTATAATAATAAAAAAAGAAAAGAATTCTTTGAATGCCACAAACATACAGCTTAAAATTTTAAAAAAAAGCATCTATTTTGAAAGAAAATATTTATTTTTCAATGCAGTATTGCCAATAAATAAGTCCCCGCTAACATCTTTATAACCAGTTAATTTTCTTTGAAAGTAAACATATAAGCTTTTTATTATTTCTAGTGGAATATTATGAATTGAAAGGAATATTATTAATCATTATCTATTACCAATATTTACTGCATTGAAACTTCTAACAAAAATAAATTAGCATAAATATATATAATAGGTGTATATTTTTGTAATGTGGTTTTCAATGTTCATGAGTTTGAGAAAAAAATAAATACTGAAGAATATTTATTTAATGTTCCACTATCAATAATACAATTCTCGTATCTTTGGTTCAGAAAAACATTTCTATTAAAAAAATGGTAAGAAAATATTTATAATATAGTCTTCTTTCATTTCCATCAATACACTTAATTCAGTATTGATATATCAATCATAAGAATCAAACATTATACAATGAAAATTGCAGATCAAAATCTACCTGATAATTATGTGTAAGGCTGTAAACTTACTAATTCATATATATATATATATATATATATATAATATATATAATATATATATATCAATGAACCTAAATGTAGAATAAACATCATACTGTTAGAAGAATTCCAATTACCGTCAAACTGGTATGACAAGGCAACAAGGAAGCCATAACTCAATATGGATCTTACCTTGTTGCAAGCCTAATGCAGAATGCCAGATTATTTATCAAGCATCTCTACACTAATGATGGGTTGTGTATTTATTTTACACAACAAATATCTTTTAACATAATAATGTACATTGTGAATACCCTTCAATGGTGAATAATATTAAACTAAGTCAAATATATGTATTTAACAACCTCTCCATAAAAGCAGTTTTTAAGTGGAGTTGAATAGGTTTGAATTCAGAGTTTTCATTCTCCTAGACTGGTTGCTATACTAAGGTTAAAGAGCCCAGTCTGCACTACTATTTAACCCATATCTGAAGAGAGAATAGTTGAATTCATATTTTTCTAAGGGTATTAGCACTATTTGAAATTCAACCAGCCTCATTTGAACATGTGTTGCTGTGTCTATTTCTTATGATAATAACCATTACAGAAGTCAAATATACAATACAAATTTCTGATTGAAATTCAGCTAATAACTAAGTGCCAAGATACAGATCTATTGATCTAACTTTTATAGGGAATAATATGAATGTGTTTCAAAACTCTGTGTTGTAAGGTGAATGGGCGCACAGTAGCTCAAAGAAATACAAAGCAAAAATTACATTGTTTCATGATGTAAGGAACAAAACTGTACCTCTTGATCTGCAACTCAGAGTGTTATCTACTTTTTCTATCAGATGTCATTGGTGTCCATTGGCAAGGTCACAGTATTAGCTTCAAGTAACACCCAGTGCAGAACCAACTTTATATTGAAACAGGGCATCTGGAGACTGAGCCATACAAACAATCACATCGTATTACAGAATGAATACTTTGTGTGTAAATCTCAGCATAGCTTTCAAAGCTTTATTAAACAGAAGAAAGAACCCATCAGCCGGTTTAAGGTCCCCAATGTCTTGAGGTGACACTGTGAATCAATTACAAACAGGAGGAGATTATCTTGTCATTCTTTCTCATACCAAACATTATTATGGCTGAAATTACTTCTTTCTGTACCCCCAATAGCAGCAGAAGCAGCAGCAGCAGCAGTAGCCTAGGAACATTCTGATCTGTGTCCTGGGTTTTCTTCTTGAACAGAAAAAAGATCAGTAATCAGTAATTGTGATCTTGGATATTTATTCCATGCTGACATTTACCCCTAGCAAAAAAACGCCTTTGTTCTTGTATAACCCTCACCTAACTCTGTTTACTCTTAAAGCCTAGTTCTTTCTGTATCAAAGATTAAGCTTATCATTTTCTACTTAAACATAGTTGAAAACTTTGGAAACCACTTTTAGCCTTTTTGGTAAGGAAAATGGCACCTGATTTAAAAAAAACATTTCCAACTAGCTTAAAAGCCACCCTATTGGGTGTGAATTAAGATAACTGCTGCTGAGGGCTCTTGATTAGGCCTTCAGCTCAACAAGGGTACTTCATGCATTGTGTACATATAAAACTTTATTAAACTTTTCCAAGTTATAAGAATTGTTATCGCTCACAAACATTTGTTGCAAAAAAATCACATAAAACAATTGCAGTAATTAAATCTTGGGAATCCAACATTTCAGGATTGTGGGTCTGGATTCGTTCTGGAATGTTTTTAATTTGCTCATGGAGATGGCCTGATTCCAAAATAAGAATAATATTCCATGTTGAAAATGTGATATCTTTTCTGGCTTCAAGATAATTCCCTGTATGATGAGATTAGAAATGATAATCTAAAGATATCTTTATTTAGTTTATCTGGAATCACACTGATGGTGTCAAACAAGATTCTTAGGATTTTTCAGGAATTCTTTCTTAGAAGAAGAAAATAGAACAAATAAAATAAATTAGAAAAAGACTGTTTCTATAATCAAGTCAAAATTGGATAAGATAACTTTATTTTTAATAATTAATATGCATTAAAGTTGTTAACAAGATAAATTTATTGCTCCAAAGACATGAGTTGCTATGTTTCCAACTGTTTTTAACCAACAGTTTCTAAAACTAAAGACAACATATGATTGACTGGTAAGTTTTGATCGTGAATGTTTGGATAATATTTACATACACTGGACTCAAACCCATGATCTATTGTACTTACATAAGAAACAATAATTAATTTTAAAAGAGTCCTTGTCTATCATACTAAATCACACTTATATTAATGAAGGACTCTATCAAATATCTATATATAATAAAAAAGAAGTACAAATAAGAAAAGTCTTTTGCATAAAAAAGTGCTCCATGTTATTATGGCAGAGCAGGTGTAAAACCTAAAAATATCAGAAATATGAACTTGTTACTTGAAGTTTCCCAGGGAGCACTCATACACACTCATATATATATATGTATATATATGAGTGTGGTTAATACCAAGGCTAAAGAACCTAATCTGCCCTACTATAACTCCTAGCTGGAAAATGAATAATTGGATTCATATCATTCTTAAGAGTATTAGCTCTTATAAAAATATATATATATACAAAAGTGGGTTTTCTCCCTTGGTCAATGTAGCCCTTTTCAAACCAACCAATCACAGGCCAACACATTTTGGTGTCATCAAATGAAGATAGAAATCTTCCTTTCTTTGTACCAGCATATCTTGGAGTCAAATGTAAAAAATCGTCACTCCTAATAATTCAGAGGAGATAGAAAAGGGCTGCCATTAGTATGATAACTTACCATAAACGTTCCAAGTTATATTTATATAATTTGATACTGGCCACAGACAATACTATCATTTGCAACAGAAATTATTAAAAGTGTATTTTCTTGTGTGTATAAATGTATTAATACAGTGTTATTTGAAATTCCTAATTGTGTTCATGTATTTCCTGTTTCTAACTCTTGTTAATTCCACATTTGCAGTTTAAATCAGCACACTATGTGAAATACAAACAATCTCATTGTGGAGTTGATCTTGAGTCACCGTGTCCATTTCTTATGATGATAACTATTACACAATAAGCATCTCATTTTTACTAACATAGATGCTAAATTCAATGTAGCAGAGAGGATAGAATAACATTGATCGAACACCACATTATTACAATGAATCCATGAAGATAAATGGATATTACATTTAGAAACGTCAAAATATCTTTTAATCCCCAAATACTTACATTCTCATTATTTTTTATAGATTGATTTTTCTATAAAACTGACATCTTTAGAAAAAAAAGAATAGTTAAAATTATTTTTAAATTTAAAAATATTATATATATATATATATATATATATATATATATATACACAAATACATATACCTATATCATCATCATCATGCCATGCAAGCATCACGGATACTCATATATATACATATACTCATATATATATATGCATATACATATACTCATATATATATATGCATATACATATACTCATATATATACATATACATATATATATATATATATATATATACATATATATATACTCATATATATATATATATATATATATATACATATACTCATATATATACATATACTCATATATATACATATACATATACTCATATATATATATAAACTCATATATATACATATACATATACTCATATATATATATAAACTCATATATATACATATACATATACTCATATATATATATAAACTCATATATATACATATACATATACTCATATATACATATAAACTCATATATATACATATACTCATATATATATATATAAACTCATATATATATATATATATATAGATATATATATATATATATACATACATACATATTGACTATTGCTAAACTTCACAGTATCAAATTAAATATTAAAAATGTTCTATTTTCATAAATATGAATGCTAATCCTAATGCTCATTTGTGCAATGCAAACAGTCTTGAAATAAAAGCCATTAAGATTGATATTTAAGAAATATCATTTACTAACATTTGTATGTTTTTTTATTCACACACATACACATGTACACACAATGATAATACCTGCAAATACAATGCTGATTTGGATCTGTGTACAATATATAGTGTCTGAATACTGTTGTTACAATTTGTGTTTGAGATCATTTATTGTAATTTAGCCATATTACTTGTATGTGTAATCTTGAGTAAATTGAAATAATTTCAGGAAACTGTAATTTTATTTTTCCCAGGATTGATTAAAATGATGGCTTTATAATAGCAATATTATATATATATATAAATATAAATACATGCACACACACACACACACACATATGTATATAAAGAGTACATTTTTAGTGTGGCACACACTACTTCAATACTGGTATACAATTTTCCCGTACAATGTTCAATCTACGTGATTAACGTGTTTTCTATATTAAGTATATTAAAAAGGAAAGTGATTATGTTGAGAAGTGAAGTGAAAAATGAAGTTTATATATATATATATATATATATACACTGAGCGTTATATCAAGCACAATACATATTAGAGTAAATAAATGATTGCTTGAGAGTTGAATCTTGAGAGTTAAACTGATTTAGTAAATATACTTCACTGATATACACATTTACCAATATATCAACTGTCAGATTTAGATATAATTTATGTGAATTAATGTCCTAAAGCATTATTTTCTCAGTGATTAATAGAAAAAATAACAAAACAAAAACAGTAAAAGGTAATACATTAGAGAATTCTTATAGAGACTTCAATGAAATCAAAGGACAAAAAAAGAAAATCTTAAAATGAAAATTCATTTTCCTTCAAAGATTGTCTTTTGATATATTTTTGCCAGCCAATAATTAGAACTGAATGACTGTATCTAAAGAATGCATACAATGAATTAACAAATAAAAGAAACTTGCTTTTTTCTGCTTTTACCATCTTATTTATGACTTGGCCTTTTTATAAGTCCATTCATTATTTGTTCAGAGATTTTAAAGTTATTTTTATGGATCAGTGCCAACAAGACAGCTGGTCTGAGAAATCTTTACCAGCTATAAAAGGCAACTGGTACAGCCAAATACAAAGATAATATATTTGTAGGTATTATTTTAGATAGATGAATTATGAACTGTATTAAATTGTACATATCTGTAAGTACAAAAGACTGTTTTAGATTCTTTTATATTTAAGTAGATTACTTTTTGATGAACACATCTGTTGCAGCTCGAAGGAGGAACTATTGAATGATGACTTCGAGAATTATCTTGTGACTTTTTGGCAATTTTCTATTGATATTAAGAATTATTTGAAACTCCTTAATTATATATATATACTAGTTACATGTACCCTGCTTTGCCCAGTTTATAAAGTATCTGATTAAATATAGCACCTACCAAATTTTCCTAGTATTTTTTACCTGTATGATGGGATATTTCAAAATTCCCTATCTATTCATCTCAGAACTCATTCAATTCAAATGAAGCCCAATTATCATTCTAATTTGAGTCCTCCTGCTCAATTATAATTAACTGTCAGGTTCTGTACTTTGCTTGGGTGTGGTGGTAGAGCTGCTGTGAGTGGCTTAACATAGGAAAACAGTTAAGTATACACTTTTTAAATGACATATTGCTCACCATTGGATAGCAGTATCTATTGCTCGATATTCTTATAGTGAAAATGTTACAACAGAAATTTGTGCATGTTAACTCCCATTTACCAATTACACAATAATACTTTTTTAAAGGAAGTGAAAATTGCATGAGTGAGAAACTGTCAGTACCAAATGCCACAGACTTTATGTCTTCACTACCCTTAGATATGCATGCTCATATCAGATTATATATATATATATATATATATATGGTGAGTCTAATTTTCAATGCATATATAATAATATATATATATATATATATATATATATATATATATATATATATTATAATATATATTGGGATTTACCCATAGAACATGTAGCTGGTATTTCTGCCACTATATTGAATTACAGTTGGGGAATTCCCATTTCTACATCACTATTGTCTCTCTCTCTCTCTCTCTCTCCTCTCTCTCTCTCTCTCTATATATATATATATGTATAAACTGAGAGAAAGAGTGTTTATCCTAAAGTGATAAAAACTAACAAAAAACAAGTTTTACTAATTTTCTATTTTCTTTTAAGATTTTCATAGATAATGAATATTTATATTCTGACTTCATTTTGAAAAATGAATAAGAATAATTTTCAAAAGGGTGTTCTTCTATGATTCAAAAAAATCCCTACATGAATTTGGATACGTCTTAGTTATATTATTATGATATTATTAATACCATTATTATTAATCCTAAAACCTTTTCTTGCAGCTTTGAATGAAATAATATAAGGTCACAAAGTACAAGTACATGTTTCTTTGCAAAAGAGAGCAGTTTTTTATTTTTTTTATTTTTAAACATACATCTCAAAGTTTTCAAACCGAGGTAAAAGTTTACATTAAATCTAAAAGAACAGTTCTGTTAAAGTTCAAATTGACTGTAAAGGTTGCGAGACAAAAAATATTGAAAGAACATTTACAAAATAAAATAACTAAAGAATTGAATACGTCTTCTCTATCAGCCTTTTTAAAGATTAACTCTACAATTATAAAACATTGGGAAAAAATAAAACTATTTGGTAAGATTTAACCCATAGAACACAAGTGGCTGGTTATTTTTGCCACTATCTATAAGTATATATACTTGGGCATCTTGAATTTCAGTTGGGGAATCCCCATTTCTATATCACTGTTGCCTATAAAATATAGGGCGGTGTAATATTAATGAATAATTAATACTTTCCATAATTACTTCACCTTTGGAAAACCAGGATTGTCCCCCTTTTGGTAACTCTCTTGTGGAAGAGTAAAGGAACTGCTAGACTGTGCTCATGAGGGAAATATGACTATCCTGTAAATTAGCTCATTAAAGTTACATTAGTAGTATAAAATGTCTTTTTTTTTTTATTTCAGGTGGTTTGATAATAGAGATTACAAGATTTTACATTTTCAGTTATTTTTGAGTCAGAAGTCCAAAGTGGTGGGAGGAATAGCTGTAAACCTTCTTATGGAAGGAGTAACTAAATACCTTCTTGTAGAAGGACTAGCTGAAAATCTTGTGAAAGGACTATATAAATACAAACTAAGAAACAATATATGTACAATATTTACATTGTAAATCAAAATCCTTTGCTAAAATGTTACGTCTTAAACTTATTAAAAACTAATATGCATTAAACTTGTTCCAGTGTCCCATGAGTAATCATTGAGCATTTGATAGCACTAGTTGTTCTTGAGTTATGCAATGATAGATAGATGAATAAAAATAAAAGACATTTATTAAATTATAGTAAGATAGCAAGCTCATCTCACAGACAGCTCACTTGTAGACTGAATTTGATTAGTCTGTGAATAAACACTAAAATATCATGAATCACCAATTTTACTTTAATCAAAGCTTAATAACAAGGTTATAATTTTATATAATTTCTATAGATGAAAGTATATATATATATATATATATATATATATATATATATATATACATGTGTGTGTGTGTGTGTGTGTGTGCATGCATGTATGCATGTGTAGTTGTAAATGTGTGTATGTGTGATAATAATGAATATAAAAATAAATACATTCATACAACTACCATCGCAAAAACAGCAGTTGTACCTCCAGCAAAACCTTTATCTGATGATATTCCCAGGAAAATATGATAGACATACAGGTTATAAAATACATACCTCTTCGCACACGCACACACACACACACACGTGTGTGTTTTCAAATCAGCATTCATTTTATTTATGCTACATATATATTGTAATTTATCTTTCTAATTTTCTGCTAATACAAATGCTAGTTATTTGCATATACATTGAACTACACACACACATATGCATATATATATATATATATATATATATATATATATATATATTACTTATATATATATATATATATATATATATATATATTTATTATTATATACTTATATACATATATATATATATATATATATATATATATATATATGCACATATTGATTTAATATTGATAGTGCTTACACACACACATACCATTGCTCACTAATAGACACAATGTAATTTTTCATCTCATTTTATCTATCTATTACAGCAATCAATACTTCATTATACATATCTCCAAGCTTGGATCTATCCTCATCCTCCTCAGCTAATTACTCAGCCATTTTATCACCAAAATCCTACAAAGAGAATTTGGTCAAAGAGTCTGTAATTCCACTTATCCGATGATGAATTTAAATTCCATAAAGAATTAGCAGAGAACAAAAATCCATTTGGAAATAACCCAAACCAAAAGAAATGCTGATTATCTGTTTCAAAAAAAAAAAAAAAAAATTATGAAAAGAAAAGAGACAAAAAAAAAAGAGAGTATATACTAATGCAAACATATACGATACTTCCTCACTTATTTGTCTGATCCACCTGAGCTGATACAAATGCCAGTAGTAATGAGTATTGTATACAGAAAAAAATAAATCATAATTTATATCTATTTGAGCCACATGGGAAATTTAGCTTTGTTTTACTTTTGAAAGATGTGGTTCTACAACAATGTTAGAAAAACAATATTGAAGAGTGTATCACGAAAGCCAAAGTATGTAGGATTCAGATATGAGAATTGTATTGTTATAAAAATAAAATAAAATAAAATCTAAGTACAAATACAATGTCTGAGAATTGACATTTAGGCCTATTTTTGCATTTGCTGATCAAAGAAATAAAGGAAAAAAGAAAATTATATAGACAAAATCACTTATACTTAGCTTATACTGCATCTCTTCAAGCAAAAACTGTCTTTTTTTTCCTTGATAAGTATATTGGCAGGAGTAAGTTACCAAGCCAAGATGATTATAGAAATTTAAAAAGAAGACATTAAGATGATTGGTGTTCAAGAAAAATGGCAGAGTCATGTTCTTGGGCAAAAATCAAGTTCTAATGGAGTTTGCAAGTTGATCAGGAAGAGATCAGTGTTCATATTGTTGGGTAATTCTGGTTTTGATAAGTCAAAGATATTCATGGACCTTAAGAAATGTTTATATCCTTTTGGCAGCATTCCTTTTTTTTGAAAAGTTGTGATGTGATTGTGATATGAGAACGTTTGAAATATGTGATTTATAAATGAAAATTAGTAAAGTTTCCCCCTTATGCCTTTATTCCCTTTCAAAATTTTCTTCAAACCTAGGGCATCTATATGGAACATTTTCAAAAGCTCTATTTTAGGTAATCTAACTCCTGTTAGAGTTGTCCTTCACCTTGATGAGTTCTTTACCAAAGATCCAGAGCCCATTCTGATCAATTATTTTATTCATAACTTGGGGATGAGGGAGAAGAAACAGATTTGCACCTTTTCCAAGAATGTCAAATAAATGCAAAAAGCTTGGGACAGAATTTTAACACTTCACAGTGATTCTATTTTATACAAGATAACTAAGCGCTTATGGTGTAATGGTTATCATCTTAGAAAATTGACAGAGTTTAAAAGCTGGATGAGGCTGTTTGCATTTCACATAACACTAATACTCTTGGGAAATGTATGCATTCAACTATTCTAATTCCAGCTATGGGTAAATAGTAGAGCAGACTGTGCTCTTTAAGTATGGTGCATTTTGGTGTAACAACCAGTTGAGAAAAAGGAAAACTCTGAATTTAAACCTGTTGAATTTTGCTTACAAATTGAACTTATGTTATATCCTGTCAGTGTGGAGAGGTTGGGTAAATACATATACAAGATAGGATGCACTAGTAGCATCATAGTTAACATACAACATTGCCATGTGCATGGTTACAGAGTTGGAATAGTTAGTGAGCTTAGTTCTTATTGAAACTTGGCCTTGTGCCAAACAGAGCTAAGCTTAGTAAACAGCAATACTGCCATGCATACCATTTAAGTCTAAAATTTAGCCTTCCACTCATCAGTGTATCACAGTAACAGAGTTTATCTCCCCCCCAAAGGTTGGTTAGGTTTAGAGGAGTCATAAAAAAAAGATTTATAACCTTTTGGTTTCTCTGGATTTGGAAGTATAAATCATTAAGATAAATACTTAAAGAATCATTGATACAAAGCCCAACAGAATGACAATGACAATGCCAGAACATTCGTTTGTGGCCAGGCATATATGTAAATGACTCAGTTCTAGAGTCTGGAGGCATGTAGTCTAATGTTTAGAGTCACAGGAAATGGACTTGTTGACCTGAGTTCAATTCTTGGACAAAGCTGTTTGCATTTCACATGGCGCTAATACCCTTGGGAAAGGTATGAATCCAATTCTCCCTCCAGCTATGGGTAAATAGCAGGGCAGACTGGGCTCTTTAACCTTGGTTAGGTAACCAGTCTAGGAGAAGGAAAACTTTGAATTCAAACCTGTTAAACTCTGCTTAAGAAATTGACCTTGTGTCACACCCTGTTCATGCAGAGGGTTTGGTAAATATATATATATATTATATATATATATATATATATGACTCAGCTCTAAGCCAGGGCTGTGCCTTCAGGCTGATGATTGATATTGTATTTTTAAAATCAATTGACAACCAGATATTGAATGTCATCTTCTCTATTCTCTTATATCTGGAATATATATTAAATGTTATCCTCTGTATACATTTTTCTTATTTAATAGCATATTAACCTTCATGGGTTATTTAATGTCAACACCACTCTTGTAGTAGTACTATTTAATTCATAGCTGAGTGTATGGGTGATTTCTTATCTTTTTTAAGGGTATTAGTCTAAAAGTAAACATAGGTTAATTTGCATTAGTTGGCATAAACCAAGGTAGACTGAAAAGTTCATATGATTACATTATGATTGATGACGTTTCTGACCAAGCACTGCAACACCATTAAAAGATGTGTGTGGATTGCAAGGAGGACTATGTTGAAAAATAAATCTCATTTGGTCACATTCCATCGGAACATTTGGTCAGCCTATGAAATTTTCAGATGACCCTCATTTGTACTAAGTCACATGCATATTCCAAGTACTTACTTATTGTACTTATTACATATTCTAAACCCTGCTGACAATATGGTTTATTTATATATCAGGATATATTACTGTCAGTATTTGTGAAGCGTTGTCCATTGATGTGATGTTGACTACTTAACACTGCAACCCATTAATTTCTTAAGAATAAAAGCTCTGCGGATTTCAATAATGTTAGCTTTAAGATGAAAGGTTTTATTCTCCATTTAAAAAGAAATCCAAGTTCTTATATATTTTCTAGAAATAGAACTGTTGACTTGATTTTTTTTTTCATCTTTGATCATTTGTCTTTGTGGTATATTTTGAAAGTGCTGCTTTTTAATCTCCAGCCAAACAGCAGAAATGAACAAGAGAAGAACACAAATCAAATCAAATCAACAAATATTAAAAAAAAAAAAAAAAAAAAAAAACAATTGGGAAGGAGGAAAATCTCATGCATTTTTAGCTGGGCAGTTTTTCTTTCTTTTTCTTTTTTTTTATCATGTATGTGAAAGTCATTGAAGGACCAAGAAGGAAATGATTTTCCCATCCACTATCAGGAAGATTTAGATTTATTGTACTTTAGAAAGTAAGATAGAGATAGAGAGAGGGGAGAGAGATAGCAAAAGAAGATAGGAGGAGGAGAAAAAGAGCAAAGGAGAGAAAGGAGAATGAAAGAGCAAAGGAGAGAGGGGGAGAGAAAGAGTAAAGGAGAGAGGGGGGAGAGAAAGAGCAAAAGAGAGGGTGGGAGAAGATAGAGAGAGCAAAGGAGAGTGAGAGGGACAGAAAGATTAAAGGAGAGAGAGAATAGATGAGAGAAAGAGCAAAGAAGCGAGAGGAGGAAGAGAAAGAGCAAAAGAAAGAGAAGAGGGAGAGAAAGAGCAAAGTAGAGATTGGGGAGAGAGAAAGAGCAAAGGAGAGAGAGAGAGAGGGTAAGGTGAGAAAGAGCAAAGGAGAGAGAGGAGGGGAAAAAGAGCAAACATAGTGAGAGGGGGGGCGAAAGAGAATAAGAGAGAAGGGGGAGAGAAAGAGGAGAGGAGAGAGAAGAGCAATGAAGATAGAGGGGGAGATAAAGAACAAAGGAGAGAGAATGGGAGAGAAAGCAATACAGAGAGAAAGAGGCGATAAAGAAAGAGCACAGAAGAGAGAGAAAAAGAAAAAAAAACATCAAGCAACCTCACACTGAGTACGACAATCAAAAACAATTTTGGAAAGGACGATTTTTTTTTATCTTCCCTCTAAATAGCTTCACTGATTTGATTGCGATCATTCTCCACACCACTCTATCATAAATACTGAGTGCCACACAGGAGAGAAGTAGATTACCATAAGAAAAAGATCCTCACAACCTCCTTGATGTTATAAGAAAAAAAAAAAAAGAAAGTATCAGTTGTTATTTATGAGCCTACTGGTGATTGTTGTAGTGGGTTTTTTTTTGGTGCTTTCCTCTCTCCTGTTTGCATAGTAGCCCATGCAGAAGATTCTGAATTATAGAGAAGCCAGCATTTCTGTTCAAGTGACAGAATGTGATGCTTCTAGTAAGCCCGTTGCCAGAGGAAGTGTGTGTGTGTGTGGGGGGGGGCTACCCACTACCCACCCTCTGAATTTACTTACCCCTCCACCTCTGCGATCGTAATGTGAACTAATTTTTGTGCACTAATTCCTACAACATAAACCGTTTTTTTATTCAACCCCTCCCCCACCTCTGCACTTAATGGATGACCCATTCCACACTTGCATATATCTTGGATGACACACCTGGCTTTTATACTAATACTTACCGAGCAAGTTTAAACTGATGGTTTAGGCTCAGCAAATATCAAAGCAATTTTCTACACTGTTTTTGACTAGAGCAGCCAAAATAATAACAATAAAGAACCTACTTAAAATCACCAATATAGTCTAATGATAGTCGTTATTTACCTTGCTCAAACTTAGTTTGGCACAAGGCTATGGATACGTGACACCCAGTGAAAATTAAACTAACCACATGTTAGGATTTACCCAACACCAAGGAACAACCAAAGGATCATATCAAAGGCTAAGGGATACCAAGGAACAACCAAAGGATCATACACAACACTAAGAGACACCAAGGAACAAGCAAAGGATCATACCCAACACAGAGGAACACCAAGGAACAACCAAATAATCATACCTAACACAGGAGGACACCAAGTGATATTCACTGTAAAGTGCTCTCACTTGAAGCCTAGAAATGACCACAAAAATCCTAACACCACTATAGCAAGCAAGGAATCCATTTATTAACTAAACTTTGCTTCATCTGGCATGCAGGTTGCTTACAATGCTAGATGTCTTCAAGTGATCACCTATCTAAGTATGAAGCAGGCTCATTAACCTTGGTGATCTAGTGGAAACAGGTGCTTTGACCTTAAATCTAAGTTAATGAGAGTTAAATATATGTAAAAACAAACAAAAAATTTGATACAGGGTAACCCATTGATAATGGATGATTTGGTTTACTATCTAAATAGTAATAACCTTAACAAAATATATATATTTTCAAATACTAATTCATATCCTAATTGATAACTGTGCTAAACAAAAAGTAGTCTGCAGAGTGGCCTATAGTCGGTATCAGCTGAACAATGAGGGAGTCCCCTTTTGGTTAGTGCTAGACCAAGAAGATTGTTTTGCTGGAGTACCACACCTATCACCAGCTCCAAGATTCTTTACCAGACAGATCAGATTACGCAACTGTGCTACTCATGTGCTGATTTGATGGGGACTGGTATGGAGCTTGGAAATGAGCAATGGTAGAGCATTCGATAAACAAAAAAGTACATTTTTATAACCTTTGAATAGGAAACGATATTAAGATATCAGGGCGTATCTAAAATATTTTCATTTTTTATACATCTTTCTGAGCTAAACCAAGGCTGATTTAGCTCAGTCAGTAGAGGTTCTTGGTTCGATACCATCCCTCGCTAACTCAGTATATGAGTAGCACAGGGATCTGTGTGGTAAAGTAAGGAGCTGATGGTAGGTGTGGCGCTCCACCTCAGATGCAAAAACAATCTCCTTGATCTAGCATTAGAGAAAAGGGGATAGACTTCCTTGTTGTCCAGCTGATACTTACAATAGGCCAGTCCACCTACTTTACTTACCTCTAAGATGACTCTTGAGACCTGAATTTGACTTTATTTTTTAACTTACCGTATTTGATGTCATATAGGATGCACTTTTTTTCCAAAATTTTGGCTCAAAAAATTGCCCTGCGTCTTATACATCGTAGGTAAAGTTTGAGACCTCCTGTAGATCTAGGCTATTCTTCTCCATGATGCTTACTAACCCAGCTTTTGCTCAGTACTTTTACCTACCATACTGCCAACTTGCTTTTATACAGCTATGTTTCTGCTTGTATAATGCACAGCTAGACTGTTTTCAACAATATATGCTTAAATACACTAAAAACTTTTTTCCTGAATCTGACCTGCTGAAATGGATGTGTGTCTTATATGCCGTCAAATACGGTATATGTCTTTACTCTTAAGCTCATTTTATGTACACATTTAAAGTCTTTCTCTGAGTCAAATATGTTATAATGAGTTGAGTCAAAAATTTTGTAACATTCTCAAAAATGCTAGCATTTGACTGAAGCAATTCAAACAGTGGAAAAGTACCTGCTGTGGCTGGTAGTATTCAGGTAGTTGGTGCATTGACACATTGTGCATTGCTTCATTCCATGTGTTATTTGAAAGATACAAAGATGTCAATGTAGATAGTGTCTCAACTATTAAAAAACAAAAAAGATAAAAAGTAAAGTCGTTGGGGCGGCCTAATGTCGGTATCAGCAGTCTATCCCCTTTTCAATAGCGCTAGACCAAGGAGATTGTTTTTGGCGTCTGAGGTGGAGCACCACACCTACCATCAGCTCCTTACTTTACTGCACAGATCCATTTGCTACTCATACGCTGAGTTGGCGAGGACCGGTATTGAACTAGGAACCTTGTGGTTTCTAGCCGAACGCTCTACCGACTGAGCTAACCCGGCCCCTAAAGCAGCGGTTTAAAAATCGAAACCAACACAGCATTTATTACTGTATGCTGCAGAAGTACTATAGTATATGTATTTTGTTGACGTCCATTTGTTTTAATTAATTTAATTCCATGCAGAATAGTTCTAATGATTCTCACAGTGAAACCTGGATCAATATATTCTGATTATATCAGTTTTCTAAACAGCTCTACAAATGTATTGAGCACTTTTATATTCATTCATGACTGACTTATTTGGTTAACTATTTTTATCAACAGTCATTTAGATGGAAACTACACAAGGATGTTGTGTGCTGTTTTGAATGAATCCTGAAAGTAGTACCCTACAACACAGCAGTTTTATGGCCATTTAGCTCTCATCTAACAAACCATCTAAATAAGATGAACAAAACATGCCAGGCATTGCTGGAAAAGTTGGAATGAAATCTTTAAAAATGTCCTTTTGTGGATTCCAACACATAGACACACAAGTGTTGGCCAACTAGTAAAATCTTACAGCCATCTCTGTGCAGACACTGGATGTAGTTGTGAGGACCTGCTAAGAGCAATGACTGATAGAGATGTTAGAGCATAAAAGTTAAATATTCTGATGGAAGAAACAGACAACTGACATCACAATGATTAATTACTTCAGAAGAATTAACTGATACAAGATATCCTCTCAATATAGATATCAGCAGAATTACCTCACCCCCCTGCATTGAAAGAAGGATTTGGTTTAACATTTCCAATCAATTAAAATTCAGCCACCTGAAGGAGGCTATACTGACACCAATAAAGACCAAGACAAGGACACTAGCTTGAGTCAGTATATAAATACTCAATATATTTACCAACCCCTTCACAGAAGCAGGATCTGACACAAAATCGATTTCTTAAGCAGAGTTTAACAGGTTTGAATTCAGAGTTTTCTTTCTCCTTGACTGGTTGCCATACTATGGTTAAAGATTCCAGTCTGCCCTACTATTTACCTATAGCTAGATTCATATCTTTCCCAAGAATATTTGCACCATGTGAAATGCAAACAGCTTCATCCAGGATTTGAACTTGGGTGGCAGTGTCCATTTCCTATGATGGTAACCATTTCACCACATGCCTCCAAAGAGCATGAATACGTTCTGAACTTCAGTAACCATCTTAAAACCCTTATGAAATACATGTAGGTATTGCTATCAATGATAACTTCCTATATCTGAAATTCAGATAAAAGCAATATAATATAACAAAACTAAAAAAAAGTGGTGTATAAAACCAGTCTTCATTTTCTACAAAAATAGTTATGTGGATTTTTTTCCAGATTTAATTCATTTTTAAATAAAATCTAATTTACTCAAAATGCATATTCTTTATATTCTTTCAAGTGAATTGAATTTATTCCAGAATTCAACATTTTCACCCTCTGAATAATTCTATAAAACAAATATCTCCAATGATAATTTGAAGGCAATAAACTTTATTTTGTGTTAATGGTTTCTCATCAATTTTTTCATTCTTTTACATCTTGAACCTATCAGATTGGAAAACTGATGGAAAATGTTGGCGTCACATTTTTATACAAGGAAGTTATTATAAAGATTTGATTTAACTTGAACTGCAGAGTTAGACTTAATTTGAATCAATGTATTCAAACCCACATAAATGTAATTACTTTTAATGATATTTTTGCATTTTCAATAAGAAAAAATGATTGATTTTAATGATATTCTGACATGAGTTTTATATATCTTCTTTAATGAAATCTATCAATATAATTAGTTATAAGATTCATATTTTATACACTTTTAAAATATTCTTATGTATAAAACTTTTATCTTACACTCTCAAAAATATTACAAGATGCACCCCTGTTGTCTACAGGGGTTTTAGTCTATATATTTCTGAAAAAGGTTATTTATAACACCTACACTATTTAAGGGTGACAAAGTACAAATCTAACAAAGAGATTGACACAAAGGTGTGTCATAAGAGTATCAAGATTGAAGCTGCATTTACAAAGATAGAAATAAACATTGAATGGAATGTTAATTTTTTTCAGAATACAAGATGTGTCAAAAATGTACAAAAGAATCTTAATACTTTTTTGACACACCTTGCATATAGTTATTAACCCCACTGCATGAGCAAGATATGACACAAGTCAATTTCATTCGTTTTTGATGGAGGGGTTGTGTAAATACATTTAGGGTGTGCTGCACTTGTAAATCGTATGTTTCACCGAAAAAATGTTGATAAAAAAGTATTTAGCTTCATATTTTTTTCAATTTAGTATTGACTAATCTTAATAAAATGTTACTGTCTTGATATCATTCCTTTATTATTTTTATTTACCAAAACCTCCCCAGTAAGTCGTCGGTGCTGACTAATGTCAGTATTAGCTAGACAGTGAGGGAGTCTATCCTCTTTTCACTAGTGTTAGACCAAGGAGATTATTCTAGCATCTGAGGTGGAGCAGCACACCTACCATCAGCTCCTCACTTTACCACACAGATCCCTGTCCTAATCATACGCTGAGTTGGTGAGGGCCGGTATTGAACCAGAAACCTTGTGATTACTAGCCTAACGCTCTACTGACTGAGCTAAATCGGCCCTTAATGTAACACTAGGTCAATTTTTTAAGCAGGCTTTAACAGGGTTGAATTCAGAGTTTTCCTTCTCCTAAACTAGTTACCATACAAAGGTTAAAGAGTCCAATCTACCTTACTTTTACCCATAGCTGCAGAGATAATAGTTGGATGCAAACCTTTACCAAGGGTATTAGCACCATGTAAATAGCAAACAGCCTTATCCAGTATTGACAATCTGGTCACCATGTTCATTTTCTATGATGATAACCATTGCACCACATGCTTCCAACTCAATAAGACCATTATAGAGCAACAGTTATCTTGATTTTTGCAATTGTCTTTCCAAGACCTATGAACAGTAGTCCTTTCTTATCTGTAAGGGGATATGTTCCAAAACGCCAGGCAAATGCTAGAAACTATAGATAATAGCAAACTGGATATTCTCCTTGCGAAAATTGGAAAATATAAGTGGAACTGAATGCAGGAATGAGAAAATTCTTATTCAAGTCATAGATCAACCACAAAAAAAGAAAAGAAAAGAAAACATCAATTCATAATTCCAAGGTGAAACTGGAATTAGGAAGACTGTTTATCTTTCCAGTTAGGATAGTTGTCTGCCTTCAAAATCAGTATATATGTTAGTTTCTCTGTGAGTGTAAAGAGAGTGATTTGAGAGTGTGAAATATATTTGTATGTTACGTTTCAGAACTAGCTAGCCCGTTGTAGCTTCTCGGTCAAATGTTCCCTTTTTTTTAGAAATCTTACAAAAGGATTTTGATGTTTTATTTTTTTAATTATCTGGCCGTATTTATTTAAAAAAAATTTAATTCACTTTACAAAGTCACTTTTCCCTAATTCCAATTATATACCCAGAGCTCAATGGGTGACCGAATGGGTCATGTTTTGTCCAGTTAATTTATATTTCCGAAGCCACATTGGAATTAGGAAGACTGTTTATCATTCCAGTGAGAATGGTTATCTGCCTTGAAAATCAGCATTCAAAATTCAAACTTATCAATTTATGCTCAGGTTGATATTATTTGTCATGCTCATATAGAGATGTTTTCAATTAATGGAAGCACTTCCTTGCTTTTCAATGGCATATTTGAACTGTCAGCAATTACTATACTTGTGTTTTGGGACTATCATTAAATAAAACTTGGGAATTGTTTATTTTTCAGTCTGACTGTGGTATTTAAATCCACGGAAAGTAAAACTGCAGATAACAGGAGACTATAATAATTATTTCAATTCTTTTGTTTTAACGCCCATGCTTTTACTTTCAATGTTCTCTTCACAATATCAGAAACAATGAAGTACACATATTCATTGTAAATGAAAAAGAAAAAAAGCAATCTATTTTATGTAGGGTTTAATTGTCACCCATTCTTTTACTTTCTATTTTCAATTTAACAATGTTACCTTTTGTTTTTCTATTTTTAAAGCTTTATTTCTTTCCTGCATTTATTAAATCAATGAAGTATATAGATGCATTGGAAATGCAAATAAATTTATTGTTATGTTTAATGAAGAGAGCATATATCCAAGCACTGATATTGTTTTATAGTAATTTCTTGTTTCTTGTTGTTTCTGTGAATTTTTTTTTCTCAGTTGCTCTCATAAGGTTCTCTACAGTTATTTCTTTATATGAATATATCAAATGCTCATACTAATATGGTCTCTCTCTCCCTCTCCCTCTCTCTCTATATATATATAAATATATATATAGAGAGAGGGTAGTAGTAGAGCATTTGCCTAAGAACCACAAGGTTCCATGTTCAATACTGAGCCTCACCAACTCAGCGCATAAGTATCACAGCTTGGATCTGTGTGGTAGTGGGGATCTGATGGTAGGTGTGACACTCCACCACGGATACAAAAACTATTTCCCTGGTCTAGTACTAGTGAAAAGGAGATAGACTCCCTTGCTGTCAGATTGATACCGACAATCGGCCACTCTGCCGACTTTATTAGACAGAGAGTGAATTTACAATTTTTCATCTTTGAGACTGGTTTATATTTTCCACCCACTACAGAATCCCTAAATGTGGTTCCAGTAGTTGAGATACTCTGACTTCTGCAAGTATATAGTTAAATAGGTCTTAAAGTAACATTTTTTGAAACCTCATTTTCTTTTTTAACTGTAAAATGCAAAATTGAGAGCTACAGAAAATTGGAAAATATAGTAAGAAAAAGCTTAAACAGAAAAAAACAAGTCCCCATGAGCTAAGATGAGAAGCAACAATGTCACACGTATACAAATTACTAAATATCATTTGTCATTGACATTTGTCACACAACTCATAAAGACAACATGGTGGCATGATAATTACTTCATCACATGTGTTTCCTGAAATGGCATCAACCATTGAAAAAGGTAATAACAAGCACCCCAGGTTGGAGTTGATGCTACCTACTGTAACAAATACCCAATGGCCTTTTATTTTATTTATATATATATATATATATATATATATATATATATATATATATATATCCATGAAGTAAGCAGGGGTAAACCCCTGACTGCATAATGCAAATAACCATCTGGAAAGTTGGCTAACACAAACAAGCATTTACTTAGGAGACTCTTCAAGAATCTCTTTTAATAGCACCTCTAAGAATTTGGATGGCAAATTCACAATGTTCAGGGAATTGCTGATAGAAAATAAATATGCCTTGTCATCGTCACAACAAAGATGATGAATCAAAACTTTTTTTTTCTTTCTTCGTTCTTTTCTTACTTTCTTCCTCTCCTTTTAGAATTCAGATGGTAAATTTGCAATGTAATCAAGGTAAGTAAGTATACACTGTCTTTATTATTTTCATAAGAATGATGATGATGAGGATGATGAAACAGAACTTTTCACCCTGGAAAACTTCTTATAAGTTTCACTTTTTATATGCCTAAAAAAGCTAAAATATATTTTGAACAATACCAGATTTGAAAACTGAACATCTAAGGAAAAACAAAGGCCATCCAGATCTCAGCTCTGAATACTTAAGAAGAATCCTGAATAACCGAAGAGACTTGGTATCACTTGGAATCTACTGCAAATAGTAAAATAATAATAGTAAATTGTCAACTAGTGGAGTTTTCCATTCTATTGAATCACACAGAAAAATTAAAGGAAAATGAAAAACTGGATATATGTATTTACCTAACCCCTTCACATGAGCAGGGTGTGACACATGGTCAATATTTTAGTGGAATTTGGATTCAGAGTTTTCCTTCTAGACTGGTTGCCATACCAAGTTTAAAGAACCCAATCTGCCCTACTATTTATTCAGGAGAATAGTTGGATTCATGCCTCTCCCATTTGAAATATCCCATTATACAGGTAGAAAATATCAAGAAAATTTTGTACAGCTATGGGGGAAATTTGGTAGGCAAACAGTTAATGCCACACTCCATTTTTTTTTCAAATAATTATATGGTTTTAAGTAACTAATAATAATAATCATTTGTAAACCACTCTAATTTCAATGAACTATTCTTAATATAAATTGCACACAGTTATACATAGTTCCAAATATTCCTTTCTAATACTAATAATTTTCAAATTTGACACATAGATGAGACCCTAACAGGTACTACCAATCCAGATGAGAGTGGACCTGGAATAATGCCAATAAGGAAATGACTTAACCACTCTCCAAAACTTGAGCCAAACCATCAGATGTAGTTTAGTGTAATACCCCCGGACACTTCTGATATATAAAATATAATTTAAATATATATATCTATCTGAATACTAATGTTACTTTATGTGTCATAGAAAATTAAGCAAAAAGAAATAAAAACATAATTGTATAAAAAAATCAAATAAAAAAAAAATAAAAAATAAAAAAAAATCTTTCCAATCAGGAAAGATGACATTATCTAAGATAAGTAAATACATTAGTTGAATATATATAAGAAATCAATGATTTCTATTCGCTAATAAATTGCAATTATTAAAGAAAAAAAAATTCCTAAAGAATATGATAGCGGTAAACATTTGTTTTCATTTATTTTTATCTTTTCTCATACTTCCATGTTTTTTGTTACAACTTAACTTTATTAGATCTTGTTAGGAGTCAATATAGTTGATGTTTATCATCTATGCTACTAATTATCTGTGATGTTGGTGCAAGTTTTTTTTCTTCCTATGTTGGCAGACATTAATACACTATATACATACAAATAATGAGATGTTATATCAATTTCTACCCATCTCTCCCTCTCTCTCGATATATAAAATATCATGTTTGTATATATGTAACTATGAGCAAGGAAAAACAGTAAATCACAGTGAGATTTTTGTAAAGCAAATAACATAGTAAATAAAGCAATTTCCTGTCCAGTTTTCAACTGAGTAATAATTTGGTGGTACTGTTTACATTCATGCAGACCCCACCACCAAATTGAATAATTTTTAATGATTCAATTTCTCAATATAATGGAGATAGTTATATATATATATATATATATATATATATATATATATATAACTAATACCTGGCCCGGTAATAAAAATGTATGTGCCACTAACACACAAATCAGCCACTGGACAACCATAAATTGAAAGAAACCACTTCCAAACATAATAAAAAACCTCATTAGCCAGGTGCCTTCACCACAGATATATATATATATATATATATATATATATATATACAAAAGTAATTGAAGACAATTTAATCAGGGGATGGTTTTTACTCAACAAATGGATATGCCACTTTCCCAGTACATTATATATATATATATATATATATATATATATATATAAACACACATCACTGTGCATAAATAAGTACAGCCATATCTTTTTTTTTAGTTAAAATTCTTCTAAACCAAAGACAATATTACTATTAGAACATTTTTAGCTTAGATGGTAGAGCATTTGCCTGGGAACCACAAGGTCTCTGGTTTGATATTGGCCCTTGCACTCAGCACATGAGTAGCACAGGGATCTGTGTGGTAAAGTGGGGAGCTGTTGGTAGATGTGGCACTCTACCTCAGATGCTGAAAAACAATTTCCTTAGTCTAGTGCTAGTGAAAATGGGATAGACTCCCTCACTGTCTGGCTGATAGTGTCTTTAGGCCACCCCAACGACATTACTTTTACTTATGCAATTAAAATGGATATTGTTAGGTACTATTATTTACTAAATTCAGCAGCACTGAACATTTGTAACCAAATATAAGATTTTATCTATTTTTGGACTACTACATATTCAACATTTTTGTTTAAAGTTTCAAGTGTAATGGTTATCGTCACAGGACATGGAGAACTATTAGATTATTTTAAATTAGTGAAATAGATCACTAATTAGGACTGAGCTTATTCTAGTAGTGACCACCCCAAGTGGATTTACCAGGTTTGAATTCAGAGTTTTTCTTCTTCTAGACTGGTTGCCTACCCAAGGTCAAAGAGCCCATAGCTGGAGGGAGAGCAGTTGGATTTATACCTCTCCCAAGGGTATTAGTGCTATGTGAACTGTAGCCTCGCCCAGGATTTGAACTCGGGTCGACAAGACCATTTTCTATGACCATTACATCAAGCACCACCAACAAATCTTCAAAGTTCAAATCTGTGATGAGGCTGTTTGCATTTCACATAGTGCAAATACCATTGTGAAGAGTCCAATTATTCTCCCCCAGCTATGGGTAAATTGTTGGGCAGACTGGGCTCTTTAACCTTGGTATGGCAACAAGTCAAGAAGGAAAACTGAATTCAAAACTCCACTTAAAAACTGACCTTGTGTCACATAATGTTTTGGTGGAGGGGTTGACATATATACAGTTTCAATATTGGTAATAATTTGGAAATAAATAATATATGTTTTGATTGTAGGTATTTACCCAAAGAATTCAGCATGAGTTGGATGGGACACAATGTCACAAGTACGGGGCATCCATTGAGGAATGAATACACTATTCAGTAGTAATGAATGTGTGAGACTGGGTTGCTAACCATTACAACATGTTTTGATTGTATAATGTTCCACAAGTAATAATAAAATTATGGTATCTTTAGTTTAGACACCCCCCCAAAAAAAAACAAACAAGTTTTTGTAAATAAATTGTTAGGGTTGTACTTATTTATGGGCAATACTATATAGATAGACATCCCTCCTCTGTTTGTGTATATATATATATATATATATATATATATAAGTAAAAAGTAAAGTCGTTGGGGCAGCCTAATGTCGGTATCAGCCAGACAGTGAGGGAGTCTATCCCCTTTTCAATAGCGCTAGACCAAGGAGATTATTTTAGCATTTGAGGTGGAGCGCAACACCTACCATCATCTCCTTTCTTTACCGCACAGATCCCTGTACTACTCATACGCTGAGTTGACGGGGGCTGATATCGAACTAGGAACCTTGTGGTTTCTAGCCGAACACTGTACCGACTGAGCTAAACCGGCCCCTTATATATATATATATATATATATGCACACTAATAGCAGTTAGGTTCTCTTTCTTGACATTTACATTTGAGTGCAGAAAAAGCTGAAATCCTTTTTCCTGCCAGTCTGTTTTCAGTCTGCATCAAGAGTTCTGGCATGCTCATGTTGTCAGACCAGCCCTTCCAAGAATACCCACACCTGTTTCACTCCCTTGACAATGTCCTGAATGACGATCCCATATAAGCTATCCTACTTCATGATGTGACCAAACCATATCAGCTTCTGTCACTTCACTGTGGACACAAGAGGGCCCTGGGTACACATAGGACAATCAAACATGTTCCTCACTTACTCAATGGCCTTGTGCTCAAAGTAAGAAATTCACTGCAGATTTCTCAGGCAATATATATATACACACTTATGCACTAACACATGCACACATATATATACACACTAACACATACACACATATATATACAAAAATTAAGCACTAACACATACACACTATATATGTATATCATCATCATCATCATCATGTCGCGCTTGCCAATCTTCCCTATGACAATCTCTCGCCAACCTTCCCTATCATTCATTGCACCTGGGAGGTCCTCTGCGGAGCAACCAGCATCCTCGCATAGCTGGTCAATGTAGGTCCTTGCCTAGTGCCCCACACCTGCATGTCCATGTGTTGGCTTCCACAGGAGAACGTCACTTATGAGCTCGTCCTTGCTTCTCCAGCAGTGTCCTGCATGCCTTGTCCATCTCACTCAGATAGTTTGTGAGATGGGGGGCAAGTGACCGTACAGCTGCCTCCTTGTGGGGTGCTGCTTCCATGACTTGTTCAAGACTGCACATAGCATTCTTGTGCAGCTTCCATCTAGCTTATTCTCAAGACGCTTCGTTAGGGTCCAAGTGGTGCAGCCATACAGCAGCCCTGATGCAACCACAGCCTGGAAGAACCGCCGCTTCAGCTTGTCAGGGAGATCGGACCTCCATATGACTGATAATTTGTTTGTGGCTGACCATGCCTTCGCTATTCGTGTATTAACATCGCTCTCTGTGGATGAGATATTACTACCTAGGTACGTGAATTGTTCTACTGGCTTGAGAGTCATGCCGTTGAGTGTTTCCTTTCTTTTTGAAACTCATGATATATATATATATATATATATATATACTCATGTATGAAATGTCCTTTTAGAATTAATTCTTCTAATTTACCTAATATGTTGGAGGATTTCAAACAATAATCTTTACAAGATTATAAAAGCATTTCCTCTGTTACTCAATTAAAAGAATCTTGACTAAGTTCTATAAAATTTTGATTCCTTTTTATCAAATGTATTTTCAAAAAAAGTCTTGAAACTACAAATAATTAACCTTTAAAAAATACTAAAAATTTCTATTAAAATGCTCTATCAAATCAAAGAGAATCATCAACACATCAAAAAAATAAAACCAAATTTAACATAACTCTCAGGGATCAATGCTGATTTGCAATCAGCTATTAAATTAACCCCTTTCTCATCTGTAAGAAATTTTTTTCACCTGTGAAATAAAGTGGGGGATCAGTTTATTATATCAATAGCATTTCAATTCAACTATAAAAAAAAAATATATAACAAGTGAATATTTATTTTTTAAAATTTAAGTTTGGAATGGTTTCTTTGATTTTTAGCATGAATTTAGATTTGAATTCAGTGTGAAATAAAATAAAGATTCTTCTAAATTAAGTCCTTCAGTTAAGGTGGAATTATCAAATTTAGCAATCTAATTATATTCACACTTTCATATAAACTATATAAGAAGATAGTTTAAGTGATTTTGAGGAATTAAATGAAACTGAGCAATCTCAATTCTGGAAAACATCCAAATATCTAATATTAACAAAGAGCAAGGGTAATAATGTCTAATATCCTTCTTATTGGAACATTAAGCATTTATATCTTTCATTATCCAAAACAATCTTTAAAGATCTCTTTCGGGATTGTATATGGCCTGCTGTGCTCTCTATAAAATTGTCCATTTTCATAGAGTCAATTTTAGCTTTGGTAACAGCCACAAGTTACAATGAGCCAAATCTGAACAAATTTTGTTTATTCAAGTGAACTTTCATTTTTGTTGTTGGATTTATTACCACATTTAAGCAGATTCATTCTTGATTAAGAAAAAAGAAAAGAAAAAAGTTCTCTTTTATTAGCTCAGTTGGTAGAGCATCCACCAAGGAACCACAAGGTACCAGGTTTGATACCAGGTTTTCCAACTCAATGCATGAGTAACACAGCTTGAATCTGTGTGGTAAAGTGGGGAGCTGATGGTAGGTGTGGTGCTCCACCTCAGATTAAAAAACAATCTCCTTGGTCTAGCACTAGTGAAAAAGTAAATAGACTCCCTCGCTTTTGTATATAATACACCTGTAGAATTTTGTGATAATTCAACAATACAAAAAGAAGTTAATTCTTCCAAAGCATGTAATAGGTTGGTTGGTTGATTGGTTTTATGGCATATTAACTCTTGTTAGGTTATTTAATGCTAATATCATTCTTTTTTTGCCTTTTTTTTTTACAAGCAATTATATGGTTTCAAGTAACTATTCCTATCTACAGTCCACAACCCCATTGAGGCCAGTTTTTTTTAATACAATGCTTTGAAGTTATTGGTATATAAATATAGCTTTGACCAGTGAAGGGAGAGTAAAATATATATTTTGACTAAGAGAAAGATTTCAACAAGCTCTATTCAATGATATAGAGGGTTTAAACTAGCAGTAAACATTTTCTGAGTAAAACTCAAAATAGGTCTCATAGTTGGCATGGACTGTTAATGAGTTTCATCTATTCCAATAATTTTTCAAACAGAACTATTTGACCCATGGATAGGGACTTAACAGATACTACTAAGAGTTTACCCACCACTTCTGCTATGAGAAGGATGTGACACAAAATTAATTTTTAAGTAGAGCACAACTGTTTTGAACTCAGTTTACCTTTTCCTAGACTGATAGCCATGCCAAGTTACTATGCCATGAGGGGCTCCCCCATAAATGGTTGGGAAAACTAGGTTCTTTAGACTTGATTAGGTAACCAGTCTAGAAGGAGAAAAACTCTGAATTAAAACCAGCTTTACTCCACTTTAAAAATGACTTTGTGCCACATCCTGTCCATGGTTGGGTAAATACATATTAGAGATGAACACTAAAAATGTATCATTGTGAATGTTCAGAACTTGATGTTCAAAAGATGAGACAAAAGCCTGCACTAAAGAAGCCACTGAAATAATAAAGAAAAAAAACAATAAGAAGATGAAAAGTTTGCACTGTAATATCAAGATCCAGACTTAGTTCCGAAGAAGCTTTGCTCATTGGCTTTGCACCAAATGCAATTCAAAACATTCAAAACCAGACTGTTCACGTCATATCACTAATAACATTAGCTACTTTTTTTTTCCTGGAGTGCCAAAACTGATGATGTAGTCAATGGTGAAGTGCCCAGTTGTCAAATTTATTGAATAGCATCTCGGCAATGGGTTTTATTACATTAGGCAAACCACATTTATCTGGAGAAGGGTGAACAAACAGAAAATCTTTCCTGACACATCTGTTTGGAACTTGTACCATATTGTTAAGATAACAGCAAAGGAAAAATATATAGAAATGCAATGGGATTTCACTAGTTATTATCGCTGATCAAATGATATTTACTCTATGAATCACTTGTTGTTAAGGTTTAAAAAAGTTTATCTGCTCCTAAAGCAAATCCTTCATGTAATTACATGATATGGAAACACAACTGGGAGCAGAGTTATTTCATCTGTATAAACAAGTATCATTTATAATGTTTATAAAGTGACAGACACTACTAAGAATTTATGAATAATGGTTTGATCTTCATGTGCAATTTCTGTCAGGTGAATGATAATGACTTCAGTGGGGGTGGGGGTAGATAATGTTCTATGTGAGACCAAACATTTTGGCAATATAATAGTATTTACTTCTGGCTTGTATTCAATATTACTTTTTAGATTTGATCCTAGCCTTTCACTATTGATTCCAAGTTCAAGTTTGTTCTTGTAAAATTAGAGTTAATTATTTCATTATTAATGTTAATTGATTAATTATTCTTGGAGTGTATACCATATTTGATGGTTTATAAGACACACTTTAATTTGGCAAGACATTTTGAAAACATAAATAAACGCGTTTAAATTATGAATGTTTTCACCTGACATTTGTAGTCCCTCCCCATCACTATCAAATCGAGGCTGTCTACATTTGACATAGCGCTAATACCCTTGGGAAAGGTATGCATCAACCTGCTCTCCCTCCAGCTATGGGTAACTTGCAGGCCGGACTAGGCTCTTTAATCTTGGTTACGCAACCAGTCAAGGAGAAGAAAAACTCTGAATTCAAACCTGTTAAACTCCGCCTAAAAAATTGACCTTGTATCACATTGTACTTGGGTGGAGGGGTTTGTAAATATGTACACATTTTTAAAGTTTAATATGCATTCAGATCCTTATTAAATCCCAATAGTTTACATTTAAAAACCTGAATATGTTTGTTTTTTAATGTACATGCATGGTTAAGCTTTGTCACTTAATCGACTGGTGTTATTTTATATGAAGTACTAGTTTGTATGACTCTTATATATCTTTATCTTAGGAAAGAGTTGCCATAGAAACAATTGCGACTTTGTTTATATTTGTGGAAATGTTTGCAGTTTAATTTAAGGGCTACTGCAGCACTAGAACTCCACTAATCCAAAGCTGTTGACCCATGACCTTATAAGAAGCAGGCTGATTTTCTGAGACATGTGTTGAGAAAAACAGTGCGTCATATAAGCGGTTAAATATGGTACTTTTCTGGAAAGACCACATCTTAGCTCACAGTAATTTATTACTTTTAGCCATGAAAAACACAGAAAAAAAAAAGTAAATTTAGAATAAAGTGCAAATGAACTGCTCTCAATATCAGCAATTAAATAGTTAACTAATCACGTATTCAGGCTGTTGATTGGTTGAGGTTTAAACCATGTGATCTCACTTACTCTATAAATTTAAGTGGTGGATTGCAGCACGCCTTATATCACAAAATAATCCAACAGCAAAATGAACTCAGTTTCATGTCTTTATTTTTCTCTTGCACTTATTATTAATAATCTGTCTTCCCTTCTAATATAAAAATTCTGGCAGACACCCTATGGCAAGAATGCTACTTTTTCTTTACTACTTAAAAGCATTATAATAGTTATTTTTATAACCTTGATATAAACACTAATTTTAAAACCATGACCAACAGCTCTCAATGTATTCTTATAAAAATCTTGCTTTTTTGGGGGTGGGGGGAGGTTGTACTAGCAAGTATTGAAAACTTTTCAGGATATGAAAATTGAGTATTTATATTAAGTAATAATTATTGAATCATGATATTAATAATGAATACATAAATGCAATAGCTTTCATTAAAGTAATACAATATTTAAAAATGATATCTTAAGAGTGTTTTGAAATTATCAACTTTGAAGCCCTATTTACCAAAACAGAAATGAACAATGGATGAAATGTTGATCTTCTTCAAAATAATCCCTTTGGAATTCGACATTTTTTTTCTGGTGAGGTTTTCATTCGTTGCAGCACACCTGAAATTTGTCTTTGTGATATGGTGTGAAGCTGCACCATGATATTTCATTTAATGTCTGCAACATCCTCAAAATCTTACACTTAAGATGAACTTACAGTTTAGGAAGTAAGAAAAACTTTGAACAGAGCTAAATCTAGTGGGTATAGAAGGTGCTACACTTGTGCAATCTTGTGTTTGGCAAAAAAAAAAAAAAAGACTACAGATTAAAAGGTGTTGAGTTTGCTGATATAAAAGTGCCAGGAATTGGCACCAAGTCAGCTTGACAAAAGATACCTTTACTTTATTATATAAATTGCACAACTGTTAACCTGTCTTCATTTATATTTCAAATTTGAACATTAAAAAAATTATTCATATAATAAACATATAAATTTTTCATCCTTAAAAAAAAAAGTTTTTCCTGAGTAAAAGTTCAGCAAGATATAAAGACTCCTTACTGATAGAAAATGGGCACAGCAACATTTCAAATTCTGGATGAGGCTGGTTTCATTTTACAGTGCTAATACCCTTGGGAATGGTATGAATCCAAATATTCTCCCTCCCACTATGGGTAAATATTATGGCAGACTGGGCTCTTTAATCTTGTTATAGCTACCAGTCTAGGAGAAGGAAAACTCTTAATTCAAAGTTCTTAAACTCCACTTAAAAATTGTTCTTGTGCCACATCCTGCTCATGGTGGAGGAGTTGGTGAATAAATATATACACCTCTTTATCAATTTTACATTATGATTATAAGTATAAATAATTCTTGGGTCTTAGAATAAGTCAACTGTATTCCCTACAGATGGTAAGACCCTCACCAAAAAACGTCTGCTAAGAAAAGACATACAACTAACTCACATGAACAATGCATGTATAAAGGTTTAATATACATAATATTTAAAACCAAATAACAGAATACCTATGTACCAAACAAGTTAATGGTACATGTTCCATGAATAAACAAGATTGGTTATAAAAGACTTACTGTGTCTCCATGATTATAGACTTACTGTGTCTCATGGCAAGGTGCTAAATGCTATACTAAAGTTGGAGAGCAATTGTTTCTATTCTGTTCTATGAACAGAGCTGAGAAATGTGCCCTTTTCAATCATATGCGATGAGCAAATATAGATAAATTAAATCTATTTGAAAACCAGGGATAAAAGAGAGAGTCTGAAGGGGTTGAATTATCATATGACCAATGGACAAGTGATGTGGGAAGCCATGTTCACAATCCAAAAGAAGACAATTACGTTTGTCTCTCTACAGCTCTAACTTGTCGGATAAGGCAATTTAATAAGAGTGAAGTCTGCAATCTTCCTCATCCCAAACATTATATTTCAAGGGAGATAACTATTGAATACTAGCTATAGCATACTTCTTATTTTTCATTTATTTGCAATACTAATTCTGTAAACTGAATATGACTTGTCACCAATTTTACTAGGCAGTCTTTAAGTGCATCAAGAATAAATCTTTTAAAAAGGATGTTATTATTATATCAATCATATTCATTCATCCTTTCAGAAATTCCCATATTACAAGGTGATCCCTCTAAAAAACAGAACCCAGAACCCAAATTCTGTTTTTTTTTTTCGGGGGGGGGTCACTCTGTATCATATTATAGATATTATTTAGTATTATGGAACATTAAAAAAACACTTTATTATTTATTCCTTACTCAATGAGTTAAGTCAGGAAACTAAATAATTAAAAAGAAATCTAACTGAAAAGATTCTATCCATTTTTGCTAAGGATTCCTGAGTCTGATAAGCACCAGGAGAAAAAAGCCTCTGCAAATTTCCAATTATCAAGAATTAAGATGAAGAAATCCAAGATGTTAAAGATTTTGATTAAATGCCTACCCACGATTTTGGACTTTTCCCACCCTTCTGATTAGAGTTTATCTGGGATACTTGATTTAATTTGCCCCCAAAAACATTTCTATCTTCAGATTTGGAAAAACAACAACACGTCAGCAACTTTCTGATTTAAAAAGAGATTTCATTTGTTTATAGTGTTTGCTTTGAATAAATTTTCAGTTTTTCATTCTACATTTTGTTCACATTGTTGATTCTTAGAATTATGCAGTGCTTTGATATTGTGATATATTTATGCATGCAAGTGGAAATGGGTGTTATATCCTATCAATATATAGCATTAATATGCATATATGTGATATATACTGTAATGTATTCATCCATATACATTATTGTAAAAATTTTTACAAGATGAGTTATTTTCTCATATAGATTTCAAAAGTATCTATGCATAATAAACTGAGATGACCCATATAATTATATAAGTATAAAGAAACTGTAATATTCTAAAAAGCAGATTTAAAAAATTCACAAAAGAATTCTCTAAAATATATTCAAACAAAAATATTCCAATCAGCCAGGTTCACAAACATTCACTGACAACAGCCATCATACACTGGCTATCAAATTTCTTCAAAGGTAATAAATTGACCCATAAAAATACCATACCCCACAAATTAAACCCATCCCTCTTTTTCACTTCCTCTCTCTGTACCAAACACCCAACCCTCCCCTCTTTCCATCCCTTACCAGCACCAAAAAATTAATTTTTCAGTATAAAGCAGACTGTAAAAAGCATTTATCTTCATAATAAATTGTGAGGAAGCCTCACTAGAGACCCAGGCAAAATATCAATTAAATTTAATTGCTGTGTTGTTATATCCACTTTTTCCTCTATTTTCAACCAGATTTGGTCAGATTTACTCAATCCTTAACTCCTTATATATATATATGTGTGTGTGTGTGTGTGTGTGTATCATCATCATCATGACAAACAGGTGGTGCTGGCAGTGTGGATATCCATGACTCTCTTGCAACTGTCCCTACTGATCATCACTCCTGGAAAGTCCTCTGCACAGCATCCAGAATCTGCAGAGAACTGATTGATGTTGGTTCTTGCTAGTTGGCATAAACTGGTGTCTACAGGAAAATGTTTTGTGAGTGTGTCTGTCCTTCCTTCTCTAGCCGTGTCCAGCATATTTTGCTTGTCTTACTCAGATGGTTTGTATAGCAAGGGGCAAATGGCCATACAGCAGCTTTCTTGTGGGGTGCTGTTTCTATGATTTGTTTAAGATACCACTCAATATATATATATATATATATATATATATATATATAATGTGTACATATACATGTGTATTACATATTCATATAAAGATAAATTTATAACTCATATATATATACATATATATTTATATATGTTAAAAAAAGTGAAATCAAAAGCTGTTATAAAATAGATTCACCACCATGATAAAAAAAGCAAAATGACAAGGTGAAAATAATGCTTATATATATATATGTATGTATGTATGTATATATATATGCTAACCAAATACTCACTTATTGAAATACAAGTAATTGCATAAAGAATTATATCTTTCAAATTAAAATTTAATCTGGAAGCAAATGGCACAGGACATATATAAATGTATGTGCATGTGTATATATATATATATATATATATATATATATATATATATATATATATATATATACATATATATATATATATATATATATATATATATATATATATATACATAAATTTAGTTTTATATGCTTATGAGTACACACACATACACACTATATATATATATAATATATATATACACAAATATTGATTCCTAATCATTTTGTTGGGCATATCTAAGTTACTATGCAGAGATATTTTTTTCATAACTTAATTATATTATTATTTTGTTTAGAGTTTTATGTTTTTTTTCTGGATATTTTTCATATCTAACGTGAGTTCACATATTTTCTAAGATACCAGAATTTTACCAGAATTCTGAAAAAAAAGACTTGTGGCCAGAATTTATATTCCATGACCAAATATAATAATATAAAAATAAATAAAAAATTTTCAGCTTGGAATTCCTGAAGCTACTGATAAGGAAATGGAGACTTTTTTTTATATTGTTGGCATTCAACTCACTGGCTTCCAAAATAGGGAAGCTTTTCACTTCTCTCTAAAAAGGTGAATATTTAAGAAAATTATTAGTACCATTACTGTGATTAATAATAATAATAAATAATAATAATAATAATAAACTAACTACTAAACATTGCCAGATTTTAACACTTATGAATTATTTCATTTATACCATTCTTCTAAAAACAAGATTACTGTGAAATTGTAATCTAATGTGCAGATTTTTTGAAATTATTAGTTTTTTATTATTTTTATTAGCACATATTTTTGGCAAATGATTGGGCATCCTATCATAGTGTAATGGTTATGAAGCTAGTCACACAGCATTCATTATTACTGAATAGAGTTTGAAAAAGGCATGAATCCACTTTTCCCCCAGCTATGAGTAAATAGTAGGGTAGGCTGGGTTATCTAGTCAACGAGTCTAGAAAAGGAAAACTCTCAATACAAACCAGCTTTACTCTGCTTAAACAAGTGACCTTGTGTCAAATCCTGCCCGTAGAGGAGGGGCTGGATAAATACAAACATAAGGATATATACATGTCTAATTGAAGAGCATCCTATTGTGTTATAACAAGCAAGTCTGACATCATCAACTGAATAGGAAATTTGATCTTTTTCTAGAGGCCCAATTCTTGCGACTGTGTCATACCCTACCCATGGCCAACAGTTTGAATAAATGACTAGTGCACTGTCAGGACTTTCTGGACACATTCTGGGCACTGGACAATTTGGCACCTATTATCTGTTGCTAAAAGTATTTAAACAATAATAATACTAACCTCAGGCTTTATATATATTTTTCCTTTTAAACCTAAAATAATGAGTAGGAATTCAAATAAATATCTATAATAATAATAATAATAATAATAATAATAAAATAATATCTTTTCAGCTAGTATATTAGTTCTGAGACCTGTCAGCTGTTCCTAATAAATATTCATTTTAAATCCACAGAATATTTAATGTCATTCCACAGATTATCCAACCTTGCCTTGAAGGAGTTTAGAGATGGGGCATTCACTACTGATGAAGGTAGTTTATTCCATGTATTCACCACTCTGTAGCTAAATAATTTTATCTTGCGTTTGCTTTACAAGATTTTTTAAGGAGTTTAATTTATGTCCCTTGTATAGGTATTTTGAGCAATGTTTAGTAGGTCAGAGTTCATTGAATAAAAACCATGCGTGTATTTGTAGGCTTCAACATATCCCATATCTAAATAAATGTATAGTTTGTTTATACTAGTCGGGTTTTCGACGTATGGAGGGATATATTGAAGCCTACAATACACGCATGGGGTTATTCATGAACTCTGGACCTACTAAACATTGCTCAAATACCTATACAAGGGGACATTAAATTAAACCCTTAAAAAAATTTGTTAAGCAAACGCCAGATAAAATTTATTTAGCTAACAGAGTGGTGAATACTGAATAACTACCTTCATCAGTCGTGAATGCCCATCTCTAAACTCTTCAAGGCAAGGTTGGATAAAATCTGTGGAATGACATTAAATATTCTGTGGATTTAAAATGAATATTTATGTAAACAGCTGACAGGTCTCAGAACTAATATACTAGCTGAAAGATATTATTATTATTATTATTATTATATTATTATTATTATATAGATATTATTTGAATTCTACTCATATAGTTTAAAAGGAAAATATATATAAAGTGAGGTTAGTATTAATTGTTAATACTTTTAGGCACAGATAATAGGGCCAAATTTGTCAGTGCCCAGAAGTGTCCAGAAAGTCCTGAACAGTGCACTAGTCATTTATTCAATGTTGGCCATGGGTAGGTATGACACAAGTCGCAAGAAATTGGCCTCTAGAAAAGATCAAAATTTCCTATTCAGTTGATGATTGCAGACTTGCTTGTTATACCACATAGGATGCCTCTCTAATTAGACATGATATCCTTATGTTTTATTTATCCAAGCCCTCCTCTACGGGCAGGATTTGACACAAGCGTCATGTTTAAGCAGAAGTAAAAGCTGGTTTGTATGAGATTTTCTTTTCTAGACCCGTTACTTAATAACCAGCCTACCTACTATTTACTCATAGCTGGGGGGGAAAGATGGATTCATGCCTTTTTCAAACTTCTATTCATAATAATGAATGCTGTGTGACTAGCTTCATAACCATTACACTATGATAGGATGCCATCATTCCAAAATATGATGCTAATAAAAATAAATAAAAAACTAATTAATCTCAAAAAAATCTGCAATTTAAGATTACAATCACGTAATCTTGTTTTTAGGAAGAATGGTATTAATGAAAATAATTCATAATGGTTAAAAATCTGCAATGTTTAGTAGTATTATTATATTATTATATTCATTATTATTATATTAATCACAGTAATGTTACTAATAATTTTCTTAAATATTCACCTTTTTAAGAGAGAAGTGAAAGCTTTCCCTATTTGGAAGCCAGTGAGTGAATGCCAAACAATATAAAAAAAGTTCCATTTCCTATCAGTTTAGCTTTCAGAATTCCAAGACTGAAAATTTTTTATTTATTTAATTAATAATTTGGGTCATGGAATAATAAATCTGGCCACAAGTCTTTTTTTTCAAGAATTCTGGTAAAAATCTGGTATTCTTAGAAAATATGTGAATCCGTTAGATATGAAAAATATCCAGAAAAAACATAAACTCTAAACAAAATAATAATATAATTAGTTAATGAAAAAAATATCTCTGCATAGTAACTTAATGAGGACCCAACAAAATGATTAGGAATCAATATTGTGGTATATATGATATTATTATATATAAGTGTGTATTGTGTGTACTCAATAAGAATATAAACAAATCTCTGTTTTTTATTTATGTATATATATATATATATATATATAATATATATATATATATATATATATATGTATATATATATTAATAATATATAGTATTATATATATATAATATATATATATATATATATATACACATGGCACCATACATTATATATGTCCTGTGCCATTTCCTTCCAGATTAAATTTTAATTTGAAAGATTATAATTCTTATGCTTACTTGTATTTCAATAGTGAGATATTTGGTTACATATATATATACATAACATACATACATATATATATATAAGCATTATTTTCACCTTGTCATTTGTTTTTTATCATGTGGGTGAATCTATTTTATAACAGCTTTTGATTTCACTTTTTTTAACATATATAAATATAATGTATATATATATGAGTTATTAAATTTCTATATGAATTGTAATACACATTTATGTACACATTAATATATATATATATATATATATATATATATATTGAGGGTATCTTAACAAACATAGAAACAGCACCCCACAAGAAAGCTGCTGTATGGCCATTTGCCCCTTGCTATACAAACTCTGGTAAAGACAAGCAAAAATATGCTGGAACACCGCTAGAAAGGAGAGGACAGACACACTCACAAACATTTTCGTAGACACCAGTTATGCCAACTAGCAAGAACACTCATCAGTTCTCGCAGATTCTGATGCTGTGCAGAGGACTTTTCAGAGTATGATCAGGAGAGACAGTGCAGAGAGTATGGATTATCCACACTCCAGCACCCTGTTGTCATGATGATGATATACACACACACACCACACCACACATATTATATATAAGGAGTTAGATTGAAAGGTAAATCTGACCAAATCTGGTTGAAAAAATAGAGGAAAAGTGATTAACCCAAACACAGCAATTAAATTTACTTAATTTTGCCTGGGTCTCTAGTGAGCTTCCTCACCAATTTATTATGAAGATAAATGCTTTTTACATAGTCTGCTTTATACTGAAAAATTATTTTTGTGTGCTGGTAAGGATGGAAAGGGGAAGGGTTTGGGTGTTGGTACAGAGAGAGAAGTGAAAAAAGAGGGATGGGTTTAATTTGATGGGGTATGTATTTTTAGGGTCAATTATTACCTTTGAAGAAATTTGATAGCCAGTGTATGATGCTGTGTCCAGTGAATGTTGTGAACCTGGCTGTTGGAATTTTTGTTGATATATTTAGAGAATTCTTTGTGGATTTGTAATCTGCTTTTTAGAATATCAGCTTTCTTTATACTATATATAAATTATATGGGTATCTCCAGTTTATTATGCATAGATCTTTGTAAATTATATGAAAAATAACTCATCTGGTAAAAATTTTTACAAAATGTATATGGATTGAATACATTACAGTATATAAATCACATATATGACATATTAATGCTATATTATAGGATATAAACCCATTTCCACTTGCATGCAAAATATTTATCACAATATCAAAAAGCACTGCTAAATTCTAAGAATCACAATGTAACAACATGTTTCAGAATGAAAAACTAAAATTTATTCAAAGCAAACACGATAAACAAATGAAATCTCTTTTTAATCAGAAAGTTGCTCTCTTGAGTGTTGTTGTTTTCCAAATCTGAAGATTAGAATGTTTTTGGGGCAAAATTAAATCAAAGTATCCAGAATAAACTCTAATCAGAAGGGTGGGAAAAGTCCAAAATCCGTGGGTAGGCATCTATCAAAAGCTTTAACATCTTGGATTTCTTCATACTTATCTTGATAATTGGAAATTTGCGAGGCTTTTTTCTCCTGGTGGCTTATCAGACTCAAATCTTAGCAAAAAGATTAGATCTTTTTCAGTTAGATTTTTTTTAATATTTAGTTTCCTGACTTAACTCATGGAGTAAGGAATAAATATAAAGTGTTTTTAATGTTCCATAATACTAAATAAGTATCTATAATATGATACAGAGTGACCCCCCCGAAAAAAAAAAAACAGAATTTGGTGTTCTGGGTTCTGTTTTTTAGGAGGGATCACCTCTGTAATATGGATTTCTGAAGATGAAGAATATGATGATATATAATACATCTTTGTAAAGATTATTCTTGATTGCACTTAAGACTGCCTAGTAAAAATTTGGTGACAAGTCATATTCAGTTTACAGAATAGGGATGGCAAATAATGAAAATAAAATATGCTATAGCTAGTATCAATAGTTATTCCCTTGAAAATAATTTTGGCATGAGGAAGATTGCAGGATTCACTCTTATTAAATGCCTTATCCGACAAGTAGAAAGCTGTAGAGAGACAAACGTAATTGTCTTCTTTTGGTTGTGAACATGGCTTCCACTCACTTGTCCATTGGTCATATGATAAGTCAACCCCTTCAGACTCTCTCTTTTATCCTGTTTTCAAATAGATTTATTATCTATATTTGCTCATCGCATATGATGAAAAGCAATTTCTCAGCTCTGTTCATAAACAGAATAGAAACAATGGCTCTCCAACTTTATAGTATAGCATTTAGCACCTTGCCATTGAGACCAGTAAGTCTATTATCATGGAGACACAGTAAGTCTTTTATAAACCATCTTGTTTATTCAGGAACATTGTACCATTAACTTTGTTTGTACTAGGTATGCTGTATTTGTTTTAAATATTATGTATATTAACCTTATATACATGCATTGTTCATGTGAGTTAGCTGTGTGATGTCTTTCTTTAGCAGACGCGGAAAGACGTGGTTTTGATGTGGTGGTGTATGGTGTTGTGTGAGGTGGGTCTTCCATCTGGTGTGTAGGGAATACCAGACTAGCTAGGACCAAGAATTATTTATACTTAAATCATAATGTTAAATGATAAAGAGGTGTATATATTTATTCACAAACTCCCTCACCGATTGAGCAGGATGTGCACAAGAAACAATGTTTTTTAAGTGGAGTTTAGAACTATTGAATTAAGAGTTTTTCTTTCCTAACTGGTAGCTATAACAAGATTAAAGACCAGTCTGCCATATATTTACCATAGTGGAGGAGAATATTTAGGATTTCATACCTTTCCAAGGTATTAGACTGTAAAATGAAACCAGCCTCATCCAGAATTTGAATGTTTGCTGTGTCCATTTTCTATCAGTAAGGAGTCTTTATCTTGCTGAACTTTACTCAGGAAAAACTTTTTTTTAGATGAAAAATTTATATGTTTATTAATGAATAATTTTTTTAATGTTCAAATCTATGAATATAATGAAGAAGTTAACAGTTGGCAATTTATATAATAAAGTAAGGTATCTTTTGTCAGCTGACTGGTGCCAATTCCTGGACTTTTATTCAGCAAACTCAACACCTTTTAATCGTAGTTTTTTTTTTTTTTTTCTGCCAACACAAATTGCACAAGTGTAGCACCTTCGATACACTAGATTTAGCTCTGTCAAGTTTTCTTACTTCCTAACTGTAAGTCATCTTAAGGTAGATTTTGAGATGTTGCAGACATTAAATGAATATCATGGTGCAGCTTCACACCCATATCACAAGACAAATTCAGGGTGTGCTGCAACGAATGAAAACCTTCACCAGAAAAAAAATGTCGAATTCCAAAGGATTATTTTTGAAAGAAGTCAACATTTCATCCATTGTTCATTTTGTTTTGGTAAATAGGGCTTCAAAAGTTGATAATTTCAAAACACTCTTAAGATATCATTTTTAAATATTGTATTACTTTAATGAAACTATTGCATTATGTATTCATATTAATATCAGGATTCAATAATTATTACTTAATATAAATACTCAATTTTCAATCTTGAAAAGTTTTTCAATACTTGCTAGTACAACCTCCCCCCACCCCCAAAAAAAAGCAAGATTTGTGATAAGGAATACATGAGAGCTGGTTGCGTTCATGGTTTTAAAATAGTGTTTAATCAAGGTTATAAAAAATAACTTTATAATGCTTTTAAGTAGTAAAAAAGTAGCATTTCTTGCCATAGGGTGTTGCCAGAATTTTTTTAGAGGGAAGACAGATTATTAATAATAAGTGCAAGAGAAAAGAAAGCATGAACTGAGTTCCATTTTGCTGTTGGATTATGTGATATAAGGCGTGCTGCAATCCACACTTAAATTATAGAGTAAGTGAGATCACATGGTTTAAACCTCAACCAATCAACAGCCTGAATACGTGATTAGTTAACTATTTAATTGTGATTTGAGAGCGTCATTTGCACTTATTCTAATTTACTTTTTTCTGTGTTTTTCATGGCCTAAAAGTAATAAATTCGTGAGCTAGATGTGCGTCTGTCCAGAAAAGTTACCATATTAACCGCTTATATGACGCACTGCTTTTCTCAACACCATGTCTCAGAAAATCAGCCTGCTCTTATAAGGTCATGGTGTCAACAGCTTTGGTTAGTGGGATTCTAGTGGCTGCAGTAGCTTAAATAAACTGCAACATTTTCCACAAATATAAAACAAAGTCGCAATTGTTTCTATGGCAACTCTTCCTAAGATAAAGATAATAAGAGTCATACAAACTAGACTTACATATAAAAAACACCAGTCGTTAAGTGACAAAGCGTTTAACCTGCGTACATTAAAAAACAAACATATTCAGTTTTTAAATGTAAACTATTGGGATTTTAATAAGATCTGAATGCATATTAAACTTTAAAAATGGTACAATTTAACAAACCCCTCCACCAAAGTACAATTGAACAAGGTTCAATTTTAGGCGGATTTAACAGGTTTTAATTCAGAGTTTTTCTTCTCCTTGATGTTGCTAACAAGATTAAAGAGCCTAGTCCGGCCTGCAGTTACCATAGTGGAGGAGAGCAGGTGGGGATGCATACCTTTCCAAGTGTGGTATTTAGCGCTATGTCAAATGTAGACAGCCTCGATTTGATAGTGTGATGGGAGGACACAATGTCAGCTGTGAAAACATTCAAATTTAAACGCGTCTTATTTATGGTTTCAAAATGTCTTGCTCAAATTTAAAGTGCTCTGCTTATAAACCATCAAATACTGTATTACACTCAAGAATATAATCAATTACATTAATAATGAAATAATTAACTCTAATTTTACAAGAACAAACTTGAACTTGGATCAATAGTGAAAGGCTAGGTCAAATCTAAAAGTATATGAAAAACCAGAAGTAAATACTATTATATGCCAAAATGTTTGGTCTAACAAGACTTATCTACCCCCACCCCCACTGAAGTCATTACTCATTCACCTGACAGAAATTGCACATGAGATCAAACCATATTCATAAATTCTTATTAGTGTCTGTCATTTATAAACATTATAAGATGACTTGTTTATACAGTATGAATAACCTGCTCCCAGTGTGTTTCCAATCATGTTAATACAGAAGGATTTGCTTTAGGAGCAGATAAACTTTTTAACCTTAACAACAAGTGATTCATAGTAGTAAAAATCATTTGATCAGCGATAATACTAGTGAAATCCCGATTCATTTCTATATATTTTTCCTTTGCTGTAAGTGCTTACAATATGTACAAGTTCCAAACAATGTGTCAGGAAAGATTTTCTGTTTGTTCACCCTTCTCCAGATAATGTGGTTGCCTAATGTAATAAAACCCATTGCGAGATGCTATTCAATAATTTTGACAACTGGGCACTTACATTGCTACATACATCAGTTTTTGGCACTCGGAAAAAAACAATAGCTAATGTTATTAGGATATGACGTGAACAGTCTGGTTTTGAATGTTTGAATGCATTTGTGAAAGCAATGAGCCAAGCTTCTTCGGAACTAGTCTGGATCTTGATTTACAGTGGCAAACTTTTCAGCTTCTTATTGTTTTTTTTTCTTTATTATTTCAGTGCTTCTTAGCAGGCTTTTGTTCTCATCTTTGAACATCAAGTCTAACATTCACAATGATACATTTTAGTGTTCATCTCAATTGTTATTTACCCAACATGGACAGGATGTGACAAAGTCATTTTTTAAAGTGGAGTAAAGCTGGTTTTAATTCAGAGTTTTTCCTTCTAGACTGGTTACCTAATCAAGTCTAAAGACCTAGTTTTCCAACCATTTATGGGGGAGCCCCTCATGGCATAGTAACTTGGCATGGCTATCAGTCTAGGGAAAGGTAACTGAGTTCAAAACAGTTGTGCTCTTTACTTAAAAATATAATTTTGTGTCCAAGCCTTCTCTAGCATAAAGTAGGTGGTAAACTTTAGTAGTATCTTTAAGCCCTACCATGGGTCAAATAGTTCTGTTTGGAAAAATTATTGAATAATGAAATTCTATAACATGTCCAATAAATGGAGGATCATTACAGTCCATGCCAACTAATGAGAACCATGTGAGTTTACTCAGAAAATGTTTTACTGCTAGGTTTAAACCTCTATATCATGAATAGGCGTTGTTGAAATCTTTCTCTTAGTCAAAATATATTTTTACTCTCCCTTTCACTGGTCAAAGCTTATTATATACCAATACTTTCAAAGCATTGTATTAAAAAAAACTGGCCTCAATGGGTGATGGACTGTAGATAGAATAGTTACTTGAAACCATATAATGCTTGTTAAAAAAAAGGCAAAAAAGAATGATATTAGCATTAAATAACCCTAAAAGAGTTATATGCCATAAACCAAATCAACCAACCAACCTATTACAGCCTTGGAAGAATTAACTTCTTTTTGTATTGTTGAATTATCACAAAATTCTACAGGTGTATTATATACAAAGCGAGGGAGTCTATAACTTTTTCAACTATGCTAGACAAGGAGATTGTTTTTTAATCTGAGGTGGGCAACCACACACCATCAGCTCCCATTTACCACACAGACTTCAAGCTGTGGTTACTATGCATTGATTTGGAAAACTGGTATCAAACCTGGTACCTTGTGTTCCTTGGTGGATGCTCTACCAACTAGCTTAATAAAGGAACTTTCTTTCTTTTTGCTTATCAGAATGAATCTGCTTAATGTGGTAATAAATCAACAACCAAATGGAAATTCACTTAATAAACAAAATTTGATTCGTTTGGCTCATTGTAACTTGTGGCTGTTACCAAGCTAAAATTGACTCTATGAAAAATGGACAATTTTATAGAGGCACAGCAGGCCATATACATCCCGAAAGAGATCGTTAAAGATTGTTTTGGATATGAGATATAAATGCTTAATGTCCAATAAGAAGATATAGACATTAACCCTTGCTCTTGTTAATATTAGATATTTGATGTTGTCCAGATTGAGATGCTCAGTTTCATTAATTCCTCAAATCACTTAAAACTATTTCTTATATCGTTTATATAAGTGTGAATATAATTAGATTGCTGATTTGATAATTCCACCTTAACTGAAGGACTTAATTAGAAGAATCTTTATTATTTCACACTGATTCAAATCTAAATTCTTTTATATCTAAAACAAAAGAAACCATTTCCAAACTAAATTTTAAAATAAATATTACTTGTTATATATTTTTTTATAGTTGAATTGAAATGCTATTGATAAATAAACTGATCCCCACTTTATTTCACAGGTGAAAAATTTCTTACAGATGAGAAAGGGTTAATTTAATAGCTTATTGCAAATCGCATCTGATCCCTGAATTATGTTAAATTTGGTTTTATTTTTTTGATGTTGATTGATTCTCTTTATTTGATAGGATTTTAATAATTTTAGTATTTTTTAAAGGTTAATTATTTGTAGTTTCAAGACTTTTTTGAAAAATACATTGATAAAGGAATCAATTTTATAGACTATCCAAGATTCTTTTAATTTTGAGTACAGAGGAAATGCTTTTTATATCTTGTAAAGATTATGTTGAAATCCTCCAACATATTAGTAAATTAGAAGAATTAATTCTAAAGGACATTCAACATGATTACTATATATTATATATATATACTATGATATTATATCATGAGTTTCAAAAAGAAAGAAACACTCAAACGGCATGACTCTTCAGCCAGTAGAACAATTCACTACCTAAAGTAGAATATCTCATCACAGAACGATTTAATACACGAATAGCGAGGATGGTCAGGCACAAACAAATATCATCAGATGGAGGTCCATCTCCTGACAGCTGAAGCCGGCGGTTTTCTTCCAGGCTGTTGGTTGCATTCAGGCTGCTTTATGGCTGCCACCACCTTGACCCTAACGAAGCGTCGTTGAGAATAAGCTAGATGGGAAGCTGCACCAGAAGCTATGTGCAGTCTTGAACAGTCATGGAAGCAGCACCCCCACAAGGAGGCAGCTGTAGGTCACTTGCCCCCCATTCTCACAAACTATCTGAGATGGAATGGACAAGGCATGCAGGACACTGCTTGGAGAAGCAAGGACGAGCTCATAGTGACGTTCTCCTGTGGAAGCCAACACAGATGACATGCAGGTGTGGCACTAGGCAAGACCACATTGACCAGCTAGCAGAGGATGCTGGTTTGCTCCGCAGAGGCCTCCAGGTCATGAATGATAGGAAGGTTGCGAGAGATGCATAGGGAAGATTGCAATGCGCACATGATGATGATGATGATGCATATACATATAGTGTATGTGTTAGTGCTTAATTTTGTATAGTATATGTGTGTATGTGTTAGTGCTTAATTTTTTGTATATATATGTGTGCATGTGTTAGTCATAAGTGTGATATATATATTGGCCTGAGAAATCTGCAGTGAATTCGTTACTTTGAGCACAAGGCCATTGAGTAACGTGAGGAACATGTTGATTGTCCTATGGTACCCAGGGCCTCTTGTGTCCACAGTGAAAGTACAGAAGCTGATAATGTTTGGTCACATCATAAGTAGATAGCTGTATATGGGATCGTCATTGCAGGACATTGTCAAGGGACTGAAAGGTTGGGTATTCTTTAAGGGCTGGTCTGACCAAGATGAGATGGCCAGAACTTTGATGCAGACTGAAAACAGAACTGGCAGGAAAAAGGATTTAGCTTTTTCTGCACTCAAAATGGTAAATGTCAAGAAAGAGAACCTAACTGCTTATTAGTGTGCATATATATAATATTATAAAGTGGCCGGTTTTACTCGTCGGTACAGTGTTCGGCTAAGAAACCACAAGTCCTGTTCATATCAGCCCCGTCAACTCGCGTATGAAGTAGTACAGGATCTGTGCGGTAAAGAAAGAAGCTGAATGGTAGTGTTGCCGCTCACCTCAAATGGCTAAAAATAATCTCCTGTCTAGCGCTATTGAAAAGGGATAGACTCCTCCCACTGTCTGGCTGATACCGACATATAGACCGCCCCCCGACGACTTTACTTTTACTTTATTATATATATATATATATTATATATATATAATATATTTTTACCTTATTATATAATATATATATTTAACCACAAACCCAGAGGGGGTGTCATCTATATAGTATTGCCCATAAATTAAGTACACCTAACAATATTTACAAAACTGTTTGTTTTTTTTGGTGGGGTCCCTAAACCCTAAAGATACTATTTTTATTATTACCTTGTGGACCCATATACCCAATCCAACAGTTTAATGTTTAGAAAGTTCACACATTATTATACTGTATAGTGTATTTCATTCTAATGATGCCGTACCTTGTGACATTGGTCATCAACCTCATGTAATTCTTTGGGTAAATACTAAATCAACATATAGTATTTATTTCAATTATTTACATATTGAAACTGTATATATGTAACTAAAAACATATTACAAAGTCAGTTTAAGTGGAGTTTGAATTCTTTCCTTCTTGACTTTGATACAAGGTAAAGAGAGTGAACATACATGTGGGAGAATAATTGACTTTAAGGAATTTGCCACCTATGTGAAATGCCAAACAGTCATCACAGATTTGAACTTTAAGGATTTGTTTGTGTGCTGATGTAACTGGTATAGAAAAATGTTTTGACAGTTCAAATCCTGAGGTAAGTTCACAAGATATACTTGAAGATATAATCAACGTTCAGCTATGGGTAAATATTAGGGAGACTGCTCGTATTGGTAGGCAACAGTCTAGAAGAAGAAAAACCTTCTGAAATTCAAACCTGTTAAATCATTGGGGTGGTCATATAGAATTAGCTGTCTAAATTAGTATCTATTTCATAATAAATAATCCTAATAGTTCTATGTCGTCGACGATAACATTTACCATTGAAATTTAACAAAAAATGTTGAATATATGTAGAGGTAAAAATAGATAAAATCTTATATTTGGTTACAATGTTAGTCCTGCTGAATTTTAAAATAATATAGAAAAATATCATTTAATTGATAAGTAAGTAATGTCGTTGGGGTGTAAAATATAGCAGACATGAGGAGTCTATATTTTCATAGATGAACTAGGAAATTGTTTTTCAGATCCTGAGTAGAGTGCATCTACACAGCTCACTTTACACACAATCCCTGTGTATCCATGTGCGAGTGAAGGGAATATCAAACAGAGACTTTGTGGTTCAGCAATGTCTACATCGAAGTAAAAATGTTTCCTAATAGTATATTGTCTTGGTTTAGAAGAATTTTAACTAAAAAAAGATATGGCTGTCTTATTATGCATATGTATATATATAATATATATATATATTATATATATAATGTATGGAATGGATATAATTTGTGGTAAGTTAAAAACATCATGATTAAATTTATATTACCTTGTATTTAATATATATATATGATATATTATAGTATATATAATATATATATATATTATATATCCTGTGGGAAGCATGGCCTAATGAGGTTTTATTATGTTTGGAAGTGCGTTCTTTCCAATTTATGGTGTCAGTGGCTGATTTGTGTTTGTGGCACATAATTTTATTACAGAGGTAATTATTAATATATATGATATATATATATATTAATATTATATATATAACTATCATTATATTGAGAATTGAATCATAAAAATTATTCAATTGTTGTGGTCTGAAATGAATGTACAGTACAAATTATTAAGTTGAAACCTGGACAGGAAATTGTTATCTACTATGTTATTGTTTACAAAATCACTGTGATTACCTGTTTTCTTGCCTATGTACATATATACAAACATGATTTTTATATTCGACTGAGAGCAGGGAAGATGGTAAGAAATTGATATACCCATCCTCATTATTTGTATGTATATAGTGTATTAATGTCTGAACATAGGAAAAAACTGAAAATCAAGATAATTAGTAGATAGATGTAACATCCAACCCTATATTGATCTAACAAGATCTAATAAAGTTAAGTTGTAACAAAAAAACATGGAAGTATGAGAAAGATAAAAATTATGAAAACAATGTTTACGCATCAATCTTTAGGAATTTTTTCTAATAATTGCCAATTATTAGCGAATAGATCCTGATTTCTTATATATTTTCAACTAATGTATTTACCTTATCTTAGATAATGTCACCTTTCCTGATAGAAAAAAAGAAGGTTTTTTTTTTATTTTTATTTTTTAATTATTTGATTTTTTTATACAATTATGTTTTTAATTTTTTTTTGCTTAAATTTTATGACCATAAAAGTAAACATTAGTAAAATTCAGATAAGATAACAATAAATTTAATTAATTATAAAGAAGTGTCGGGGTATTACATAAATAAATCTGATGTTAGTAGTTTGGGAGAAGTGGCTAAGTCATTCCTTATGATAATTCAGTCAACCTTATCTGAATTGGTAGTACCTGTTAAGGGTCTCATTAATGTGTAAAATTGATTAATTAGTTTAGAGAATATTTGACCTAATGTTAACCTGTGTGATTGATATTAAGATAAGTTCAATTGATTAAGGGTTAATGATATTATTATTAGTTATTAATATAATTTAATTTGAAAATGGAGTTTGGATTACTAGTTGTAATTTCTAGCTGTATTCTTGAATATTTTCTGTATATTGGATAATTTAAATGGGGAGGATGATACTATTCTCGGATAAGAGGAAGAATGGGTTCTTTACCTTAATGGCAAGTAATAAGGATCTGATTTTATAAATTGAACATGTTCCACCTTGTAATGTTGAGGGGTCTATGGTTCTTACGCCAAGACTCATCATTC
>CM042139.1:78531345-78591975 GCA_023376005.1 Doryteuthis pealeii | reverse complement strand
ACAAGAGATAGATGGGTACATGGTATGAGAGAGTGGTTATGGTATGGCTTAAAGTACCGAGAGAGTGTAAATATGTGACTCATTTTAAGTGAAAATATGAACCATTTTTTCATTTTAAAGTGATGCTGATAGCTTTTTTGATTTAGTGCAACCTGGGATGCAATATTTATTTAAATGAAATCCAGGAAAATCTAATGGGTCTCAACTAAAAGTTCGTTATAGATTGTAGGGTTTTTATTAATGTCTTGAGAACAACTAAAAACGTCTAACCTTACTGTACCTAAGCCTGTGTAAGGTTAATTAAAAAAAAAACAATTGAAAATGTATTTACAATTAACTGTTGAAATGGTAGGGAAGAAGAAAAGAAATTAAACACTAAGTATCCTGGATATGATTTATTAACTGTCTCCTTTTAGATTTTTGTGCGTCAGGGACATAGGATGCATACCTATCAGTACCGAGAAAATCTACTATCTATTCCTAAGAAAATTATTAGAAAAATTTCTCATCCATGATTAGAACTCACTCTAAAGTCCCACCTGCAAAAAAAAAGAAAAAAAAGAAAAAATAAAAAAAATGTGTAGGATGAAAAGAAGCAGTTTCTGGTTTAATTTCCTAATATTTTTGTTTTGTTTTTGTAAAAATTTTCCTTTAAAATTTGTTCAGGTTGGAGAGAGGAAACTTATTCTTTAAGGAAAAAAAATAATATATGAGTGAGAAGAATTTCCTTTTTCATCTCTCTTGTCTAAGATTTAAAATATTCCTAATTTTTAATTATTTTCTTTGAATAACACTTTCAGATTACAAAAGAAATTTAATTGAAGAAAAGAAATTAACAAGGATCATTCAAATAATTACAATACCAAGAAACATTAAACTAAAGTAAAACATAGAAATTATTATCTACTTGAGCATGCACATTTTATAAGTGTTGCATTTAGCTGTATAGCTGCGGACAGCTTCAATGCCAGTTTTCGCAAGTATATTTTATAAGAAATAATAAGGTCGGCAAATGGTGTGAGATTTTAAGTGCTGTAGATAAATTAAAAAAAGTTAAAAAACATTTTGTGGAACCTATTATTTTCTATTTATATAACTAATCTTGTCTTTTCTCCATCACACTCTCTCTATCTATCTTCTATGCTATCTACTTAATTATATATATACTATATATATATAATAATTATATATAATGTGTGTGGGTGTGTGGTGTAATATATATAGTGTATATAGGTTTGTACTGGCAACACATGCCTAACTTACATATGAATTATTTAGTGCTGTATATTCCTCAGGGAAGATTTTATAGATGTATCTTTCTTTCTCCTCTTATCTCTCTCTCTCTCCTCTTCTCTATATCATATATATAATATATATATATATATATAATATAAAAAAATATAATATTAATATATTCACATCTCCATTCATGATCGCGCATGCAGCACTGGTAAAGAGTATATATATATATACATAATATAGTATATAGTTAATATATTATAATTGTTACTTGCTAATTTTGAATAAGAGTGCTCAATAATCAGTGATAATACATAAAATATCTATGTTAGGATAATATAGACACAGTCAACAATATGTGACCATTATTACCAAGGCTGATAATTGCATAGGTGAGGAAGTGACAGTCATCAAGCACTGTGTTATGTGTCTACACTATCCTAACTTAGATAATATATATGTGTGCATGTGTGTTTGTCAATGTAATCATAACCCAGAATAATGTGAATTTTATAAGACTTCTACTCTAATTTAGAGAATAATGAAATGATAATTCCTGTTGGTACTGTGTTCATGCAGAAGGTCATCTTCTAATCATACTAAATTCTAATATAAAGAGATAACTAAGAAATGCTATTTAGAATCATTCACTCATTGCTAGTAGAAGCATCATTCATCATCATAGACCCCACATGTTACAAGGGAAAGTCAACAGGTCTATTAATGTAATAACAAAAGCTGACTAACATTTGAGAAATCAGTGTAAAATTCACCATCATCTAATAAACCCAATTTTCTCATTTAGATTATTTTTTTTTCTTTGTTTCCTCTTTTTCTTACTTAACAATCTTTCCTAATTTTCTTCTGTTACTGACATTTATTAGGCAAATGTGCAAGTTGATTCGGAAAAGCCACTCAAAGATTCAGCTGATATTTGTGCTCATTCACACATCTCTTTTCTGTATTGAAAACAAGGAATAAATAAGGTTCCCTCATCATTCACTTTTATCCAATCTCTACAATGGCATTATCCACATCCACTGCAACTAGCAATTACACGTAATTTAAAACTGCTAATGATCCAAATGCTTTCAGAATAGACACTCTCCCTGATTGGCCATCATTAACAGGAATGGCATTTCTGTTGTTTGTCTATTTTTTCTTTTGTATTAATCATTTGGTATAAATGTTGGTTTTAATAACACTGCTAGAAGCACATTGGATATCAGTGATATACAAAGCTCTGTACTGTAAATAACAATATTTAATATATTATATATATATATATATATATAATATATAATACAGGGAATCTTTCTATTTAAGACCTTCTTTATCCTCCATAGATACAGTGCGTGTGTGTATAGTATAATATATATATATAAAGGAGGTGTCCTGAGTAGACTAGACTGCATCTGGTGGGTGAGGCTCTTAGTTCTGGAGATCTGGGTAGTGTTATCATTTACTCCAAGTTCACTCTGACCAGAGGGTAGTAATTGTTAGGGTCCCATCTATGGATCAAATAAATCTGGTTAAAAAATATTGTATTTAAAGGACCATGTGCAAAAAGAACCCCTAAGAATTACACAAAAATGTGATATATATGTACAATAAACGTCCTTTTATCACCTCTATTTATACAAATAACCCCTAGATAGGTTGGCAATCAATAATAATTTTATTTTGGGTTTTATCCTGCTCTTTTTAGATAATATTTGATCACTAAATTAAAAAAAAATAATTAAATGATTTGTTCACACACCACACACACACATATATATGATATATTATATATATATATATATATATTATATATATATATATAACTGTTTTTTGGTTATTCAACAATTCAAAAATATACACACTATTACTTTTCTGTATATAAATTGAATGCAGATCATTTTGTGGCATCACCTAAATTTAAAATGCTGTAGCTTTTATTTTTAATTAATCACTTGCTAAAAATAACTATCAAGTATAGTGAGTTGATAATTTAGAGGGATTTTTCAAGACATATCTTAATAGCAATTCCTATTATCTGGTAGGCATTCAACCCATGGAGGTGGTGTAGTGTGAGTATACTCCACTGGATGATCCCTTTCTCTCATTAAGAAAGCTTGATCCATGAGGATCAAATCACATGTTGATTCAGGAGGGGAAACAATGACCTTGTAATGACAACCAATAACATCGATAGACTTTGGAAAGCTTTATTCTACTTAGATAATTGGTACACTTGTTGAGAGTTTATACAGTCTAGTATTCACTAGAGAGTTCTCCAAATGGGAGGTAATCATGAAATAGGGGGTACTCTTAATTACTTATTACAGACCTGTTTGATCACTTTCTTCATTCAGCAGAGGATCCTGTTTATTACTGTTCTGTAAAAAATAAAAAGAAGCTTAAATGTGAAAATATGCTGTTTTTTTTTTTTGCTAAATATTTGAAAAAATATTCTTAGTTCAGTTAATAACATTCTTCCGTCTCAAGAGGACATTTTCCTGTGATTTGAAAAAAAAAATTGATGAAGCAGTATTTTTTATTATAAAAAATCCATGTTTCTTCAGTTGAACAATTAATGGAAAAGAGAAGCTGTACTTTGAAGCTATCCCAATTCTCTGGGTATAGGGTAGTTATCCGACCATTCTTATTTCAAAATTGAAAGAAAAAAAGAAAAAAGAAAAGGACATTTCCTGCTTGTGAGAGAACCATTGTCTCAAATACTTGATTAAAAAAATGTTCAGGTCTTTTGAAAGTTGTGAATGGTAATTTTGGATAACTGCAATAAAAATTTTTTATGTACATAACAGTACTTCTACTCCACAGAATGTCCTGGTAAGATGAGAGACGCTAAGATTTTTCAAAATAATCACTTCAAGCAAAACTATTTCTGGACTTATCCAATATTCGGATACAAAAGTCAAGACATTCTACCCAACAGTGCTTTAAGGTGCATATTTGTTTTAAATAAGTGTTAATCGATGAAGAATAGTCATATAATCAACATTTCTTGTATATCAGCAGTGTTCAAAAAGTAGGGTTTGGTTTGTTTATCTTAAATATGAATATCTAACTGTGAGACACAGTGTTATCTTCTAGGTAAGTGAGTTAAAAAATGGTTCTTGATCACTGCTTAGCATCTATTTGAGAGTTTGTGATAGTAAAAGAAAAAAAGAATCTTCATTTCAGGTTGAGGCAATGTCTGCAATAGATAAGTCTGTAACCTATAAATCTCATTATTGTCCAGTTGTAATATTAATAGACACTTAAAATGAAAAATACCTGTAAAAATAAGTGACTAGATGATTAAAATCTTACACACATATCAACTCTATAACAATGATTTGTGAATCCAGTTTGCTAACGCATTACACCATGTGAAGTACACATAGGTTAGTCATTTAGTCATTTACTAAACTGAGCTGAGATGTACACTCAGTGAGAATCAAACTCCTTGTAATTGTTTGCTAGTATAACATGCTAACCATTAAACTCAGTAAGGTGCCTCAGAAAATACATACTCAGATTAGACACAGAGAAATATGATATCTTGTGAGGAGGTTCAATCTCACAACTCAGAAGTAATTGATCTTTAGATTTACTTGTTAACCATTACAAAGTAAATGACTAAATGTAACTTAGAATTATAAGGTCCATGCAATGAGGACTGAATTATAGTTGGATAGATCTGAACAGACTTACATAGATAGATCTGAACAGATTAAGATAGATACATACATAGAAAATAGATTGATAGATAGATAAGCAAATGTAATAAGACAAAGGAATATATTTCTTTATGATAGCTTTAATTATTGATTGTTATCCCTGGTTTTAATCTTATGCATCATCAAGGATAAAGGTTTTCTGCAAAATATAGAAAAAGCTTTGATAATATTTGATATACCACATCAGAAGTGACGAAAAATGAACCTATAGCATAGCATATCCATTGCAAATATTACACAGTGTTGAATGTGCTTGTTTCATGATGAGGAGTCCATATATCAAACTTTGAAATGAGCAGGTAGTACTAACTGGCTGTTTAACTCACCCCTGGAAACTCTCTACCTCCCTTGATTTTTGGCATCCAAAATGTGTTGTGTCTTTGTCTATTAAGGTTTGGGGGGCCTTGCCCCAACTATAGGCTTGTACCCATGTGTTTACGTAGCCTTTTCTAGCCCTAACCACGAGGCTATATACAGTAAGTCACTTTCTATTCTATAAGAACTCTAGCATATCCATTCTTTATATTTCAATTGTCATTTGTATTGGATGTATAATTTGAGTTAGCTATTTTCCAACATATAAGATGCACATTTCATTAAACAAAAAAGATCATGCAAATATTACAGTGATGAATGTGCTGGTTTTATTATGAGGAGTCCATATACCAAACTTTGAAATGGCAAGTATGGGTCTTGGATAAGTTGTAGTAGGCATTAATCCTTTCAATCTCCTTGTATTTCCTATGTCTTATCTACTAGGAGTTGTAATGGTCAGCTCTCTAAATGTTAGTGTCCTGAGTATGATATTAAACTGCATTTTAATGGTGAAGTTCCAATTCTGGAGCTCTGGGGAGTGTGGGGTACTCCTTCATTGCTATTAATCCCAAGTCCACTCTGACCCGGAGTGGTAGCACCTGTTAGGGCCCATCTATGATTTTAAATAGATTTAAAAAATGAGTCTAAAAAATTAGTTTAAAAATTGAATACCCACAAGAAAGATAAAACAAAAATATATTCAGCATAAATAACCCAAGGGTTGACATGCCATAAAATCTAGCCAACCAATTACTAAACATCACCCTACACTGAGGCATCTGTGTGGCATCATATATATCATACAAATGCAAAAAGATCTGTTTTCTCCATATTGGGGTGATTTATGGAATTTACCAAGCAAAAAGTATCTGATATTTTTTTGTATGTTGGGTCATAGATTATACATACACAAAAAGTCAGTTTTCTCCACATGGTGGAGACTTATGCAATTATCAGCAGAGCTGGTCTGATATTTTTATTTGTTTATATCATAGGTTATGTACATTTACCATGGCCTATTTCTGGACCAGATAGAAACTCAGGGGGAGAAAAAAAAATTTTAAAAATATTACAAACTTAACTATTTCAATTCTCTACATTATTTGGAAAGTAATATCATAGAATTAAATGTTTTTCAAAATGCTGGTGCTGGTCATCAGTATTGGTTTTTCTAAGAATTAAGGATATACAGACATGTATCTGATCCAACTTTTAACACAACAGAAGTGGCTCATCATAGCAAGATTTATGTTAGAGCAATAGCATTAAAATGTTGTAATTTAGAGGATAAAATAATTTTTAACCAGTCTAGAATAATATTGTGAAGTCTGAGGTCACTCAAGCCAATCATTACAATTTCTAAGGGGAGATAAATATGAATATAAAATGGGTACTTCCTCTTATTGATTTATTTTAAATTAATCAACAGGTATTAAATAATATATGACTTTATACATATATTGGTTATGCAAAATTATCTCTCGATGGAAGCTTACGGTCAAGTGACATTGAAAGCATCAGTTTCCACAAGATCACCAAAGTTAAGCAGCGATGACTCTGTTCAATACTTAGATAGGTGACCATTTAAGCAATAGCGGTACTGTAAGTAACCTGATATCAAAATGACTTGATTTGGCATTAAATGACCCAAAAGGGTTGATATGCCATAAAACAAGACAACCAATTCTCAACAGAAAAATAAGAAACTTAATAATATAGTGTCTGAGATTGCACTCACCTTAATTATTACAATTTCCCAAGGGGCATAACTCATCATCATCCGACCCTATTGGTCCTTGCTCTTGGCAAGTCTTTAGACGGCATCCAGTGTTTGCACAGAGCAAACAATGGATGTAAGTTTTGTTGAACAGCCAACACTGGTGTGTCCATAGGAGAATATCACTTATGAGTTCTCCTTACTTCTAAATATTAATAGTATTTGAAAATTATTGAATAAAACAACAGCACAGAAATGTACACCATGAATATTTGAAGATATTAAGAATTTGAAACATTGAAACTTTTACAAATTGACATGATTTGCATTAAATGACCTGAAAAGGGTTGATATGCCGTAAAACAAAATAACCAAGCCCAATCATTTATATCAAGAATTTGGATCTAATTTCACATTTGTGTGTATCCAACCACCTCCCCCTAATTATAATTCAGTTGCAAATTGGACAGGGAATTGCTTTATTTTCTAAGTTAGATCATTTTTAGTGTATTGCTCTAATAAAATCTTGCTATGATGACATTTACTACAGTTACACATGCACACACACACACATATATATATATAATATATATATATATATATATATAGAGAAGAGAGAGAGAGAAGAGAGAGAGAGAGAGTGAGAGAGAGAGTGAGAAATAGATGGCAATTGCTATATTTCCATCACATTGTTTATAATGGCTTATATCTTATTTTAACATTTAACAGTCAGTAGAGCCTTGGAACCACAAGGTTCTGAAAGAGAATAACTTCCTCGCTGTCCAGCTGATACTCACAATAGGCCAGTCCACTACTTTACTTACTCTAAGATGACTCTTGAAAACAGAACTTGAATTCATAGGCATCAGATAGATACGAGCATAATGAGAATGTCAGAGATGGATGCATTGATAACAATGAAATCTTCACAAAAGTTAGATTTTATGTTGTAGAAATAGGAAACATTTAAATTCAATACATTTTTCTCAACTTTGAGATAATCTTATTTCTCTCTCACACCAAAACTTTACTTTTTCATATATTCACTTTTAAAAAGAGTTGTCGTAGTTAGTCATAAAAATTTATGACTTGTAAATCATGTTTTTCACTCTTGTTTGAAGTGAGTTTTCATATTAGAAATCCCAAGATAACCTTTTACTTCAATGAAAAAAAAAAAAAAAACTAGCTGAAAGGATAAAACATTGTCTTTTTCAATGATGACATTTTTTTTCTCTTTTTTTTTCATTTCCAGCCACACAAATACTTTATTCAATTATCAATTTTAGCACTGAACATAGAATGGTCAAAAAAATTCATTTGTAGAAGTTCATTTGTGGCTCCTTATTCCCAACAGAATCAACACATAAGAGTTGTGGAATGCTTTTATACAAATACCAACCCATAGGTTATTGCCGAGGTGTGTAGAGATAAATAGAGTTGATCAAAAAAAGCGAAATTAGACTTTACTGACCAAGGTGGAAATTAACTTGCAGCTTGGTAGAAATCAAGACCTGCACAATGTGAATATGGTTTTAGAAACCTTCTGGGAAATCACTTTACTGCAAGCCAGCAAATGAAAGTGTTGTGATCACTGTTGGTCTGATGAATTCTACACTTTGTCTGCAAAGAGAAAACAGTGCCAGTCACGGGAGATGTTATTATCTGTATTATTGCAACCTCCTTATTCACCTTTGTTGTATTAGAAAGGTTGTTTTCTGATCAAGAGTCAGTTTTATTCTGATAATCCCAGTGTTGGTGTGAGAGATTTCTGAATGACAGTAAATATTTGCTAGTTTATAAAGAGAATAAAGATGCAAGGATAAAAACAGCATCTTTGTTGAACTTAGGAACACAGGGAAAATGGAATTCATCATCAATATCATCATCTTACAACAGCATATATCTCTATGACTCTTCCTCACCACTCATCTCTATCAACCATTGCTCATGTGAGGTCCTCAGCATTCAGTATCCATGCAGAGCTGATTGATGTAGGTTTTTACTAGCCAACCCATACTGGTGTGTCCATGTGTAGGTGCCAACAGAATAACATCACATATAAGCTCATCCTTGCTTCTCTAGTAGTGTCCAGAATGTTTTACCAAGATGGTTTATGTGATAGGAGGCAAGTGGCCATACAGTTGCTATTTAATGGGATGCTAATTCCAAGATTTGTTCAAGACAGCATACAAAATCCTTGTACAGTTCCCATCTAGCTTTTTATCCAAGTATTTTGTTAGAGTCCAAGTGGTGCTGCCATACTGTAGCACTGACATGGTTACAGCTTAAAAGAATTTTCGCTTCATCTTATCAGAGAGATAAGATTATTTTCTTCTTTCTTAGTTTTGTTTTTGTTTTGTCATCTGAATTAATGGATAGATTCAGGAAGTATTTTTATTCTAATACCATCTACCAAGCGACAGAGCAATTCGTTTTTGTTTACTAGAAAACAAGTATGAATTATTATCCAATAAAAAAAGGAAATTTCTTATTAATAATAAATGAATTTTTTTTAAATATTTTAATTCAGAACAATTATGATTTATCCAAGACAGGACAAGAATGTTATTTATGGAATTTATATTCTGAGAAGGTCATTTTTGTAATCATATATATAAATTCTATCAATAATATACATTATAAGTATATCATGGTTTGGTCTCTATATGAACTTAAATAAAATGGAGTTTATATGTTTTAAACACAGAGATATGTCCACATTGGATGATTGTTTTGTTTTACAGCATATCAACCTTTTTCAAGTCATTTTGATATTAGGTTGCTTACTGTACATGCTGCTGCTTAAATGGTCACCCAACTAAGTATTGAAATGGCTCATCACTGCTTAATTTTAGTGATCTAGTGGAAACTGTTGCTTTCAATGTGACTTAACTGTAAGCTCACAGCCTCTGAAATTTGTAGACCAGATCAGATTCCCAGATAATTATATCTCATTTAGCAATATCAGTATATGCATAGGAAAGGTATGAACTGCTATAGACAGATTATCAATCATGTGGAAATCTGATCCCTCTTGATAAGATAAAGTTAGAATTCTTCCAAGCTGTAACCATGTCAGTGCTACTGTATGGCAGCACCACTTGGACAACAACAAAAACACCTAGAGAAAGAGTTACATGGGAACTACACAAAGGATTTTCCATGCTGTCTTGAACAGCACCCCTCAAAAAAGCAACTGTACAATCACAAACCATCCAAGTAAGACAAAGAATGCATACTGGATACTGAGGGAGAAGCAAGGAAGAACTCATAAGTGACTTTCTCTTCTGGAAACCTACACAAAGATACACCAGTGTAGGCTGACCACCAAAAATCAATCAGTTCTGGATGCTGTGTTGAATACCTGCCAGAGGCAATGATTTATAGGGATAGGTAGTGAGAGAGAGCCATGGGTATCTGTGCTGTCAGCACAACCTGATGATGATGATAAGTATATAATATATATAATCATAAAAATGATATTATATATACTATACTATTATATACATTGTGCAATCAGTGTAATATGATTATATTAATGATATTTTTTATATCAATAAATTATAGAATTAATATCAATAGATTTATATTCTGAGACAGTCAGCTATTTAGATACTAACACAGATCAGTAAGTTTTAATTAAGTGCAGAAATATAGAAACTTTGGATATGTAGCTTCAGGAATATTGCTCTAACTAAAATTAGACATTTTGGTAATAGATATTTTGGTGCCAGTTATTTTAAAGACGAAAAAGACTTTTTGTAGCCTTAGAACATTTTTATGTCATGCAAAATCAGAATTTTAATTTCATGCGTCAAGATTTAAATTTTTCCAGATTAACCCTATTTTTAATCAAATTATAGTAATTCAAATAAAGATGTCAGTTTAATTTAGCACAAGGCCAAAAAATATGGACACCCTGTTAGAACTAAGAGATCACTAAAAATGGTCTGCTTGCTTAGCATGCTAACCATGGAGATGCCTGATTATTGATTAGGGTTAGTCTATTTCAGTACATGGCTATGAATATGGGGCACTCAGTGAGAATCAAAACTCATTAACAATTCTCTAGTGGTTTAAATTGCTAACCATGGACATGCCCAATCTTTTACTAAGCTCAATATAGTTCAGTACAAGGCTAAATGTTTAGGGTACCCTGTGAGAATCAAACTCACTAACAATGCCCTCCTAATCTAGTTAGCTAACTATTATCCCATATCCTAAATAAATGTATAGTTTGTTTATACTAGTCTGGTTTTCCGACGTATGAGAGGGGATATGATTGAAGCCTACAAATACACGCATGGTTTTTATTCAATGAACTCTGACCTACTAAACATTGCTCAAAATACCTATACAAGGGGACATAAATTAAAACTCCTTAAAAAATCTTGTAAAGCAAACGCAAGATAAAATTATTTTAGCTACAGAGTGGTGAATACATGGAATAAACTACCTTCATCAGTAGTGAATGCCCCATCTCTAAACTCCTTCAAGGCAAGGTTGGATAATCTGTGGAATGACATTAAATATTCTGTGGATTTAAAATGAATATTTATTAGGAACAGCTGACAGGTCTCAGAACTAATATACTAGCTGAAAAGATATTATTATTATTATTATTATTATTATTATTATTATTATTATTATTATTATAGATATTTATTTGAATTCCTACTCATTATTTTAGGTTTTAAAAGGAAAAATATATATAAAGCCTGAGGTTAGTATTATTATTGTTTAAATACTTTTAGCAACAGATAATAGGTGCCAAATTGTCCAGTGCCCAGAATGTGTCCAGAAAGTCCTGATCAGTGCACTAGTCATTTACTCAAACTGTTGGCCATGGGTAGGGTGTGACACAAGTCGCAAGAATTGGGCCTCTAGAAAAAGATCAAATTTCCTATTCAGTTGATGATGTCAGACTTGCTTGTTATACCACAATAGGATTATTACATTAGACATGTATATATCCTTATGTTTGTATTTATCCAGCCCCTCCTCTACGGGCAGGATTTGACACAAGGTCACTTGTTTAAGCAGAGTAAAGCTGGTTTGTATTGAGAGTTTTCCTTTTCTAGACTCGTTGACTAGATAACCCAGCCTACCCTACTATTTACTCATAGCTGGGGGGGAACAAGTGGATTCATGCCTTTTTCAAACTCTCTATTCAGTAATAATGAATGCTGTGTGACTAGCTTCATAACCATTACACTATGATAGGATGCCCAATCATTTGCCAATAATATGTGCTAATAAAAATAAATAAAAAACTAATAATTTCAAAAAATCTGCACATTAGATTACAATTTCACAGTAATCTTGTTTTTAGAAGAATGGTATAAATGAAATAATTCATAAGTGTTAAAATCTGGCAATGTTTAGTAGTTAGTTTATTATTATTTTATTATTATTATTATTATTATTATTATTATTAATCACAGTAATGGTACTAATAATTTTCTTAAATATTCACCTTTTTAAGAGAGAAGTGAAAAGCTTTCCCTATTTTGGAAGCCAGTGAGTTGAATGCCAACAATATAAAAAAAAGTCTCCATTTCCTTATCAGTAGCTTCAGGAATTCCAAGCTGAAAATTTTTTATTTATTTTTATATTATTATATTTGGTCATGGAATAATAAATTCTGGCCACAAGTCTTTTTTTTCAGAATTCTGGTAAAAATTCTGGTATCTTAGAAAATATGTGAACTCACGTTAGATATGAAAAATATCCAGAAAAAAAACATAAAACTCTAAACAAAATAATAATATAATTAAGTTATGAAAAAAAATATCTCTGCATAGTAACTTAGATATGCCCAACAAAATGATTAGGAATCAATATTTGTGTATATATATATATATATATATATATATAGTGTGTATGTGTGTGTACTCATAAGCATATAAAACTAAATCTCTGTTTTTATATTTATGTATATATATATATAATATATATATATATATATATATAGATATATATACACATGCACATACATTTATATATGTCCTGTGCCATTTGCTTCCAGATTAAATTTTAATTTGAAAGATATAATTCTTTATGCAATTACTTGTATTTCAATAAGTGAGTATTTGGTTAGCATATATATATATACATATATATATATATATATATATATATATATATATATATATATATATATAAGCATTATTTTCACCTTGTCATTTTGCTTTTTTTATCATGGTGGTGAATCTATTTTATAACAGCTTTTGATTTCACTTTTTTTAAACATATATAAATATATATGTATATATATATGAGTTATAAATTTATCTTTATATGAATATGTAATACACATGTATATGTACACATTATATATATATATATATATATATATATATATATTGAGTGGTATCTTAAACAAATCATAGAAACAGCACCCCACAAGAAAGCTGCTGTATGGCCATTTGCCCCTTGCTATACAAACCATCTGAGTAAGACAAGCAAAATATGCTGGACACGGCTAGAGAAGACACACTCACAAAACATTTTCCTGTAGACACCAGTTTATGCCAACTAGCAAGAACCAACATCAATCAGTTCTCTGCAGATTCTGGATGCTGTGCAGAGGACTTTCCAGGAGTGATGATCAGTAGGGACAGTTGCAAGAGAGTCATGGATATCCACACTGCCAGCACCACCTGTTTGTCATGATGATGATGATACACACACACACACACACACACACACACACACACACACACACATAAATATATATATATATAAAGGAGTTAAGGATTGAGTAAATCTGACCAAATCTGGTTGAAAATAGAGGAAAAGTGGATATAACAACACAGCAATTAAATTTAATTGATATTTTGCCTGGGTCTCTAGTGAGGCTTCCTCAGAATTTATTATGAAGATAAATGCTTTTTACAGTCTGCTTTTATACTGAAAAATTAATTTTTTGGTGCTGGTAAGGGATGGAAAGAGGGGAGGGTTTGGGTGTTTGGTACAGAGAGAGGAAGTGAAAAAAGGAGGGATGGGTTTAATTTGTGGGGTATGGTATTTTTATGGGGTCAATTTATTACCTTTGAAGAAATTTGATAGCCAGTGTATGATGGCTGTTGTCAGTGAATGTTTGTGAACCTGGCTGATTGGAATATTTTTGTTTGAATATATTTTAGAGAATTTTTTTGTGAATTTTTAAAATCTGTTTTTTAGAATATTACAGTTTCTTTATACTTATATAATTATATGGGTCATCTCAGTTTATTATGCATAGATACTTTTGAAATCTATATTAGAAAATAACTCATCTTGTAAAAAATTTACAATAATGTATATGGATGAATACATTACAGTATATATCACATATATGCATATTAATGCTATATATTGATAGGATATAACACCCATTTCCACTTGCATGCATAAATATATCACAATATCAAAGCACTGCATAATTCTAAGAATCATCAATGTGAACAAAATGTAGAATGAAAAACTGAAAATTTATTCAAAGCAAACACTATAAACAAATGAAATCTCTTTTTAAATCAGAAAGTTGCTGACATGTTGTTGTTTTTCCAAATCTGAAGATAGAAATGTTTTTGGGGGCAAATTAAATCAAGTATCCCAGATAAGCTCTAATCAGAAGGGTGGGAAAAGTCCAAAATCGTGGGTAGGCATTTAATCAAAATCTTTAACATCTTGGATTTCTTCATCTTAATTCTTCATAATTGGAAATTTGCAGAGGCTTTTTTCTCCTGGTGCTTATCAGACTCAGGAATCCTTAGCAAAAATGGATAGAATCTTTTCAGTTAGATTTCTTTTTAATTATTTAGTTTCCTGACTTAACTCATTGAGTAAGGAATAAATAATAAAGTGTTTTTTTAATGTTCCATAATACTAAATAATATCTATAATATGATACAGAGTGACCCCCCCCCCCGAAAAAAAAAACAGAATTTGGGTTCTGGGTTCTGTTTTTTAGAGGGATCACCTTGTAATATGGGAATTTCTGAAAGGATGAATGAATATGATTGATATAATAATAACATCCTTTTTAAAAGATTTATTCTTGATGCACTTAAAGACTGCCTAGTAAAATTGGTGACAAGTCATATTCAGTTTACAGAATTAGTATTGCAAATAAATGAAAAATAAGAAGTATGCTATAGCTAGTATTCAATAGTTATCTCCCTCGAAATATAATGTTTGGGATGAGGATGATTGCAGACTTCACTCTTATTAAATTGCCTTATCCGACAAGTTAGAGCTGTAGGGAGACAAACGTAAATGTCTTCTTTTGGATTGTGAACATGGCTTCCCACATCACTTGTCCATTGGTCATATAATTCAACCCCTTCAGACAGACTCTCTCTTTTATCCCTGGTTTTCAAATAGATTTAATTTATCTATATTTGCTCATCGCATATGATTGAAAGGGCACATTTCTCAGCTCTGTTCATAGAACAGAATAGAAACAATTGCTCTCCCAACTTTAGTATAGCATTTAGCACCTTGCCATGAGACACAGTAAGTCTATAATCATGGAGACACAGTAAGTCTTTTATAACCAATCTTGTTTATTCATGGAACATGTACCATTAACTTGTTTGGTACATAGGTATTCTGTTTATTTGGTTTTAAATATTATGTATATTAAACCTTTATACATGCATTGTTCATGTGAGTTAGTTGTATGTCTTTTCTTAGCAGACGTTTTTGGTGAGGGTCTTACCATCTGTAGGGAATACAGTTGACTTATTCTAAGACCCAAGAATTATTTATACTTATAATCATAATGTAAAATTGATAAAGAGGTGTATATATTTATTCACCAACTCCTCCACCATGAGCAGGATGTGACACAAGAACAATTTTCAAGTGGAGTTTAAGAACTTTGAATTAAGAGTTTTCCTTCTCCTAGACTGGTAGCTATAACAAGATTAAAGAGCCCAGTCTGCCATAATATTTACCCATAGTGGGAGGGAGAATATTTGGATTCATACCATTCCCAAGGGTATTAGCACTGTAAAATGAAACCAGCCTCGTCCAGAATTTGAAATGTTGCTGTGCCCATTTTCTATCAGTAAGGAGTCTTTATATCTTGCTGAACTTTTACTCAGGAAAAACTTTTTTTTTTAAGGATGAAAAATTTATATGTTTATTATATGAATAATTTTTTTAATGTTCAAATTTGAAATATAAATGAAGACAGGTTAACAGTTGTGCAATTTATATAATAAAGTAAAGGTCTCTTTTGTCAAGCTGACTTGGTGCCAATTCCTGGCACTTTTATATCAGCAAACTCAACACCTTTTAATCTGTAGTCTTTTTTTTTTTTGCCAAACACAAGATTGCACAAGTGTAGCACCTTCTATACCCACTAGATTTAGCTCTGTTCAAAGTTTTTCTTACTTTCTAAACTGTAAGTTCATCTTAAGTGTAAGATTTTGAGGATGTTGCAGACATTAAATGAAATATCATGGTGCAGCTTCACACCATATCACAAAGACAAATTTCAGGTGTGCTGCAACGAATGAAAACCTCACCAGAAAAAAAATGTCGAATTCCAAAGGGATTATTTTGAAGAAGATCAACATTTCATCCATTGTTCATTTCTGTTTTGGTAAATAGGGCTTCAAAGTTGATAATTTTAAAACACTCTTAAGATATCATTTTTAAATATTGTATTACTTTAATGAAAGCTATTGCATTTATGTATTCATTATTAATATCATGATTCAATAATTATTACTTAATATAAATACTCAATTTTCATATCCTGAAAAGTTTTCAATACTTGCTAGTACAACCTCCCCCCACCCCCCAAAAAAGCAAGATTTTTATAAGAATACATTGAGAGCTGTTGGTCATGGTTTTAAAATTAGTGTTTATATCAAGGTTATAAAAATAACTATTATAATGCTTTTAAGTAGTAAAGAAAAAGTAGCATTCTTGCCATAGGGTGTCTGCCAGAATTTTTATATTAGAAGGGAAGACAGATTATTAATAATAAGTGCAAGAGAAAAATAAAGACATGAAACTGAGTTCATTTTGCTGTTGGATTATTTTGTGATATAAGGCGTGCTGCAATCCACCACTTAAATTTATAGAGTAAGTGAGGTCACATGGTTTAAACCTCAACCAATCAACAGCCTGAATACGTGATTAGTTAACTATTTAATTGCTGATATTGAGAGCAGTTCATTTGCACTTTATTCTAAATTTACTTTTTTTTTTCTGTGTTTTTCATGGCTAAAAGTAATAAATTACTGTGAGCTAAGATGTGGTCTTTCCAGAAAAGTACCATATTTAACCGCTTATATGACGCACTGTTTTTCTCAACACATGTCTCAGAAAATCAGCCTGCTTCTTATAAGGTCATGGGTCAACAGCTTTGGATTAGTGGAGTTCTAGTGCTGCAGTAGCCCTTAAATTAAACTGCAAACATTTCCACAAATATAAACAAAGTCGCAATTGTTTCTATGGCAACTCTTTCCTAAGATAAAGATATATAAGAGTCATACAAACTAGTACTTCATATAAAATAACACCAGTCGATTAAGTGACAAAGCTTAACCATGCATGTACATTAAAAAACAAACATATTCAGGTTTTTAAATGTAAACTATTGGGATTTAATAAGGATCTGAATGCATATTAAACTTTAAAAATGTGTACATATTTACAAACCCCTCCACCCAAGTACAATGTGATACAAGGTCAATTTTTAGGCGGAGTTTAACAGGTTTGAATTCAGAGTTTTCTTCTCCTTGACTGGTTGCGTAACCAAGATTAAAGAGCCTAGTCCGCCTGCAAGTTACCCATAGCTGGAGGGAGAGCAGGTTGATGCATACCTTTCCCAAGGGTATTAGCGCTATGTCAAATGTAGACAGCCTCGATTTGATAGTGATGGGGAGGGACTACAAATGTCAGGTGAAAACATTCATAATTTAAAACGCGTTTATTTATGTTTTCAAAATGTCTTGCCAAATTAAAGTGTGTCTTATAAACCATCAAATATGGTATACACTCCAAGAATAATTAATCAATTAACATTAATAATGAAATAATTAACTCTAATTTTACAAGAACAAACTTGAACTTGGAATCAATAGTGAAAGGCTAGGATCAAATCTAAAAAGTAATATTGAATACAAGCCAGAAGTAAATACTATTATATTGCCAAATGTTTGGTCTCACATAGAACATTATCTACCCCCACCCCCACTGAAGTCATTATCATTTCACCTGACAGAAATTGCACATGAAGATCAAACCATTATTCATAAATTCTTAGTAGTGTCTGTCACTTTATAAACATTATAAATGATACTTGTTTATACAGATGAAATAACTCTGCTCCCAGTTGTGTTTCCATATCATGTAATTACATGAAGGATTTGCTTTAGGAGCAGATAAACTTTTTTAAACCTTAACAACAAGTGATTCATAGAGTAAATATCATTTGATCAGCGATAATAACTAGTGAAATCCCATTGCATTTCTATAATTTTTTCCTTTGCTGTTATCTTAACAATATGGTACAAGTTCCAAACAGATGTGTCAGGAAAGATTTTCTGTTTTTCACCCTTCTCCAGATAAATGTGGTTTGCCTAATGTAATAAAACCCATTGCCGAGATGCTATTCAATAAATTTGACAACTGGGCACTTCACCATTGACTACATCATCAGTTTTGGCACTCCAGGAAAAAAAAAAGTAGCTAATGTTATTAGTGATATGACGTGAACAGTCTGGTTTTGAATGTTTTGAATTGCATTTGGTGCAAAGCCAATGAGCAAAGCTTCTTCGGAACTAAGTCTGGATCTTGATATTACAGTGCAAACTTTTCATCTTCTTATTGTTTTTTTTCTTTATTATTTCAGTGGCTTCTTTAGTGCAGGCTTTTGTCTCATCTTTTGAACATCAAGTTCTGAACATTCACAATGATACATTTTTAGTGTTCATCTCTAATATGTATTTACCCAACCATGGACAGGATGTGGCACAAAGTCATTTTTAAAGTGGAGTAAAGCTGGTTTTAATTCAGAGTTTTTCTCCTTCTAGACTGGTTACCTAATCAAGTCTAAAGAACCTAGTTTTCCCAACCATTTATGGGGAGCCCCCTCATGGCATAGTAACTTGGCATGGCTATCAGTCTAGGAAAAGGTAAACTGAGTTCAAAACAGTTGTGCTCTACTTAAAAATTAATTTTGTGTCACATCCTGCTCATAGCAGAAGTGGTGGGTAAACTCTTAGTAGTATCTGTTAAGTCCCTATCCATGGGTCAAATAGTTCTGTTTGAAAAATTATTGGAATAGATGAAATTCTATAACTGTCCAAATAAATGAGTATCATTAACAGTCCATGCCAACTATGAGACCTATTTTGAGTTTTACTCAGAAAATGTTTACTGCTAGTTTAAACCCTCTATATCATTGAATAGAGCTTGTTGAAATCTTTCTCTTAGTCAAAATATATATTTTACTCTCCCTTCACTGGTCAAAGCTATATTTATATACCAATAACTTCAAAGCATTGTATTAAAAAAAACTGGCCTCAATGGGGTTGTGGACTGTAGATAGGAATAGTTACTTGAAACCATATAATTGCTTGTAAAAAAAAAAGGCAAAAAAAGAATGAGATATTAGCATTAAATAACTAACAAGAGTTAATATGCCATAAAACCAATCAACCAACCAACCTATTACATGCTTTGGAAGAATTAACTTCTCTTTGTATTGTTGAATTATCACAAAATTCTACAGGTGTATTATATACAAAAGCGAGGGAGTCTATTTACTTTTTCACTAGTGCTAGACCAAGGAGATTGTTTTTTTAATCTGAGGTGGAGCACCACACCTACCATCAGCTCCCCACTTTACCACACAGATTCAAGCTGTGTTACTCATGCATTGAGTGGCGAACCTGGTATCAAACCTGGTACCTTGTGGTTCCTTGGTGGATGCTCTACCAACTGAGCTAATAAAAGAGAACTTTTTTTCTTTTCTTTTTTCTTAATCAAGAATTAATCTGCTTAAATGTGGTAATAAATCCAACAACAAAAATGAAAGTTCACTTGAATAAACAAAATTTGTTCAGATTTGGCTCATTGTAACTTGTGGCTGTTACCAAAGCTAAAATTGACTCTATGAAATGGACAATTTTATAGAGAGCACAGCAGGCCATATACAATCCCAAAAGAGATCTTTAAAGATTGTTTTGGATAATGAAAGATATAAATGCTTAATGTTCCAATAAGAAGGATATTAGACATTATTACCCTTGCTCTTTGTTAATATTAGATATTTGGATGTTTTCCAGAATTGAGAGATTGCTCAGTTTCATTTAATTCCTAAAATCACTTAAACTATCTTCTTATATAGTTTATATGAAAGTGTGAAATATAATTAGATTGCTAAATTTGATAATTCCACCTTAACTGAAGGACTTAATTAGAAGAATCTTTATTTTATTTCACACTGAATCAAATCTAAATTCATGCTAAAAATCAAAGAAACCATTCCAAACTTAAATTTAAAAAAAATAAATATTCACTTTTATATATTTTTTTTTTTATAGTTGATTGAAATGCTATTGATATAAAAAACTGATCCCCACTTTATTTCACAGGTGAAAAAAAATTTCTTACAGATGAGAAAGGGGTTAATTTAATAGCTGATTGCAAATCAGCATTGATCCCTGAGAGTTATGTTAAATAATTTGGTTTTATTTTTTTGATGTGTTGATGATTCTCTTTGATTTGATAGAGCATTTTAATAGAAATTTTTAGTATTTTTTAAAAGGTTAATTATTTTGTAGTTTCAAGACTTTTTTTGAAAATACATTTGATAAAAAGGAATCAAAATTTTATAGAACTTAGTCAAGATTCTTTTAATTGAGTAACAGAGGAAATGCTTTTATAATCTTGTAAAGATTATTGTTTGAATCCTCCAACATATTAGGTAAATTAGAAAATTAATTTCTAAAGGACATTTCATACATGAGTATATATATATATATATATATATATATCATGAGTTTCAAAAGAAAGGAAACACTCAACGGCATGACTCTCAAGCCAGTGAACAATTCACGTACCTAGGTAGTAATATCTCATCCACAGAGAGCGATGTTAATACACGAATAGCAAAAGGCATGGTCCAGCCACAAACAAATTATCAGTCATATGGAGGTCCGATCTCCCTGACAAGCTGAAGCGGCGGTTCTTCCAGGCTGTGGTTGCATCAGGGCTGCTGTATGGCTGCACCACTTTGGACCCTAACGAAGCGTCTTGAGAATAAGCTAGTAATGGAAGCTGCACAAGAATGCTACATGCAGTCTTGACAAGTCGTGGAAGCAACCCCACAAGGAGGCAGCTGTACGGTCACTTGCCCCCAATCTCACAAACTATCAGAGTGAGATGGACAAAGGCATGCAGGACACTGCTGGAGAAGCAAGGACGAGCTCATAAGTGACGTTCTCTCTGTGGAAGCCAACACATGGACATGCAGGTGTGGGGCGGCTAGGCAAGGCCTACATTGACCAGCTATGCGAGGATGCTGGTTGCTCCTCAGAGGACTCCCAGGTGGCAATGAATGATAGGGAAGGTTGGCGAAGATTGTCATATGGAGATTGGCAAGCGTGACTGATGATGATGAAGATATATATATATAGTGTGTATGTGTTTAGTTGCTTATTTGTATATTATATGATGTGCATGTGTTAGTGCATAAGTGTGTAATATATATTGCCTGGAAATCTGCAGTGAATTTCTTACTTTGAAGCACCAAGGCCATTGAAAGTAAGTGAGGCACAAATGGTTTGGATTGTCCTAATGTGTAACCCAGGCCCTCTTGTGTCCACAGTGAAGGACAGAAGCTGATATGGTTTGGTCACATCTGAAAGTAGGATAGCTTATGGATCCGTCATTCAGCGACATTGTTCAAGGGAGTGAAGGCAGGTGTGGGTAATTCTGGAAGGGCTGGTCTGACAACATGACAATGCCAGAACTCTTGATGCAGACTGAAAACAGACTGCAGGAAAAAGGATTTCAGCTTTTTCCTGCACTCAAATGTAAATGGTCAGAAAGAGAAACCTAACCTGCTATTAGTGTGCATATAAATAGTATATATATATATAAGGGGCCCGGTTTAGCTCAGTCGGTAACAGTGTTTCAGCTAGAAACCACAGGTTCCTGTTCGATATCAGCCCCCGCAACTCAGCGTATTGAGTAGCACAGGGATCTGGCGGTAAAGAAAGGAGATGATGGTAGGTGTGGCGCTGTCCACCTCAAATGCTAAAAAATCTCTTGGTCTAGCGCTATTGAAAAGGGGATGACTCCCTCACTGTCCTGGCTGATACTAGACATTAGGCTGCCCCAACGACTTTACTTTTAACTTATTATATATATATAATATATAAATATACACAAACAGAGGGAGGGATGTAGCTATCTATAAAGTATTGGCCCTAACTAATGTCACCCTTAACAATTATTTACAAAAACTTGTTTGTTTTTTTTTGGTGGGGGTCTAAACTAATAGATACCATAAATTTATTATTACTTGTAGAACACATTATCCATCAAAACAATGTGTATAATGGTTGGGCAACCAGTCTCACACATTCACTTACTACGAAAGTGTATTCAATTCTCAATGGATGCCCATACTTGTGACATGTGTCCCATCCAACCTCATGCTGAATTCCTTTGGTTGAAATCCTGACATCAAAACTATATTTATTTCCAAATATAATTACCAACATATTAGAAAATGTATATATATCAACCCCTCCACCAAAACAATGATGTGACACAAGGGTAAGTTTTAAATGGAAGTTTTGATTCAAGCTTTTTCCTTCTTGACTTGTTTGCCATACCAAGGTTAAAGAGCCAGTCTGCCAACAATTTACCCATAGCTGGACGGGAGAATAGATTGGAACCTTTCACAATGTATTTGCACTATGTGAAATGCAAACAGCCTCATCACAGATTGAACCTTTGAAGATTTGTTGGTGGTGCTTGATGTACTGGGTCATGAAATGGTCTTGTCGACCCGAGTTCAGATCCTGGCGAGGCTACAGTTTCAACATAGCACTAATACCCTTGGGAGAGGTATAAATCAACTGCTCTCCCTCCAGCTACTGGCCTCTTTTGACTTGGGGTAGGCAACCAGTCTGAGGAGAATAGAAAAACTCTGAAATTCAAACCTGGTAAATCCACTTGGGTGGTCAACTACAGAATAAGCTCAGTCCCTACATTAGTGCATCATTTCATCTAATTTAAAATAATCTATAGTTCTCCATGTCCCTGTGACGAATATAACCATTACAACTTGAAGACTCTAAAAAAAAATGTTGAATATGTATATCCCAAAATAGATAAGAATCTTATTATTTGGGTTAAAATGTTCAGTAGCTGCTGCAATTTAGTAAATAATTAGTACCTAACAAATATCCATTTTAATGCATAAGTAAGTAATGGTCGTTGGGGTGGCCTAAAGACACTTCAGCCAGGACAGTGAGGGAGTCTATCCATTTTCACTAGGCACTAGCTAAGGAAACATTGTTGTTTCAGCATCTGAGGTAGAGTGCCACAGTTCTACCAACAGCTTCCCCACTTTACCCAACAGATCCCTGTGCTATCATGTGCTGAGTGCAGGCCAATATCCAAACAGAGTACCTTGTGGTTCCCAGGCCAAATGCTCTTACTCTAAGCTAAAAATGTTCTAATAGTATTTGTCTTTGTTTAGAAGAATTTTTAACTAAAAAAAAGATAATGCTGTACTTATTTATGCAAGTGCATGTGTGTTTATATATATAATTATTAGTAATATATAAATATATTATATATAATGTCTGGGCAAGTGGCATATCCCATTTGTTGAAGAAAACCATCCCTGATTAAATTGTCTCAATTACTTTCTGTAATATAATATATATATGATATATATAATAGTATCTGTGGTGAAGGCAATTAAATCAAGGGATGGTTTTTACTCAGCAAAATGATAGTGCCATTCCCAGTACATTATATATATATATAATATTATTATAATATACTCACACTATATATAAACACACATCACTGGCATAAATAAGTCAGCCATATCTTTTTTTTTTAGTTAAAATTCTGTCTAAACCAAACACAAATATTAACTATTAGAACATTATAGCTTAGATGGTAGAGCATTTGCTGGGAACCACAAGGTTTTTTTTCCTTCCCCCTTGGTTTGATAATTGGCCTGCTCAGCACATGAGTAGCACAGGGATCTGTGTGGTAAAGTGGGGAGCTGTTGGTAATGTGGCACGTCTACCCTCAGATGGCCGAAAAAACAATCCTTAGTCGTAAGTGCTAGTGAAAATGGGTAGACTCCTCACGCTCGCGTGATAGTGCTTTAACTTTTACTTATCAATTAATGGGAGTTATTGTTGGTACTATTATTTACTAATTCAGCAGCATCTGACAATTTGTGAACCAATATAAGATTTTATCTATTTTTGGACTACTACATATTCACATTTTTGTTTAGAGTTTCAAGTGTAAAGGGGGTGGTTATCGTCTACAGGACATGAGAACTATAGATTATTTTAAATTAGTGAACTAGATCACTAATTACGGATGAGCTTTTATTCTAGTAGTGACCACCCCAAGTGGATTTACCAGGTTTGAATTCAGAGTTTTTCTTCACTTCTAGACTGGTTGCCTACCCCAGGTCAAGAGCCGCATAGCTGGAGGGAAGAGCAAGTTTGGATTTATAGCCTCATCCCAAAGGGTTAATTATGCTTATTGTGAACTGTAGCCTCGCCCAGGATTTGACTCGGTCGACAAGACCATTTTCTATGACCATTACATCAAGCCACCCACAAATCTTCAAGTTCAAATCTGTGAATGAAGGCTGTTTGCATTTCACATAGTGCAAATACCATTGTGAAGAGTCCAATTATTCTCCCTCCAGCTATGGGTAAAAGTTGTTGGGCAGACCTGGGCTTCTTTAACCTTGGTATGGCACCAAGTCAAAAGAAAAACTGAATTCAAAACTTCCATTAAAAACCTGACCTTGTGTCACATCATGTTTGGTGGAGGGGTTTGAAATATATACAGTTCAACCATATTGGTAAATAATTTGGAAATAAATACTATGTTTGATTAGTAAGTATTTCCCAAAGAATTTCAGCATGAGTTGGATGGGACACAAGTCACAAGTTGGGGCATCCATTGAGGAATGAATACACTATTCAGTAGTATGAAATGTGTGAGACTGTTGCCAACCATTACAACATGTTTTGATTGTATAATTGTTCTTACAAAGTATATAATAATTAGGTATCTGTAGTTTTAGAACCCCACCAAAAAAAACAAACAAGTGTTTTGTCACATTAATTGTTAGGGTTGTACTGTATTTAATGGGCAATACCATATGAGATAGATCATCCCTCTCTGTTTTTGTATATATATATACTATGATCAGTATATATATATAAGTAAAAAAGTAAAATCGTTGGGCAGCCTAATGTCGGTATCAAGCCACAGTGAGGGAGTCTATCCCCTTTTCCAATAGCGCTAGACAAGGAGATAATTTTAGCATTTGAGGTGGAGCGCCACATACCTACCCATCATGCTGTCTTTACCGCGACAGATCCGTGAGTGCTACTCATACGCTGAGTTGACGGGGCTGATATCGAACTAGCGAGACTTGTGGTTCTAGCTGTAACACTGGTACCCAGGGATCTGAGTGTCTAGTCAAGACGCGCTCGTACTCACTAAGAGAATGATATTAGTATATATATATGCACACTAATGCAGTTAGGTCTCTTTCTTGACATTTACATTTGAGTGAGAAAACAGCTGAAATCCTTTTTCCTGCCAGTCTGTTTTCAGTCTGCATCAAGATTCTGGCATCGCTCATGTTGTCAGACCAGCCCTTCCAAGAAATCCCACACCTGCTTCACTCCCTTACCAATGCCTGAATGACGATCCATATAAGCTATCCTACTTCATGAATGTGACCGAAACCATATGCACTCTGTCATCTTCACTTGTGGACACAAGAGGGCCCTGGGTACACATAGGACAATCAACATGTTCGTCACTTACTCAATGGTCCTTGTGCTCAAAGTAGAAAATTCAACTGCACGTTCTCAGGCAATATAATATAACACACTTGATGCCACTATACACATGGCACACTATATATTTACACAATCTAGCACTACACCTACACACTTATATATATTCATATCATCATCTCATCATTGTCCCTTGCCAATCTCCATATGACAATCTCTCGCCAACCTTCCGCTATCCAATTCATTGCACTGGGAGGTCCTCTGAGGAGCAACCAGCATCCTCGCATAAGCTTGGTCAATGTAGGTTCTTCCTACGCCCACACCTGCACTGTCCATGTGTTGGCTCCACAGGAGAACGTCACTTAATGAGCTCGTCTTGCTTCTCCAGCAGTTCTGCATGCCTTGTCCATCTCACTTCTGATAGTTATGTGTAGATGGGGGCAGTGACCGTACAGCTTGCCTCCTTGTGGGTGCTGCTTCCACGACTTATTTCAAGACTGCATGTACATTCTTGTGCAGCTCCTCCTAGCTTATTGCCTCGGAAAGACGTTTCGTTAGGGTCCAAAGTGTGCAGCATAACAGCAGCCCTGATGGCAACCACTCCTGGAAGAACCGCCGCTCAGCTTGTCAGGAGAATCGGACCTCATTTTTTTTCTTTTTGTATGACTGATAATTTGTTTGTGGCTTGACCATGCTTTGCCTACTTCGTGTATTAACATCGCTCCTCTGGTGGTGAGATGATACTACCTAGGTAACGTGAATTGATTTCTACTGGCTTGAGAGTCATGCCGTTGAGTGTTTCCTTTCTTTTTGAACTCATGATATTAGTATATAAGTATATATAATATACTCATGTATGAAATGTCCTTTTAGAATTAATTCTTTCTAATTTACCTAATATGTGGAGGAATTTCAAACAATAATCTTTACAAGTTTAAAAGCATTTCCTCTGTTACTCAATTAAAAGATCTTGACTAAGTTCTAAAAATTTTGATTCCTTTTTATCAATGTATTTTCAAAAAAGTCTTGAAACTACAAATAATTAACCTTTAAAAAATACTAAAAATTTCTATTAAATGGCTCTATCAAATCAACAGAGAATCATCAACACATCAAAAAAATAAACCAAATTTAATCTACTCTTCAGGGATCAATGCTGATTTGCAATCAGCTTTAAATTAACCCCTTTCTCATCTGTAAGAATTTTTTCACCTGTGAAATAAAGTGGGGAATCAGTTTATTATATCAATAGCATTTCAATTCAACTATAAAAAAAAAATAATAATAACAAGTTGAATATTTATTTTTTAAAATTTAAGTTTGGAATGGTTTCTTTGATTTTAGCATAATAAAATGAATTTAGATTTTTGAATTCAGTGTGAAATAAATAAAGATTCTTCTAAATTAAGTCCTTTCAGTTAGGTGGAAATTATCAATTTAGCATCTAATTATATTCCCACTTTCATATAAACTATATAAGAAGATAGTTTTAAGTGATTTTGAGGAATTAAATGAAACTGAGCAATCTCAATTCTGGAATCCCAAATATCTAATATTAACAAGAGCAAGGGTAATAATGTCTAATATCCTTCTTTATTGGAATTAAGCATTTATATTTCATTATCCAAAACAATCTTTAAAGATCTCTTTCGGGATTGTATATGGCCTGCTGTGCTCTCTATAAAATTGTCCATTTTCATAGAGTCAATTTTAGCTTTGGTAACAGCCACAATTACAATGAGCCAAATCTGAACAAATTTTGTTTATTCAATGTGAACTTTCATTTTTGTTGTTGGATTATTACCACATTTAAGCAGATTCAATTCTGATTAAGAAAAAAAGAAAGAAAAAAGTTCTCTTTTATTAGCTCAGTTGGTAGAGCATCCACAAGGAAACCACAAGGTACGCAGGTTTGATACAGGTTTTCGCCAACTCAATGCATGAGTAACACAGCTTGAAATCTGTGTGGTAAGTGGGGAGCTGATGGTAGGTGTGGTGCTCCACCCTCAGATTAAAAAACAATCTCCTTGGTCCTAGCATCTAGTGAAAAAGTAAATAGACTCCCTCGCTTTGTATATAATACACCTGTAGAATTTTTGTGATAATTCAACAATCAAAGAGTTAATTCTTCAAAGCATGTAATAGGTTGGTTGGTTGATTGGTTTTTATGGCATATTAACTCTTGTTAGGTTATTTAATGCTATATCATTCTTTTTTTGCCTTTTTTTTTACAAGCAATTATATGGTTTCAAGTAATATTCTATCTACAGTCCAACCCCCATTGAGGCCAGTTTTTTTTAATACAATGCTTTGAAGTTATTTGGTAATAAATAGCTTTGACCAGTGAAGGGAGAGTAAATATATATATTTTGACTAAGAAAAGATTTCAACAAGCTCTATTCAATGATATAGAGGGGTTTAAACTAGCAGTAAACATTTCTGAGTAAACTCAAATAGGTCTCATAGTTGGCATGGACTGTTAATGATACTCATGTTATTTGGACAGTTATAGAATTTCATCTATTCCAATAATTTTTCAAACAGAACTATTTTGACCATGGATAGGGACTTAACAGATACTACTAAGAGTTTCCACCACCACTTCTGCTATGAGAAGGATGTGAACAAAATTATTTTTTAAAGTAGAGCACAACTGTTTTTGAAACTCAGTTTTACCTTTTCCTAGACTGATAGCCATGCCAAGTTACTATGCTATGAGGGGCTCCCCATAAATGGTTGGGAAAACTAGTTCTTTAGACTTGATTAGGTAACCAGTCTAGAAGGGAAAAACTCTGAATTAAAACCGAGCTTTACTCCACTTTAAAATGACTTTGTGCACATCCTGTCCATGGTTGGGTAAATACATATTAGAGATGAACACTAAAATGTATCATTGTGAATGTTCAGAACTTGATGTTCAAAAGATGAGACAAAGCCTGCACTAAAAGAAGCCACTGAATAATAAAGAAAAAAACAATAAGAAGATGAAAAGTTTGCACTGTAAATATCAAGATCCAGACTTAGTTCCGAAGAAGCTTTGCTCATTCTTTGCACCAAATGCAATTCAAACATTCAAAACCAGACTGTTCACGTCATATCACTAATAACATTAGCTACTTTTTTTTCCCTGGAGTGCCAAAACTGATGATGTAGTCAATGGTGAAGTGCCCAGTTGTCAAATTTATTGAATAGCATCTCGGCAATGGGTTTTATTACATTAGGCAAACCACATTTATCTGGAGAAGGGTGAACAAACAGAAAATCTTTCCTGACACATCTGTTTTGGAACTTGGTACCATATTGTTAAGATAACAGCAAAGGAAAAATATATAGAAATGCAATGGGATTTCACTAGTTATTATCGCTGATCAAATGATATTTACTCTATGAATCACTTGTTGTTAAGGTTTAAAAAGTTTATCTGCTCCTAAAGCAAATCCTTCATGTAATTACATGATATGGAAAACAACTGGGAGCAGAGTTATTTCATCTGTTAAACAAGTATCATTTATAATGTTTATAAAGTGACAGACACTACTAAGAATTTATGAATAATGGTTTGATCTTCTATGTGCAATTTCTGTCAGGTGAATGATAATGATTCAGTGGGGGTGGGGGTAGATAATGTTCTATGTGAGACCAAACATTTTGGCAATATAATAGTATTTACTTCTGGCTTGTATTCAATATTACTTTTTAGATTTGATCCTAGCCTTTCACTATTGATTCAAGTTCAAGTTTGTTCTTGTAAATTAGAGTTAATTATTTCATTATTAATGTTAATTGATTAATTATTCTTGGAGTGTATACCATATTTGATGGTTTATAAGACACACTTTAATTGGGCAAGACATTTTGAAAACATAAATAAACGCGTTTAAATTATGAATGTTTTCACCTGACATTTGTAGTCCCTCCCCATCACTATCAAATCGAGGCTGTCTACATTTGACATAGCGCTAATACCCTTGGGAAAGGTATGCATCAACTGCTCTCCCTCCAGCTATGGGTCTTGCAGGCCGGACTAGGCTCTTTAATCTTGGTTACGCAACCAGTCAGGAGAAGAAAAACTCTGAATTCAAACCTGTTAAACTCCGCCTAAAAAAATTGACCTTGTATCACATTGTACTTGGGTGGAGGGGTTTGTAAATATGTACACATTTTAAAGTTTAATATGCATTCAGATCCTTATTAAATCCCAATAGTTTACATTTAAAAACCTGAATATGTTTGTTTTTTAATGTACATGCATGGTTAAGCTTTGTCACTTAATCGACTGGTGTTATTTTATATGAAGTACTAGTTTGTATGACTCTTATATATCTTTATCTTAGGAAAGAGTTGCCATAGAAACAATTGCGACTTTGTTTATATTTGTGGAAATGTTTGCAGTTTAATTTAAGGGCTACTGCAGCACTAGAACTCCACTAATCCAAAGCTGTTGACCCATGACCTTATAAGAAGCAGGCTGATTTTCTGAGACATGTGTTGAGAAAAACAGTGCGTCATATAAGCGGTTAAATATGGTACTTTTTCTGGAAAGACCACATCTTAGCTCACAGTAATTTATTACTTTTAGCCATGAAAAACACAGAAAAAAAAAAGTAAATTTAGAATAAAGTGCAAATGAACTGCTCTCAATATCAGCAATTAAAATAGTTAACTAATCACGTATTCAGGCTGTTGATTGGTTGAGGTTTAAACCATGTGATCTCACTTACTCTATAATTTAAGTGGTGGATTGCAGCACGCCTTATATCAAAATAATCCAACAGCAAAATGAACTCAGTTTCATGTCTTTTTTTTCTCTTGCACTTATTATTAATAATCTGTCTTCCCTTCTAATATAAAAATTCTGGCAGACACCCCTATGGCAAGAATGCTACTTTTTCTTTACTACTTAAAAGCATTATAATAGTTATTTTTATAACCTTGATATAAACACTAATTTTAAAACCATGACCAACAGCTCTCAATGTATTTCTTATAAAAATCTTGCTTTTTTGGGGGGTGGGGGGAGGTTGTACTAGCAAGTATTGAAAACTTTTCAGGATATGAAAATTGAGTATTTATATTAAGTAATAATTATTGAATCATGATATTAATAATGAATACATAAATGCAATAGCTTTCATTAAAGTAATACAATATTAAAAAATGATATCTTAAGAGTGTTTTGAAATTATCAACTTTGAAGCCCTATTTACCAAAAGAAATGAACAATGGATGAAATGTTGATCTTCTTCAAAATAATCCTTTGGAATTCGACATTTTTTTTCTCTGGTGAGGTTTTCATTCGTTGCAGCACACCCTGAAATTTGTCTTTGATATGGTGTGAAGCTGCACCATGATATTTCATTTAATGTCTGCAACATCCTCAAAATCTTACACTTAAGATGAACTTACAGTTTAGAAGTAAGAAAAACTTTGAACAGAGCTAAATCTAGTGGGTATAGAAGGTGCTACACTTGTGCAATCTTGTGTTTGGCAAAAAAAAAAAAAGACTACAGATTAAAAGGTGTTGAGTTTGCTGATATAAAAGTGCCAGGAATTGGCACCAAGTCAGCTTGACAAAAGATACCTTTACTTTTATTATATAATTGCACAACTGTTAACCTGTCTTCATTTATATTTCAAATTTGAACATTAAAAAAATTATTCATATAATAAACATATAAATTTTTCATCCTTAAAAAAAAAAGTTTTTCCTGAGTAAAGTTCAGCAAGATATAAAGACTCCTTACTGATAGAAAATGGGCACAGCAACATTTCAAATTCTGGATGAGGCTGGTTTAATTTTACAGTGCTAATACCCTTGGGAATGGTATGAATCCAAATATTCTCCCTCCCACTATGGGAAATATTATGGCAGACTGGGCTCTTTAATCTTGTTATAGCTACCAGTCTAGGAGAAGGAAAACTCTTAATTCAAAAGTTCTTAAACTCCACTTAAAAATTGTTCTTGTGCCACATCCTGCTCATGGTGGAGGAGTTGGTGAATAAATATATACACCTCTTTATCAATTTTACATTATGATTATAAGTATAATAATTCTTGGGTCTTAGAATAAGTCAACTGTATTCCCTACGATGGTAAGACCCTCACCAAAAACGTCTGCTAAGAAAAGACTACAACTAACTCACATGAACAATGCATGTATAAAGGTTTAATATACATAATATTTAAAACCAAATAACAGAATACCTATGTACCAAACAAGTTAATGGTACATGTTCCATGAATAAACAAGATTGGTTATAAAAGACTTACTGTGTCTCCATGATTATAGACTTACTGTGTCTCATGGCAAGGTGCTAAATGCTATACTAAAGTTGGAGAGCAATTGTTTCTATTCTGTTCTATGAACAGAGCTGAGAAATGTGCCCTTTTCAATCATATGCGATGAGCAAATATAGATAAATTAAATCTATTTGAAAACCAGGGATAAAAGAGAGAGTCTGAAGGGGTTGAATTATCATATGACCAATGGACAAGTGATGTGGGAAGCCATGTTCACAATCCAAAAGAAGACATTACGTTTGTCTCTCTACAGCTCTAACTTGTCGGATAAGGCATTTAATAAGAGTGAAGTCTGCAATCTTCCTCATCCCAAACATTATATTTCAAGGGAGATAACTATTGAATACTAGCTATGCATACTTCTTATTTTTCATTTATTTGCAATACTAATTCTGTAAACTGAATACTTGTCACCAATTTTACTAGGCAGTCTTTAAGTGCATCAAGAATAAATCTTTAAAAAGGATGTTATTATTATATCAATCATATTCATTCATCCTTTCAGAAATTCCCATATTACAAGGTGATCCCTCTAAAAAACAGAACCCAGAACCCAAATTCTGTTTTTTTTTTCGGGGGGGGGGGTCACTCTGTATCATATATAGATATTATTTAGTATTATGGAACATTAAAAAAACACTTTATTATTTATTCCTTACTCAATGAGTTAAGTCAGGAAACTAAATAATTAAAAAGAAATCTAACTGAAAAGATTCTATCCATTTTTGCTAAGGATTCCTGAGTCTGATAAGCACCAGGAGAAAAAAGCCTCTGCAAATTTCCAATTATCAAGAATTAAGATGAAGAAATCCAAGATGTTAAAGATTTTGATTAAATGCCTACCCACGATTTTGGACTTTTCCCACCCTTCTGATTAGAGTTTATCTGGGATCTTGATTTAATTTGCCCCAAAAACATTTTATCTTCAGATTTGGAAAAACAAACACGTCAGCAACTTTCTGATTTAAAAAGAGATTTCATTTGTTTATAGTGTTTGCTTTGAATAAATTTTCAGTTTTTCATTCTACATTTTGTTCACATTGTTGATTCTTAGAATTATGCAGTGCTTTGATATTGTGATATATTTATGCATGCAAGTGGAAATGGGTGTTATATCCTATCAATATATAGCATTAATATGCATATATGTGATATACTGTAATGTATTCATCCATATACATTATTGTAAAAATTTTTTTACAAGATGAGTTATTTTCTCATATAGATTTCAAAAGTATCTATGCATAATAAACTGAGATGACCCATATAATTATATAAGTATAAAGAAACTGTAATATTCTAAAAAGCAGATTTAAAAAATTCACAAAAGAATTCTCTAAAATATATTCAACAAAAATATTCCAATCAGCAGGTTCACAAACATTCACTGACAACAGCCATCATACACTGGCTATCAAATTTCTTCAAAGGTAATAAATTGACCCATAAAAATACCATACCCACAAATTAAACCCATCCCTCCTTTTTTCACTTCCTCTCTCTGTACCAAACACCCAACCCTCCCCTCTTTCCATCCCTTACCAGCACCAAAAAATTAATTTTTCAGTATAAAAGCAGACTGTAAAAAGCATTTATCTTCATAATAAATTGTGAGGAAGCCTCACTAGAGACCCAGGCAAATATCAATTAAATTTAATTGCTGTGTTGTTATATCCACTTTTTCCTCTATTTCAACCAGATTTGGTCAGATTTACTCAATCCTTAACTCCTTATATATATATATGTGTGTGTGTGTGTGTGTGTGTATCATCATCATCATGACAAACAGGTGGTGCTGGCAGTGTGGATATCCATGACTCTCTTGCAACTGTCCCTACTGATCATCACTCCTGGAAAGTCCTCTGCACAGCATCCAGAATCTGCAGAGAACTGATTGATGTTGGTTCTTGCTAGTTGGCATAAAACTGGTGTCTACAGGAAAATGTTTTGTGAGTGTGTCTGTCTTCCTTCTCTAGCCGTGTCCAGCATATTTTGCTTGTCTTACTCAGATGGTTTGTATAGCAAGGGGGCAAATGGCCATACAGCAGCTTTCTTGTGGGGTGCTGTTTCTATGATTTGTTTAAGATACCACTCAATATATATATATATATATATATATATATATATAATGTGTACATATACATGTGTATTACATATTCATATAAAGATAAATTTATAACTCATATATATATACATATATATTTATATATGTTAAAAAAGTGAAATCAAAAGCTGTTATAAAATAGATTCACCACCATGATAAAAAAAGCAAAATGACAAGGTGAAAATAATGCTTTATATATATATATGTATGTATGTATGTATATATATGCTAACCAAATACTCACTTATTGAAATACAAGTAATTGCATAAAGAATTATATCTTTCAAATTAAAATTTAATCTGGAAGCAAATGGCACAGGACATATAAAATGTATGTGCATGTGTATATATATTATATATATATATATATATATATATATATATATATATATATATATATATATATATATACATATATATATATATATATATATATATATATATTATATATATATATACATATATAAAAACAGAGATTTAGTTTTTATATGCTTATGAGTACACACACATACACACTATATATATATACTATATATATACACAAATATTGATTCCTAATCATTTTGTTGGGCATATCTAAGTTACTATGCAGAGATATTTTTTTTCATAACTTAATTATATTATTATTTTGTTTAGAGTTTTATGTTTTTTTTTGGATATTTTTCATATCTAACGTGAGTTCACATATTTCTAAGATACCAGAATTTTTACCAGAATTCTGAAAAAAAAGACTTGTGGCCAGAATTTATTATTCCATGACCAAATATAATAATATAAAAATAAATAAAAAATTTTCAGCTTGGAATTCCTGAAGCTACTGATAAGGAAATGGAGACTTTTTTTTTATATTGTTGGCATTCAACTCACTGGCTTCCAAAAGGGAAAGCTTTTCACTTCTCTCTTAAAAAGGTGAATATTTAAGAAAATTATTAGTACCATTACTGTGATTAATAATAATAATAATAATAATAATAATAATAATAAACTAACTACTAAACATTGCCAGATTTTTAACACTTATGAATTATTTCATTTATACCATTCTTTACTGTGAAATTGTAATCTAATGTGCAGATTTTTTGAAATTATTAGTTTTTTATTTATTTTTATTAGCACATATTTTTGGCAAATGATTGGGCATCCTATCATAGTGTAATGGTTATGAAGCTAGTCACACAGCATTCATTATTACTGAATAGAGAGTTTGAAAAAGGCATGAATCCACTTTTTCCCCCCCAGCTATGAGTAAATAGTAGGGTAGGCTGGGTTATCTAGTCAACGAGTCTAGAAAAGGAAAACTCTCAATACAAACCAGCTTTACTCTGCTTAAACAAGTGACCTTGTGTCAAATCCTGCCCGTAGAGGAGGGGCTGGATAAATACAAACATAAGGATATATACATGTCTAATTAGAAGAGCATCCTATTGTGGTATAACAAGCAAGTCTGACATCATCAACTGAATAGGAAATTTGATCTTTTTCTAGAGGCCCAATTCTTGCGACTTGTGTCATACCCTACCCATGGCCAACAGTTTGAATAAATGACTAGTGCACTGTTCAGGACTTTCTGGACACATTCTGGGCACTGGACAATTTGGCACCTATTATCTGTTGCTAAAAGTATTTAAACAATAATAATACTAACCTCAGGCTTTATATATATTTTTCCTTTTAAAACCTAAAATAATGAGTAGGAATTCAAATAAATATCTATAATAATAATAATAATAATAATAATAATAATAATAATAATATCTTTTCAGCTAGTATATTAGTTCTGAGACCTGTCAGCTGTTCCTAATAAATATTCATTTTAAATCCACAGAATATTTAATGTCATTCCACAGATTATCCAACCTTGCCTTGAAGGAGTTTAGAGATGGGGCATTCACTACTGATGAAGGTAGTTTATTCCATGTATTCACCACTCTGTAGCTAAAATAATTTTATCTTGCGTTTGCTTTACAAGATTTTTTAAGGAGTTTTAATTTATGTCCCCTTGTATAGGTATTTTGAGCAATGTTTAGTAGGTCAGAGTTCATTGAATAAAAACCATGCGTGTATTTGTAGGCTTCAATCATATCCCCTCTCATACGTCGGAAAACCAGACTAGTATAAACAAACTATACATTTATTTAGGATATGGGATAATAGTTAGCTAACTAGATTAGGAGGGCATTGTTAGTGAGTTTGATTCTCACAGGGTACCCTAAACATTTAGCCTTGTACTGAACTATATTGAGCTTAGTAAAAGATTGGGCATGTCCATGGTTAGCAATTTAAACCACTAGAGAATTGTTAATGAGTTTGATTCTCACTGAGTGCCCCATATTCATAGCCATGTACTGAAATAGACTAACCCTAATCAATAATCAGGCATCTCCATGGTTAGCATGCTAAGCAAGCAGACCATTTTTAGTGATCTTAGTTCTAACAGGGTGTCCCATATTTTTGGCCTTGTGCTAAATTAAACTGACATCTTTATTTGAATTACTATAATTTGATTAAAAATAGGGTTAATCTGGAAAATTTAAATCTTGACGCATGAAATTAAAATTCTGATTTTGCATGACATAAAAATGTTCTAAGGCTACAAAAGTCTTTTTCGTCTTTAAAATAACTGGCACCAAAATATCTATTACCAAAATGTCTAATTTTAGTTAGAGCAATATTCCTGAAGCTACATATCCAAAGTTTCTATATTTCTGCACTTAATTAAAACTTACTGATCTGTGTTAGTATCTAAATAGCTGACTGTCTCAGAATATAAATCTATTGATATAATTCTATAATTTATTGATATAAAAATATCATTAATATAATCATATTACACTGATTGCACAATGTATATAATAGTATAGTATATATAATATCATTTTTATGATTATATATATTATATACTTATCATCATCATCAGGTTGTGCTGACAGCACAGATACCCATGGCTCTCTCTCACTACCTATCCCTATAAATCATTGCCTCTGGCAGGTATTCAACACAGCATCCAGAACTGATTGATTTTTGGTGGTCAGCCTACACTGGTGTATCTTTGTGTAGGTTTCCAGAAGAGAAAGTCACTTATGAGTTCTTCCTTGCTTCTCCCTCAGTGTCCAGTATGCATTCTTTGTCTTACTTGGATGGTTTGTGATTGTACAGTTGCTTTTTTGAGGGGTGCTGTTCAAGACAGCATGGAAAATCCTTGTGTAGTTCCCATGTAACTCTTTCTCTAGGTGTTTTTGTTGTTGTCCAAGTGGTGCTGCCATACAGTAGCACTGACATGGTTACAGCTTGGAAGAATTCTAACTTTATCTTATCAAGAGGGATCAGATTTCCACATGATTGATAATCTGTCTATAGCAGTTCATACCTTTCCTATGCATATACTGATATTGCTAAATGAGATATAATTATCTGGGAATCTGATCTGGTCTACAAATTTCAGAGGCTGTGAGCTTACAGTTAAGTCACATTGAAAGCAACAGTTTCCACTAGATCACTAAAATTAAGCAGTGATGAGCCAGTTCAATACTTAGTTGGGTGACCATTTAAGCAGCAGCATGTACAGTAAGCAACCTAATATCAAAATGACTTGAAAAAGGTTGATATGCTGTAAAACAAAACAATCATCCAATGTGGACATATCTCTGTGTTTAAAACATATAAACTCCATTTTATTTAAGTTCATATAGAGACCAAACCATGATATACTTATAATGTATATTATTGATAGAATTTATATATATGATTACAAAAATGACCTTCTCAGAATATAAATTCCATAAATAACATTCTTGTCCTGTCTTGGATAAATCATAATTGTTCTGAATTAAAATATTTTTTAAAAATTCATTTATTATTAATAAGAAATTTCCTTTTTTTATTGGATAATAATTCATACTTGTTTTCTAGTAAACAAAAACGAACTGCTCTGTCGCTTGGTAGATGGTATTAGAATAAAAATACTTCCTGAATCTATCCATTAATTCAGATGACAAAACAAAAACAAAACTAAGAAAGAAGAAAATAATCTTATCTCTCTGATAAGATGAAGCGAAAATTCTTTTAAGCTGTAACCATGTCAGTGCTACAGTATGGCAGCACCACTTGGACTCTAACAAAATACTTGGATAAAAAGCTAGATGGGAACTGTACAAGGATTTTGTATGCTGTCTTGAACAAATCTTGGAATTAGCATCCCATTAAATAGCAACTGTATGGCCACTTTCCTCCTATCACATAAACCATCTTGGTAAAACATTCTGGACACTACTAGAGAAGCAAGGATGAGCTTATATGTGATGTTATTCTGTAGGCACCTACACATGGACACACCAGTATGGGTTGGCTAGTAAAAACCTACATCAATCAGCTCTGCATGGATACTGAATGCTGAGGACCTCACATGAGCAATGGTTGATAGAGATGAGTGGTGAGGAAGAGTCATAGAGATATATCCTGTTGTAAGATGATGATATTGATGATGAATTCCATTTTCCCTGTGTTCCTAAGTTCAACAAAGATGCTGTTTTTATCCTTGCATCTTTATCTCTTTTATAAACTAGCAAATATTTACTGTCATTCAGAAATCTCTCACACCAACACTGGGATTATCAGAATAAAACTGACTCTTGATCAGAAAACAACCTTTCTAATACAACAAAGGTGAATAAGGAGGTTGCAATAATACAGATAATAACATCTCCCGAGACTGGCACTGTTTTCTCTTTGCAGACAAAGTGTAGAATTCATCAGACCAACAGTGATCACAACACTTTCATTTGCTGGCTTGCAGTAAAGTGATTTCCCAGAAGGTTTCTAAAACCATATTCACATTGTGCAGGTCTTGATTTCTACCAAGCTGCAAGTTAATTTCCACCTTGGTCAGTAAAGTCTAATTTCGCTTTTTTTGATCAACTCTATTATCTCTACACACCTCGGCAATAACCTATGGGTTGGTATTTGTATAAAAGCATTCCACAACTCTTATGTGTTGATTCTGTTGGGAATAAGGAGCCACAAATGAACTTCTACAAATGAATTTTTTTTTAACCATTCTATGTTCAGTGCTAAAATTGATAATTGAATAAAGTATTTGTGTGGCTGGAAATGAAAAAAAAAAGAGAAAAAAAATTGTCATCATTGAAAAAGACAATGTTTTATCCTTTCAGCTAGTTTTTTTTTTTTTTTCATTGAAGTAAAAGGTTATCTTGGGATTATTTCTAATATGAAACTCACTTCAAACAAGAGTGAAAACATGATTTACAAGTCATAAATTTTATGACTAACTACGACAAACTCTTTTTAAAAGTGAATATATAGAAAAAGTAAAGTTTTGGTGTGAGAGAGAAATAAGATTATCTCAAAGTTGAGAAAAAATGTATTGAATTTAAATGTTTCCTATTTCTACCAACATAAAATCTAACTTTTGTGAAGATTTCATTGGTATCAATGCATCCATCTCTGACATTCTCATTATGCTCGTATCTATCTGATGCCTATGAATTCAAGTTCTGTTTTCAAGAGTCATCTTAGAGGTAAGTAAAGTAGGTGGACTGGCCTATTGTGAGTATCAGCTGGACAGCGAGGAAGTTTATTCTCTTTTCAGAACCTTGTGGTTCCAAGGCTCTACTGACTGTTAAATGTTAAAATAAGATATAAGCCATTATAAACAATGTTGAGGGAAATATAGCAATTGCCATCTATTTCTCACTCTCTCTCTCTCTCTCTTTCTCTCTCTCTCTCTCTCTCTCTCTCTCTCTATATATATATATATATATATGTATATGTATGTATATGTGTGTGTGTGCATGTGTAACTGTAGTAAAATGATTCATCATAGCAAGATTTTTATTAGAGCAATACACTAAAAATGATCTAACTTAGAAAATAAAGCAATTCCCTGTCCAATTTGCAACTGAATTATAATTAGGGGGAGGTGGTTGGATACACACCAAATGTGAAATTAGGATCCAAATTCTTGATATAAATGATTGGGCTTGGTTATTTTGTTTTACGGCATATCAACCCTTTTCAGGTCATTTAATGCCAAATCATGTCAATTTGGTAAAAGTTTCAATGTTTCAAATTCTTAATATCTTCAAATATTCATGGTGTACATTTCTGTGCTGTTTGTTTTATTCAATAATTTTCAAATACTATTAATATTTAGAAGTAAGGAGAAACTCATAAGTGATATTCTCCTATGGACACACCAGTGTTGGCTGTTCAACAAAAACTTACATCCATTGTTTGCTCTGTGCAAACACTGGATGCCGTCTAAAGGACTTGCCAAGAGCAAGGACCAATAGGGTCGGATGATGATGAGTTATGCCCCTTGGGAAATTGTAATAATTAAGGTGAGTGCAATCTCAGACACTATATTATTAAGTTTCTTATTTTTCTGTTGAGAATTGGTTGTCTTGTTTTATGGCATATCAACCCTTTTTGGGTCATTTAATGCCAAATCAAGTCATTTTGATATCAGGTTACTTACAGTACCTGCTATTGCTTAAATGGTCACCTATCTAAGTATTGAACAGAGTCATCGCTGCTTAACTTTGGTGATCTTGTGGAAACTGATGCTTTCAATGTCACTTGACCGTAAGCTTCCATCGAGAGATAATTTTGCATAACCAATATATGTATAAAGTCATATATTATTTAATACCTGTTGATTAATTTAAAATAAATCAATAAGAGGAAGTACCATTTTATATTCATATTTATCTCCCCTTAGAAATTGTAATGATTGGCTTGAGTGACCTCAGACTTCACAATATTATTCTAGACTGGTTAAAAATTATTTTATCCTCTAAATTACAACATTTTAATGCTATTGCTCTAACATAAATCTTGCTATGATGAGCCACTTCTGTTGTGTTAAAAGTTGGATCAGATACATGTCTGTATATCCTTAATTCTTAGAAAAACCAATACTGATGACCAGCACCAGCATTTTGAAAAACATTTAATTCTATGATATTACTTTCCAAATAATGTAGAGAATTGAAATAGTTAAGTTTGTAATATTTTATAAAATTTTTTTTTCTCCCCCTGAGTTTCTATCTGGTCCAGAAATAGGCCATGGTAAATGTACATAACCTATGATATAAACAAATAAAAATATCAGACCAGCTCTGCTTGATAAATTGCATAAGTCTCCACCATGTGGAGAAAACTGACTTTTTGTGTATGTATAATCTATGACCCAACATACAAAAAAATATCAGATACTTTTTGCTTGGTAAATTCCATAAATCACCCCAATATGGAGAAAACAGATCTTTTTGCATTTGTATGATATATGATGCCAACACAGATGCCTCAGTGTAGGGTGATGTTTAGTAATTGGTTGGCTAGATTTTATGGCATGTCAACCCTTGGGTTATTTTATGCTGAATATATTTTTGTTTTATCTATTCTTGTTGGGTATTCAATTTTTTAAACTAATTTTTTAGACTCATTTTTTAAATCTATTTAAATCATAGATGGGACCCTAACAGGTGCTACCACTCCGGGTCAGAGTGGACTTGGGATTAATAGCAATGAAGGAGTACCCCACACTCCCCAGAGCTCCAGAATTGGAACTTCACCATTAAATGCAGTTTAATATCATACTCAGGACACTAACATTTAGAGAGCTGACCATTACAACTCCTAGTAGATAAGACATAGGAAATACAAGGAGATTGAAAGGATTAATGCCTACTACAACTTATCCAAGACCCATACTGCTCATTTCAAAGTTTGGTATATGGACTCCTCATAATAAAACCAGCACATTCATCACTGTAATATTTGCATGATCTTTTTTGTTTAATGAAATGTGCATCTTATATGTTGGAAAATAGCTAACTCAAATTATACATCCAATACAAATGACAATTGAAATATAAAAGAATGGATATGCTAGAGTTCTTATAGAATAGAAAGTGACTTACTGTATATAGCCTCGTGGTTAGGGTCTAGAAAAGGCTACGTAAACACATGGGTACAAGCCTATAGTTGGGGGCAAGGCCCCCCAAACCTTAATAGACAAAGACACAACACATTTTGGATGCCAAATCAAGGGGAGGTAGAGAGTTTCCAGGGGTGAGTTTAAACAGCCAGTTAGTACTACCTGCTCATTTCAAAGTTTGATATATGGACTCCTCATCATGAAACAAGCACATTCAACACTGTGTAATATTTGCAATGGATATGCTATGCTATAGGTTCATTTTTCGTCACTTCTCATGTGGTATATCAAATATTATCAAAGCTTTTTCTATATTTTGCAGAAAACCTTTATCCTTGATGATGACATAAGATTAAAACCAGTGGATAACAATCAATAATTAAAGCTATCATAAAGAAATATTATTCCTGTTTGTCTTATTACATTTGCTTATCTATCTATCAATCTATTTTCTATGTATGTATCTATCTTAATCTGTTCAGATCTATCTATGTAAGTCTGTTCAGATCTATCCAACTATAATTCAGTCCTCATTGCATGGGACCTTATAATTCTAAGTTACATTTAGTCATTTACTTTGTAATGGTTAACAAGTAAATCTAAAAGATCAATTACTTCTGAGTTGTGAGATTGAACCTCCTCACAAGATATCATATTTCTCTGTGTCTAATCTGAGTATGTATTTTCTGAGGCACCTTACTGAGTTTAATGGTTAGCATGTTATACTAGCAAACAATTACAAGGGAGTTTGATTCTCACTGAGTGTTACATCTCAGCTCAGTTTAGTAAATGACTAAATGACTAACCTATGTGTACTTCACATGGTGTAATGGTTAGCAAACTGGATTCACAAATCATTGTTATAGAGTTGATATGTGTGTAAGATTTTAATCATCTAGTCACTTTATTTTTTACAGGTATTTTCATTTTTAAGTGTCTATTAATATTTACAACTGGACAATAATGATTTATAGGTTACAGACTTATCTATTGCAGACATTGCCTCAACCTGAAATGAAGATTCTTTTTTTCTTTTACTATCACAAACTCTCAAATAGATGCTAAGCAGTGATCAAGAACCATTTTTTAACTCACTTACCTAGAAGATAACACTGTGTCTCACAGTTAGATATTCATATTTAAGATAAACAAACCAAACCCTACTTTTTGAACACTGCTGATATACAAGAAATGTTGATTATATGACTATTCTTCTCGATATACACTTATTTAAAAAGCAAATATGCACCTTAAAGCACTGTTGGGTAGAATGTTTTGACTTTTGTATCCGATATTGGATAAGTCCAGAAATAGTTTGCTTGAAGTGATTATTTTGAAAAATATCTTAGCGTCTCTCATCTTACCAGGACATTCTGTGGAGTAGAAGTACTGTTATGTACATAAAAAAATTTTTTATTGCAGTTATCCAAAATTACCATTCACAACTTCAAAAGACCTGAACATTTTTTTTAATCAAGTATTTGAGACAATGGTTCTCTCACAAGCAGGAAATGGTCCTTTTCTTTTTCTTTTTTTCTTTCAATTTTTGAATAAGAATGGTCGGATAACTACCTATACCCAGAGGAATTGGGATAGCTTCAAAGTACAGCTTCTCTTTTCCATTAATTGTTCAACTGAAGAACACTGGTATTTTTTATAATAAAAATACTGCTTCATCAATTTTTTTTTTCAAATCACAGGAAAATGTCCTCTTGAGACGGAAGAATGTTATTAACTGAATTAAGAATATTTTTTCAAATATTTAGCAAAAAAAAAATCAGCATATTTTCACATTTAAGCTATCTTTTTATTTTTTACAGAACAGTAATAAACAGGATCCTCTGCTGAATGAAGAAAGTGATCAAACAGGTCTGTAATAAGTAATTAAGAGTACCCCCTATTTCATGATTACCTCCCATTTGGAGAACTCTCTAGTGAATACTAGACTGTATAACTCTCAACAAGTGTACCAATTATTCTAAGTAGAATAAAGCTTTCCAAAGTCTATCGATGTTATTGGTTGTCATTACAAGGTCATTGTTTCCCTCCCTGAATCAACATGTGATTTGCATCCTCATGGATCAAGCTTTCTTAATGAGAGTAAGGGATCATCCAGTGGAGTATACTCACACTACACCACCTCCATGGGTTGAATGCCTACCAGATAATAGGATTGCTATTAAGATATGTCTTGAAAACATCCTCTAAATTATCAACTCACTATACTTGATAGTTATTTTTAGCAAGTGATTAATTAAAAATAAAAGCCTACAGCATTTTAAATTTAGGTGATGCCACAAAATGATCTGCATTCAATTTATATACAGAAAAGTAATAGTGTGTATATTTTTGAATTGTTGAATAACAAAAAACAAGTTATATATATATATATATATATATATAATATATATATATATATATATATGTGTGTGTGTGTGTGTGTGTGAACAAATCATTTAAATTATTTTTTTTAATTTAGTGATCAAATATTATCTAAAAGAGCAGGATAAAACCCAAAATAAATTATTATTGATTGCCAACCTATCTAGGGTTATTTGTATAAATAGAGGTGATAAAAGGACGTTTATTGTACATTTATATTCACATTTTTGTGTAAATTCTTAGGGGTTCTTTTTGCACATGGTCCTTTAAATACAAATATTTTTTAACCAGATTTATTTGATCCATAGATGGGACCCTAACAATTACTACCCCTCTGGGTCAGAGTGAACCTTGGAGTAATGATAACACTACCCAGATCTCCAGAACTAGAGCCTCACCACCAGATGCAGTCTAGTCATACTCAGGACACTCCTTTATATATATATATATATACATATACACACACACACACGCACTTGTATCTGTATGGAGGATAAAGAAGGTCTTAAATAGAAAGATTCCCTGTATATATATATATATATATATATATATATATATATATATATATATATATATATATATATATATATTACAGTACAGAGCTTTGTATATTCACTGATATCCAATGTGCTTCTAGCCAGTGTTATTAAACCAACATTTATACCAAATGATTAATACAAAAGAAAAAATAGACAAACAACAGAAATGCCATTCCTGTTAATGATGGCCAATCAGGAAAGAGTGTCTATTCTGAAAGCATTTGGGATCATTAGCAGTTTTAAATTACGTGGTAATTGCTAGTTGCAGTGGATGTGGATAATGACCATTGTAGAGATTGGATAAAAGTGAATGATGAGGGAACCTTATTTATTTCCTTGCTTTTCAATACAGAAAAGAGAATGGTGAATGAGCACAAATTATCAGCTGAATCTTTGAAGTGGCTTTTCCGAATCAACTGGCACAATTTGGCCTAATAAATGTCAGTAACAGAAGAAAATTAGGAAAGATTGTTAAGTAAAAGAAAAAGAGGAAACAAAGAAAAAAAAATAATCTAAATGAGAAAATTGGGTTTATTAAGATGGTGGAAATTTTACACTGATTTCTCAAATGTTAGTCAGCTTTTGTTATTTACATAATAGACCTGTTGACTTCCTCTTGTAACAGTGTGGGGGTCTATGATGATAATGATGCTTCTATTTAGCAATGAGTGAATGATTCTAAATAGCATTTCTTAGTTATCTCTATTATATTGAGAATTTAGATGATTAGAAAATGACCTTCTGCATGAACACAGACCAACAGAGAATTATCATTTCATTGCTAATTGAACTGGAAATTGCTTTATTCTCTAAATTAGAGTATGAAGCTCTAATAAAAATTCCATTATTTCTGGGTTATGATTACATTGACAAACACACATGCACACATATATATATATCTAAGTTAGGATAGTGTAGACACATAATCAACAGTGCTTGATGACTGTCACTTCCTCACCTATGCAATTATCAGCCTTGGTATAATGGTCACATATTTGACTGTGTCTATATTATCCTAACATAGATATTTGTATTATCACTGATATTGAGCACTCATTATTCATAAATATAGCAAAGTACATTATATATATATATATATATATATATATATATATATATATTGCTGTGTATCTCTAAGAAAAAAATACATATCTTCCTTCTTAGGAATATACAGCACTAAATATATTTATATATATATATATATATATATATATATATATATATTTCCTGTGCTGCATGCGCGACATGATGATGATGATGATGATGATATATATATATATATATATATATATATATATATATATATATATAGAGAGAGAGAGAGAGAGAGAGAGAGAGAGTTAGGGAGGGAGAAAGAAAGATAGATCTATAAAATCTTCTTAGGAATATACAGCACTAAATATATTCATATGTAGTGGCATGTGTTCCTAATACAAACCTATATAAATATATATATACACACTCACACACACACACACACATATATATATTATATATATATATATATATATTATATATATATATATATATATAGATAGATAGATAGATAGATAGAGAGAGTGAGGGAGGGAGAAAGAAAGATAGATATATAAAATAAAAATAATAGGTTCCACAAAATGTTTTTAATTTTTTTAATTTATCATACAAGCACCTTAAAAAACTCACACCATTTTGCCGACCTTATTATTTCTTATAAAATACTTGCGAAAAACTGGCATGAAGCTAGCAGCTATACAGCTAAATGAACACTTATAAATGTGCATGTTCAAGTAGATAATAATTTCTATGTTTTACTTTAGTTTAATGTTGGTATGTAATTATTTGAATGATTCCTGTTAATTTCTTTTTCAATTAAATTCTTTTGTAATCTGAAAGTTTATCAAAGAAAAATAATTAAAAATAGAATATTTTCAAGATTTAGACAAAAGAGAATGAAAAAGGAAATTTTCTCACTCATTAATTTTTTTTTCCTTAAATAATTTCCTCTTCCAACTGAACAAATTTTAAAGGAAAATTTACAAAAAACAAACAAAAATATTAAGGAAATTAAACCAGAAACTAGCTTCTTTTCATCCTACACATTTTTTTCTTTTTTCTTTCTTTTTCTTTTTTTTTTTGCAGGGTAGGGGACTTTAGAGTGAGTTGATCAGTGGATGAGAAATTTCTTCTTAACTAATTTTCTTAGAGAATAGATAGTAGATTTAAACAGAGATACTGATAGATATGCATCCTATGTCCCTGACGCACAAAAATCTAAAAGGAGACAGTAAAATCATATCCATGCATACTAGTGTTTTTCTTTTTTCTTCCCTCACCATTTCAAGTTAATGTAAATACATTTCAATTGTTTTTTTTTTAAATTAATTACACAGGATAGGTTACAAGGTAAGAGTTAGACGTTTTTAGTTGTTTCTCAAGATCATTAATAAAAACCCTACAATCTATTAAGAAACTTTAGTTGAGACCCATTAATTTTCCTGGGATTTCATTTAAAATAAATATGTGCATCCCAGGTTGCACTAAATCAAAAAGCTATCAGCATCACTTTAAAATGAAAAAAAATTGTTCATAATTTCACTTTAAAATGAGTTCACATATTTAACTCTTTCTCTACTTTAAGCCATACATAACAGCTCTCATACCAATGTGACCCTACTGGCAGTGGCTTTCACACATGTCACTTGTTTACACGGAAAAATCACTAAGTGAACATCCCTGCTGTCTTTTGTTTTGTCTGTAAACTAATCTTCCTGAGACTGGTACTTGATCCTTTTGCAAAATGGACATTGCTGAAGAAGCAAGGACAAGTTTGTAAGTTATGTTCTACTCATCGGCACATCATGTACAGTACCTAATTATAATTATTGTTTATGTTTTGTAGTTTAAATATTTTATTACATTTTTTTTCTATTGAATTGTTGAACCGATTTTGGTAATAAATTCATTTACATTCTCATGATGCTAGATCACTTAGCTAAACATGACAATCTGATTTTTTACCTTGTAATTCTTCCTTCTCATAACCATCGGATTTCATTCCTAATTTTACTTATACAGGGGTTGGCTGAAAACTTCATGTGATGATGTCATATCTGCTGTTGATGTCTTTTGACCAATAGAATCCAAGCACTGCAACACTAATGGAAAAATGTGTTGACTGCAAGGGGGAATAATTTTGAAAAATAAACCTTATTTGGTCATATCCCATGAGATTTTTTTTGTCAGCCTCTGGACTTTTCAGCTGATTCTCGTATATCCCAAGCAAGTGGAACAGATATGCCACTCAGATTCCAGTTCAAATACCAAGGAAACTACACTCTTATACTGGACAGAAGTACAAGGGAGTGATTGATCATAGAGAAAGTATTCAGACACTACCCTCTGATTCTAGTATTAGTATATAAACTTCTGAAAATTACTAATATCATTGTGAATAATATTTTATCTACTTTAATCTCTGTTCTAAAAAATAGTTAAATAGGTTTTTTGAGATGAGTTGCTGTTAATATTTAATTTCTTTCAGGATAAACAAGTTACTATCAGTCAAATTACTTTAAATAAACATGATCAGAAAATAAAATGGCTGCTATACCGAGAAACAAAAAAGAAGTAAAGGTAGAGATTTAGATAATGCTTTAAAAAAATCAAAATAACAACAAAAAAAAGACACATGAAATGTTTGATTAAATAAAATATTTAATGAGTTCTTGACTTGTTCAAGGACTTTCATACAATTCAATAATTCAAACCTGTTTAACCGATTCCAAAGATAAAAAATAATTTTTTTTCAATAACACAATTTCTAAAGTATTCTGTGTTCTTATATTTTTTACGAATGATTTCAGGTTTAAAGAATCTCTATTCAAATGAATTTAAATATTTCTTGGTTGTTCCATAGCTTAAAACCTGCCTTAACTGCAAGTTTTCCTTAAGTTAGCAATGTGCAAATAGTAGAGAATCTAAAAAAATCAATAATATAATTTGTGTTATCATGGGATTTCTGAAACAGATATGTCACAATTTTCACTCATTCTACTGATATAATAACACATCAAATAGTAAAATCACTCATAGAAATTTTAAAAAATACTAAATTTCTTTTAGTACATTTAAAAACAGAAACCATAAATATTAACCCTTTGAAATGATAAACCTAATATTTCAGGCTGAGTTATTATATTACACATCATCATCCCAACATTCTGGGTTCAGAGAAATCATATTAAATGCTTAATATAGTGACCATCCACAGTTTTTCTTTAAATAGAATGATGGATTAGCTTTAAACCGAGATGTTTGCATCTGGGAGCAAAATTTGATTTCATTTTGTGTTTGAATTTTCTGTAAACATTGTGGGCTCAAGTACAATGTATCTATAAGCCAAAGAGCATAGAAATCTTTATATAAGTTGAATATTTCAAGCCATTTAGAATGCTTACATTTTTAACCTGTCACTAATATTGTTCCCATCTCATCATCATTCAGTGCATAACTCTGATGAGCTCATAGTTAAAAGAAACATAATGTTATTATTATATAATTATTATGTCATTTATGGAGACATGAGTGATATCAAGATTAACATATAACATGTGCTGGGTATAAACCTTCTCTTGACTGAAGCCTTTTTAATTATGTTTGCCAGCACCAGTCTTGGTCTTAGCCACACCCTGCATTTTCTTCTGCCTATTTTTATGTTTTTTCCTTTGTTTATGATTGATCTTAGTCTTCTCATATAAACCATGCCTTGCAAGCTGATATTTGGATTAAACTATTTTGGTATAATCTAAAGTATCATGAACCATAAAAAAATCCAGAGCTCTTTCCACCCCGAATTGCATTCTGACCCCCCCCCTAAAAAAAAAAGATGACACCTGCAGTAGTTTTTCTACATATGGGCTAGTTTTTTTCCCCATACCACTGTTTTGTGGACTGTGGCTCAATCAGGATGCAGAAGAGCTATGATCATCTGTTTTTTTTGCAAAGCAGACAGTTATTCAAGATCTTTCTTGTATGAAGTGTCCATGTACTTTCAGTCATGTTTAAGACACAGCTGAAGAAACAAGAAATATATTTGTTATTATCAAAGAAAATCAATTTAGTGAACCAAATTCAAGTTCTGGATGAGGCTGCTTGTATTTCACATCACACTGAGGACCTTGGGAAAAGCATGTGTCTAACTTCTCTCTCTCCATCTATAGGTGGTTGGTTGTTTGATTGGATTTTATGGCATGTCAACCCTTGTTGGGTTATTTTATGCTGAAAATATTCTTTATTCATTCATATGGGTATTCAAATATTTTTTTATTTAAACTCAATTTTATTTTTAAACACAATTTTTGAAACTTTTTTTTTCTATTTACTCCATAGATGGAAACCTAACAGCTACTACCACTCTGAGTGAGAGTGGACCTGGGAGTAAGCTCCAGAATTGAAACTCCATTAGATGCAGTTTAACATCATACCCAAGACACTCCATCTATAGGTGTTTTCCCTTCAAAGAAAGGAGATAAAAGAGTAAGTTTCAAGGGATTGAATTGTTATGTGACCAACAGACATATTACATGGGAAACTATGCCCACAATCCAAGGAAAGACAATTATGTTTGTCTCCTGGCTACATAACTAGCAATAGTAATGTTCTGAGAAACTATTCTTCTTGTCTATATTTGTCATAACGTCTTTAAATATAACTTCTCAAATATAATCACAGCTTTTTTGCATTTGTATTATCTTCAAAATTTATAATTTTCACTTTAAATACTGATGTTTTGATAAATAAACTTTAAATAGTTTAATAAGAATTATTCATTATCAACATCAGTTATGTTATTCTTGTAATGGTACTGGGTATATAATTTTTGTTTTCCAATAGAGTAAATGATAAGAGGTTGGCTTTTTCCTGTCTTGGTTATCAGATTAAAGACGGGTTTCTACTTTGTAGACTAGGACAAGTTGTCTTGGAGGAGAAAAACTTCAAAATTTCAAAAACACCTGTGTAGTCATTTGCCAAGCTGGCTTAGTTCAGTACTCATCACTGATGCTGACAGATGAATATTATCATTATCATAATGAAGTTTACATTGTAAGAAAAAGACTGGAAAGGTGGACAATAACTGACCTGGCTCTATCCGGAGATTCACCGGTGGTGTCAGCAAGGCATCGTTCATAGTAATATAGGTTACAGGGTGAAGAAAACAGACAAATTATCCTGTTTCGCTTTGTAGAGTTGCACAGCATTAGGCAACTCTGATTGGTTGACATGCTGTTTGAGCAGTGTATTTAAGACTAGATCATTGAGTTCTCTTTTTTCCCCCCACACTTTGCAATGAAGGAGAATGGTTTACCACTGCCATTGCCTGATCAGCCTAGGCGGGGTCTTCTAGGCAAGAGGGTATGATGTTCAAAGACCCAAAAACTCTCAATGAACCCAGTAATAAGATCACTGATGATGGGTCCTAGTGCATCTTTCTGATGTATTATTTGAATTGTAACCCAATCAAAGCAAGTTGTGAAGATCTTTCTTTTATAACGCTGTGAATGAATGAATGAATATCACTATAGCAACATGTAGAATTTGAAGATTAAACCAGCAAAGTTTCATAATTTTGTAATCATTCTTTATGTTTTGCATTGAAAATCAGAAAGAAGGGAATTGTCAGTAAACAGAATCAATGGATGAATTAGACAGAATAGAGTTATTGCATCATCATCAGGTCATGCTAGTAGCATGGATATTCATGACTCTCTCTTGCCACTCATCCTTATCAATCATTGCCCAGTGAGGTTCTTTGCACAGCTTTCAAGATTCCAATAGATGGTGAGAAAGAAAGTCAAGAGGATCCATGTTATCAGCATGCCATGAGGATGATACCCCTAACAACATTTTTTTTTAACTATTTCTCTGAATTTTTGAGATGCATTTGAAAATATACATAACATATAACAATAAATAACAGAATACAAGTTAATTGTGCAATATGTTCCATGAACAAACAACAGAAATTGATTTTAAAAGATTTTAAAAGACTTACAGTGTCTTAGGATTTTCATAGAGTAATAAATAGTGGATACTAATTGTCTCTATTCTGTTCTATGAGAAATATGTCCTTTTTGCTCAGCAAGCGAGCACCAAAATCAGATATGTGTTATCCCTTTGAAAAACAGGAGATAAAATGGACAGTCACCTGCAATCCAAAGGAAGGCAATTATGTTTGTCTTCCTCCAACATCATAAGTTATAAATTGTTTCATAATTCAAATAACTCAAATGTCTCCTTTGTTTTTACCATGGGTTCCTTCATACATCAGTATATTCATTTGACCAGATGTTTATCAATAGTATAAGACTAAATTATTAACCATATGTCTGTCTACTGTCTTTACTTGTTTCTCAGAGTAATTTAATTGGTATCTACTTAAGAACAGACAACAAAAAACAGCAGATGCAGCTGTTACCATCTTGTCATCGTTCTGATGTTGATAAGCACCCCCCCCAAAAAAAAAATCAATATTAAATACTGCTTACATCTTAGAAATACATGAAGTTTCAAGTAAACTTCTGTTGTGCCATGACATAGTTACTTCATGACTTTATAAATAATGAGAAAGAAAGAGAAGCATTTATCCTCAAAAGCCATTACATCTGAGAAATGGGGAGGGGGAGATAAAGAATCAGCATATTATACTCACCTTAAATCGAAGGTTTCAACTAGTGTCCAGTTGATGGACAAAACTGACATGCTGTAACCAAATACAGACCCTGTACTAATTTCCATAACAGTCATCTATTAGGTATATATTGATCAAACTATCCACAACAAACCCAGCAGCCAATCAGTACCCAGAGAATAAGCTTGCCAAAGGTCCATAATGGAATAGCCCAGTCTGCTATATAAAGCACCCACTAACTCTGGTATTTTCAGAACAGAATCAACTTATGATACAGCTTAATATTAATCTGTGCAATTAAATGCTACAGAGTCATTTTTTAAGCACCAATTTCTTTAATCATTCAAATATTATTTGAAACAAATTTATCTCATCTACTGAAAGGGATGACAACATGTATAGGTAAAGTATGGAGTGCTATTGCCTGGTTAAGTACCATATGGAAATCTGATCTCTCTGATAAGATAAAACAGGAATTCATTCATACCCTCAGCCAACATCTTCTAGCACATATATGTTAAGGGCAATAAAGTGGAGTGCTGCATGTCATGGACTGCTCAGCCACTAGGATTCCGTCCTTAAGCATCACTGCCCACCACCAATGGCCAACAGGTGGCCCTATTGAGGGGATTTTACCACTCTGCAGAGGTGCAGTCAGCATATTCTACACCCCCATCCAACAGGGCGGAAAGATTATTCTTTAATTTAAACTACAGAAAATATATAAATAATAAATAAGCATTTATGATTTAAATATTAGATGTACACAAAAATTCCTTTCTTTTCTTGTTTTTTTAAAGATATATAATTAAAAAAATGTTTATTTTTTTCAATGGAAAATTTGCATATATTTCATATGAATACTATTGCTTCATATTTGAAAGAAAATATATTATTTTAATTAAAAACAAAACCCCGATATTATTAATATCAAATCTATTCATTTCTCTCATTAACTTCTTTTCAAAATTCAATGAAAGCTGTTTATTCGGATGCTTCATTTTCAAGTGAATATCCTTTCAGGATTTCCCTTAACTAAAAGAACAGAAAGAAATAATTTTTTTGTTTCATTTTTTTTTCTTCTTCAGAGAAATCAGTAGAATCTGAAATGCCTCTAAGGTATGTTTCTTTAGAAATTGCAACAAGTGAATAGAATAGAAAAATAACTTGGATGAGAGTTAGTCAATTTCAAGTGAAATATCTGGAGATTCTTTTATCTATTTTTTAAAATTATTTTTTCTTTTATTTATTTATTCATTTTTAAGTTTGTTTTTAACCCTCTGAATCCTTAGTTTCTTGACCCACAGATATGCTGGAGCTTTGCTTCTAAGTTTTACAAAATGAATTAGCAGAATAAACAAAATCTCTTCAACAATAGAACAGTCATCCTTGCTCTATCATTCTACTGCAAGAAAGGTTGTAAATGGCCACTATTATTAGGTATTTTATTATTATATTTGATTTAACTCCCCATAGCCTAAAACACGAGATGGTGTATAAAGTGTAGTAGGCAGAGTGGTCTGTTCTCGGTATCAGCCAGAAAGTGAGAGTGTCTATCCTCTTTTCGCTAGCGCTAGACCAGGGAGATTATTTTATGTGTCTGAAGAGGTGTGCCACACCTACCATCAGCTCCCCACTTTACTGCACAGAAGCTGTGCTACTCATACGCTGATTGGTTGAGGGCTGGTATCGAACATGTAAACTTGTGGTTCCGTGGTGGAATCTCTACCAACTGTGGTGTAAAGTAAAACAGCATTCATCGTCAAATATAATAAAATAGTGTTCAGTCTGAAATACTGAGCTATGGTGTATAATAGAATAGTGCTGAGATAAAAATATTTGGCTTATGATTTCAAAGAGATAACTCATAGTTGTATAAAATAAATTTTTGACAGCTTTCTTTAAAATACATTAATTTAAAAAAGTATACATATTTTTTCCAGGTGATTGGATTTGAGTATTATTTTAACTTATAGTTTGGTAAAGTAAAAAAAATCTTGGGTAACAAATATATTTACTCAATTGGAGAACAAAGAAAAAGCTTTAAGTAATCATTTCAAAGTGATAGAAAGCAAAAAAAAAAAGAAAAAGTTATATGATTCCTTGTCATGAGACATAACTCTGAAGAATAATTAAAGTTCCAATTACCGTCAAACTGGGAAGACAAGGCAACAAACGGTTGTAACTTAAATACAAACCCGAGTATCACAAATTCTACTGCAGAATGACAGGATATATATAAGACTCCACAATGTCATTCAAATCAAGCAGTCAAGCAGCCAATCAGAACTCAAGGAATGGAATGACCCAAATCACCCAAATTCATGAATGGGTCATTCTTGATTTTTATATATACCAACTGTCTTGGACACTGCTTAAGTTGTACTCAGTTAGCTGCTGTTATTCAAACCAACAGTAGACTTACTGACTTCAATAAAATCTAACATATCCAAATTGGGAAAGGAGGAGAAGGACGGAAGAGCTCTCAAAGTAGTTTTTGACTAATGAGTAGAGAGCCCGTTTGGTTTGAATTCAGAGTTTTCCTTCTCCTCGATCGGTTGTCTAACCAAGGTTAAAGAATCCAGTCTGCCCTGCTATTCACCTATAGCTGGAGATAGAATAGATTAATTCATAGCTTTCCCAAGTGTGAAATGCTAACAGGCATGCCCAAGATTTGAACTCGTCTTGCATGTCCATTTACTACAATAGCAACCATTACACCACAGTGTCTCCGCAATACTTATCTTTCATATTTTGATTCTGTAATCATTAATCAGAATACAAATTACATTAATGCTTCTTTCAATCAAATCTCTCTCTCTCTCTCTCTCTCTCTCTCTCTCTCTCTCTCTCTCTCTCTCTCTCTCTCTCTCAAACATTTAAAGGACATAAGTGAGATTAATCGTGTTCTATTCTAATTACTGTGTAGTAAATTTAAAGCCTATGGCAAAATCTATTTTCATATGTGTTTCATGAGCATAAATTGTCTTTTGTATGTTATTGCTGCAGGAACAGGACTGATGATGTATTTCTTTATTTTCATTTTAACAATGGAGAAAGAAATACATTCAATATTTTGAAAACAGAACAAATATATATGTGTCTGTGAAATAAAACACATTTTGCAAAATATCATACCAGTATATACTTTAAAATTACAGCTGTGTGCGCATAAATCACCCACACATAGAAAACACAGTAAAGACTCCATTGTTCTTTGTATTATTCCAATCAAACTTTCAGGAATTCTTAGAGTCACGTCTGGAAATATTTGAAACTGTTTGTTTTGTTTTAGAGAAAATCAACCTCAGTGGGTCATTTAATGCCAACAAAGTTATCAAATGAATTCATTCTTGATAGGTATTTAATTTTTTTATAAACACATTTTTTCTATTTAACCTATAGATGGGACCCTAACAGGTACCAACACTCTGGGTTAGAGCGGACTTGAGAGCAATGCTGATGAAGCGGTGTTCCACATTCCCCAGACCTCCAGAACTGGAACCTCACCATCAGATAGAGTTTAATACCATACCCAGGACATGAAGACCTTCTAGCACATATATGATAAAAAGGGTTGTGTGAAGGGCAATAGGGTTGGGAAAATCATATAGGTACTAGGGCTTGACGTGACCAGCCAATTGATCAGAGGGGGTTTCTCCAACCGACCATCTAGCCTAAGTAAGGGCCAAAGTGAGGTATTCTTAGAATCATGCCAGAAAAGATTTGAAACTGTACTTGTAGATCTAATTCAGGATGTTTTTTTAAGTGGAATCTGTCTTTCACCCTATATGTCTTACTGGAGGTGCAGGGTATAATGGTTATCATGGTACGAATGGCTGAAATGTTGTGAGTATAGCTTGGTTTGGTTTGGTTTGGTTTGGTTTCATGTTTTATGGCATATCAAACTTTGTAGAAGAACAGTATTGGTACTATTTAAGCCATAGCTAGGGGGTAAGGGGGTTCATACTGTAAGTATAGCAACCCAGATGAGCATAAAAAAGTAAAAGGTTGGTGGAATGGCCTACTGTCAATATCAGCCGGAGAGTGAGAGAGTCTATCTCTTTTTCAATAGTTCTAGACCAGGTAGATTTTTTTTTTGCTGAAGTGGATCACACACTTACTGTCAGTTCTCTGCTTTACAGCACAGGTCAGATTATTCAAGCTGTGTTTCCCATCTGCTGAGTTAATGGGGAACAGTATTGAACCTGAAAACTTGTGATTCATAGATGGGTGCTCTACTAACTGAGCTAAACCAACCTCAGATGAGTATTGCAGTCCACAATGAGTAGAGAATAATAATGATAACAATACTGGATTTCAGAAAAATAGATCTGAGTACAAGTTGAAAACTTTCAAACAGCAAACTTCTCTGTTTTTAAAGAATTAAATACATGAAAAGAACTAATGGGAATTTTATTGTTTCTTTGAAAGTTATGAATAAAACATAATAATTCATATATATTTTAATTATGCAGAAAAATATATTTTATAGTATAAAATTGCTGATTTTTCTTTGGAAATATATATATATATATATATATATATATATATATACTTGATGAAAAAACACAAGGAAAGAAAGAAAGAAAAAAAAGCAGTATTATAATATCCAAGGAAGGAACTTTTTCTTTGGAGAAGATGTTCCTCTTCTTTTTCTTTGCCATTCTGTTAACTTTGTTTTAATACTTTGATTTATGAGAAATTTCACTGTTATGATCATATGAGTCATAGATGAAACAGATCTCATGTTCAACAACAGAATTTCATATTCCTTAGTAGTGAGATCTAGCTGCTAATACACTCAAAAAAAGTTCATATAAAGCTTCAGAAATTTAGTTAGCTGGTTTTACAACATATCAAACCTTACTGGGTTATTTAAAGTTAAACATTTTTTTGCAAGCATTTTTATGGTTTCAAGAAGTAAAAAAAAATAAAGTCAGCAAAGTGGCCTATTGTCAGTATCAGCTGGACAGCAAGAAAGTTTATCTGCTTTTCATTAACACTAGACCAGAGAGATTGTTTTTGTGTCTAAAGTAGAGCACCACACCTACCATCAGCTCCCCACTTTACTTCATAAATTCAAGCCATGCTAATCATGGGTGGAGTTGGCAAGGGCCTGTATCAAAGCTGGAACCAAGTTGAGTTTGACTCGGCAATGCCTTTTTTTCATGCTGATAGCAGTTATTATATATATATATATATATATATATATATATATATATATAGACTTGTTTAAGTATGGTATATTGATTCATATATTTAAGCATGCATATTTCTCTCATGAAAGGCAGAATGATATTAAAAAAAGGCACACTGTTTAACAGACATTTACATATGTTACCATCCTTTTTGTCTAGCATAAATATTCAAGATATTCACCTTCACCAGCTGTTTATAAGGGTCACTTATAATAATGACCAACACCTGCTATTCATTGATCAGTATAAAATGGTGAAACACCAATATTTATTATTCAGGAACTACAAGTTCAATACCTGTCAAGGTGAGACATATGGACCAGAATAGATAAATGTCTTTGGTCAAAGGTGATTCTTGGTCAGTGCCTTGCTGATGGTATCCCAAAGCCACAAGCAGAAGCAGAAGGTAATTGGTTTACTGTTTACTAATATCCTTAATCTGGTCGTTTCTCTTGGAGACTTTGGTCTCTTGAAACTGTAAACCTCACTTCCCCAATTTCAACACATTTTCTTAATCTCTTTCAGATTGGATGTCTGAGACTTTAAGAGCCATAACCAAAAGTTTTATGGTCCCAGAATAGAAACAAAACTATTCTCTTGAGAGTCTGTGGTATAATGCAAGCTCTGTTCATTTGCATAGCAGTTTGTAATGGTACATAAACTTGATTGGCTAGTGACTATCACATTGTACATTCTCCTCTGGAAAGCAGGCTTGAGTGGTGTGTACACATCAGATCAAAAAGGTTTGCTTAGAACTACTTCAAACAACACAAAGTTTACTAATATGTGTATAATGTTAATTACTCATTATGTTGGGTTGTTTGAAGAATGTTTACTTCTAACAAAGGCTAAGCATTTGTTACTGAAAGTATTTTTGTATAGGAAAGCGAAATAGCTTTCCTATACAAGGTTTCATGACTGTTTTCTAACTTACCAAAAAGCTGATTTCTGATGTTAAATAAATCTCTTGAATGGCTTTCAAGAAAAAAATTGCTGTCTAACCCTTAATTATTTTTTTGCCATTTCTTTGCTATCAAAGTGTTTTGTTGCCTAAAAAGATTATGAGTTATATGAAATCATTTTCTGTTTGTTTGTATATTAATGATAACGTGAAGGAAAAACTTTATAGATTATATCTGTTGACTTAAGCCCTAGGGATGAAATCTTTACAGCATTTCAAGATCAGTTTATATTGTTTACTTTTTGCAAAATTGAAAGCAGATTATGTGATCTCCAAACTCAATAGTCCAAAGAAAATTGTTACAATTTAATTATAAAAAAAGAATAAAAACTAATTCTTATAACTTTTATAGTATCTAGGTTATAGCCAAATAAATTTAACATATATAGACATTCACATCAGACCCTTTAGACACCTGAAATGGTGTAAGCTTGATTATCAGACCATTGTTAGTGAATCTGATACTCACTAGGTGTCCCATGCTTGTGGCCTTGAGATGCTTGTCATGTAACTGATATCTTCATAGAAAGTAGACATGAAAAACAGTTCAAATCATGAATGAGGAAAGGCATTCAATTATTCTCCCTCCAGCTATGGGTAAATAGTAAGGAAGACTGGGATCTTTAAACTTGATATGGCAATCAGTCCAAGAGAAAAAACGAATTCAAAACTGTTAACCTCTGCATAAAAATTGACCTGGCAAGGCATCCTGCTTGTGGCAGAGGGGTTAGGTAAATACATATTTCTAGTCTTGCATCACATCTAAGCAAGTCATGAGTTCAATCCCTAATGAGGTAGTGCATAAAAGCCCAAAACTAGATCAGTAAAAGAGACAGAGCAACGGAATGAATAATGCGGTATCATAACTTAATGTTATGTTTAAAATCTGGTCAGTATAAAGACCATTTAGCACTTTCAACTATTTTCTTATACAATTTGTTCTTGTTATAATTATCTATTATTATACTAAAGCTGAGTGAATCAATGATTGTCTCCTAAAGGCTTTTTTCCTCTTTAGTTTAATGACACAAAATTCATATCAAAATATTCCTTAGTTCAAGTATTTGGTTATGTTTGAAAAAAAATCCATTTCAATTGGTTCTGATTAGTCTTAATTTGCAATTAAGTAAAAAACTGTCTCTTACTCCATATTCTGCCTGTCACTTTCCCTCTTTCTATATATTGATTATCTTCTCGTTATATATGTTAGTTTCTCCATGAGCGTAAAGACAGTGATTTAGAGAGTGTGAAATATATTTGCATCCTAAATTTCAGAAACTGCTAGCTTGTAGCTTAAATTAGGTCAAATGTTCCCTTTCTTAGAAATCTTACAAAATGATCTTAATGTTTTTTTAAAAATTATCTATCCGTATTTATTTAAAAAAAAATGTAATTCACTTCACAAACTTACTTTTTCCTAATCCCAATTATCTATCCTGAGCCCAATGGGTGACCCAACTGGTCAAGTTTT
>CM042139.1:78463845-78523845 GCA_023376005.1 Doryteuthis pealeii | reverse complement strand
TTATTTAACACTCAAATTAGTTTTAATTTCTGAAACCTGATATTTATGAGCTGTCACTACTACTCATAATAATATAAAAACTTCTTTCTAACTAAGTACTGTATTTAATAATATATAAGACACCCATTTTTCTTCTTTTTTTTTTTTTTTTGCTTAAAAAATGCTCAAAAATATCTCCTAGTTCATATATGGGAAAATGAAGTATCTGGTAGGCTAATGTTTATTTAGATAGCATTTAACTTATCTTTGCCTATACACACACACACACATATATATATATATATATATATATATATATATATAAGAAAAACAAAAAATAGAAAAATAAAAATTTACAAATTTATTTACAAAAATAAAAATTCTTTTTCTAAAAATCTGTTGAAGGCCAACCGTCAACAGGCTAATACTCATCCTGTTTTGAATAAGAGAATTCGTCTAGTGTCAATCTTGCAATATGTCTTCTTGTTTAAAAACTGTTACAATAAGATATACATAATCTGGTGACCGAGAAAAATATATATATATTGTTTCTTAATAAATTGTAGAGTTATCTATGAACAACTAAAGCTGTCTAACCCCTACCTTTTACCCCATTGTGTGTAATTCATTTCCAAGAAAATATTGAAATGTATTTACAGTTAGCTGGAAATGGTGGGGAAAAAAACCACTAGGATGCATGGATACAATTTTACTGCGTCCTTTTAGATTTTTATGCATCAGTGATGCAGGACACATACCTATCAGCATCTTTCTCTCTCTCTTTATATATATATATATATATATATAGGGGGGATGCAAAAGTAGGTATACAGTTATAGAAAAAAATACATACAATACACATTGTATTTATTAAACAAACAAATGTTACATTTACGTGTAATAACATCAATTATTATTATTAATAACATGTTAATTATTAATCACAATTAAATATGGCTAATGACAATGAAATTTTACATAATGAGGACACTTAAGATAATATGCTATTATTTCATCTGTGTGATACTGTTGTATACCTACTTTAGAAACCCCCTGTATAAAAGAGAGAGAGTTTTTATGCAGTGCATTTATTCTTTAGATTTGAAGAAAATGTCTTAATTTTTCTTTTTTTTATTCTGTAATTGTGAGTTCTTGATTGAACAAATGTCGTAAATGCTTGATGAATTTCCCAAAGGTTGATTTCAGTAGAGAAAAAAGTATTGTCTGAAAGATCACTTTTGGCAAAGAAGCTAAGGTGCAACATGTCATCTTGTGAAGCCATGCCATGACACCCAAGGTGTGATAAGAAATACAGAAAGCCTTATGTGCTCATCAGAACTAGTGAAGTCAACTATCACGTGTACACTCCCAAAGTGGCCAGCTGGGTGCGAAGGACATGTCCTATGTCACCTTGATTCTTGAACACATGCCAAACATTATTTATTGTCTGCCAGTTCCATTGATGAATGTTGAGACAAGATTGTGGGCTTTGTTAATGAGAGCTGATGTCAGAGTGAGTTTAACCAAGTAAGCTAACATTACTGATTCATCTTGGCAGTGGATTATAATATTTGCACTTCTAGGAATTAGCCCTTAAAAAAGTGGTTAGTGAGTTTTTAGATGAAGAGAATTATAGAAATAAGTTAAATGAATTGTGTAACTTTTATCTATATATATATATATATATATATATATATATATATATATATATAGGGAGTTCTGTGTATATGTATGTCCGGAGTAAACTTCGAAAATAAAACAATTAATGACAAAGTAAATATATACACACATTAAATATGACCAGGGCTTGGTTTTTGAGCAAAAATAATGGAGATTTGATTTATATTCATGAAGATAATTAAAAAATAAAATTTAAATGATAACAGCATGGATTTTTTTTCATTTAATATTTTAGATAGTAGACATTAACATTTATTTTCAGAGTAGCAATGCAAGGTCTATTTTTTTACATAAGGATTTAAATTGGGGTATCCCACGAGGATTCAACCCACAATTCAGTAATAATGGATCTGCGGAACTAACTTTAAAAAATCCCCCTCTACCCAGGCGACGCCGTGTAGCCGCTGCTGGTTTAAGAATAAAGAAAGAAAACAGAAAAAAATCCTATTCAAGGAAATGTATTTCTCACAATATTGTTAAAATTCTTACTATGTTTATATTAATAAAAAAATTAAAGCACAAACAAATATAATTGCAAAAAGCTTGAAACATTTAATCCCAATCATATTGATTTGTTTTTGTTTTACAAGTAGCTTTATCAGTTGATTATGAGTACCATTGCCGTAAAGACTGCTGACTTATTGTATAACAGTTATTATTATTATTATATTTCCTGTGGACATACCACAGTATGATAATTTAACTATTACAATGTTTAATATGTATACTTAAGAGCTATTGCGATATAGTTCAATATATAAAAAGTATAATAGTCTTGATTTAACTTTCTCTCCCTCTTTCTTTCTTTTTTCCTTCTTTTCATCATTTCATTCCATTGAAACAGATCAGTTTTATCAGTTCCATGTTCTCACTCCCCCCTCTCTATCTTTTTTCTCATGCTTTTTTCTCTTTCCTTCTTATTATGTATTTTTTCTGATGTGTAGCATGTCCTTTTTCATCCCTTCTTTTCTTCACAATAAAAATGGAATGGTCCATTATTTAGGTGGAAGAAGCCCTAAGAAAGAAACTCAAACTATCAAAACTTTACTTCTGTAGCAAATGGAATTGCATAATTCTGAGGAAATAAAACAAATATTCAAACAGTAAAGATCAAACTCTGCATAAAATAAACATGTGACCACTATAACCATTTAGTAATCTTGCCCTGGCTTGTCACTGGATATCAGAATTTTTCCAAGCTGTAGCCATAGCAGTGCTTCTGTATGGCTGCACCACTTGGACTTTAACAAAATGCTTGGAGATAAAGCTGGATGGGAACTACTTATTTTTAATGTCTTAAATCCTGGGCAACACCAGGTAACTAGGATAGTTTCTAATAAAATTGTGATAACCTAGCAATATAACTAAAAAAAAGAATGATAGCTGGAAGTGGGGACATACATATTTTAAGGGGAAAATAAAAATAACAAAATGACTATAATAAAAAAAACCCACAAACAAACAGGAATATAACAGAAGAAAAAAATACCAAGTTAATGTTTTACAAATAATAACTAACAACATTCTAAAAAAGCATGTTAATATAAATAAAAAATAAAAATGTTTGATTTCTTTCCTAAACCTCTCTGTATGTTCTTGCAAAAGTCTAGAAAAATCACTATTACTGTGAACTCTCATTCTCACAGCACTATATGATAACACATATGGAGGTGTGTGGTGTAATGGCTAGAGTCGTAGGAAATGGACTCGTCGACCTGAGTTCAAATCCAGGACAAAGCTGTTTGCATTTCACAAAGCACTAATATGCTTGGGAAAGGTATGAATCCATATATTCTCCCTTCAGCTATGAGTAAATAGTAGGGCAGACTGAGCTTTTCAACCTTGGATAGGCAGCCAGTCTAGGAGAAGGGAAACTCTGAATTCAAACCTGTTAAACTTTGCTTAAGAAATTGACCATGTGTCACATCCTGCTCATGCGGAGGGGTTTGGTAAATATATATGATAACAAACACTTTTTTCTTGCAAGACTATTTTCTGTTGCTGCTATCTAATTAACAACAACAGAAAATTCCAGTATATTATTCTATGGAAAAAAAAACAACAAAAAACCCTAAAACTGGTAAGCATTTATAAAAAATGTCTGCTAAACTAAAATCTTAAAAGAAATTCCAAAGAAAAGTCTCACTAATTGATAATAAGCATGAACTCATTAATACACTTATTCTAAATTCTAATTATAACAGCAAATTCCCTCAAACATTTAAATTCCTGAGGGAACTGTAATAACAAGAGTCTACCGTATAACAAAGACAGTTAAAATGCTAACAATTCACTTACTTTCAAAATAATAAATGGAATTACTAATCACTTTTTTAATATTTTGCTTCAAACTGAAAACTTACTGTCAAGGCAGATTTCAAAAATTATGTCTATTAACAAATAGGATGTTTTTGCTAATAGGGAAGCATATATATATAAGGGAAATAATATATTTTTGGAACAAATTGCCTAATCAGATGAAAAACAGCAATAGCATACAAAATAGCATACAAAAAAGATAAATTTGGATGATTTCAGAAAAAAAAGGCCAAGAAGAATAATTTAGTATTTTTTAAACAAATTTTTTGGAAACAATTGGATGAATTACTTAACAATTAATCTTTAGATAGATACTTTATTAACAGCGTATATGTTCTGCGCAAAGATTTATTTTCTGGCAGGGGTGGGGGGAGGCTGTAAGAAGATAGAAAAAAGGGGTGATGCTCAAGGAGCTCTAACGACTAAATAATGATTTAAAAAAACATATAACTAAGACCATGTTGGGTTATTGAATTTTTGAAGAATGTCTCGTGACAATAACTTTGAAAGTAAGAAATAATATTCCTGACATAGAACTTAATATTCAGATTAGAGGATTAACTTAGATTAGAACAATTCAACAATTTTTTTTTTTTTTTAAATTTTCACCTAGAAAACTTTTCTTAAATAGAAGATTGGTTGCTTCTTTTGTTTTTTATGGCATATTAACCCTTTTCAGGTCATTTAGTGCTGAATCAAGACATTTTTTATATACAAATGACAGGTTTTTTACAGTACCTGCTGTTGCTCAAGTGGACACCTTATTAAGTATCAAACAGGTTAATCACTGCTTAACTTTGGTGATTAGTTGTTAATGAACTTTTTTTTTATCTTTCTCTTACCATTATCTAATACTCACAAATCATTAAAAGTTGTTCACTTATATTTTGCAGAAGGCTATCAATCAGTCTTGTGTATTAGATTAATAGTTTTATTTTGAGGCATTTTGAGGCTCCGTCATAGAAACCTACAAATTCCCAAGCAATTTTAGAATTGCATTGTGGGTGAAAATCTTCTCAATATAGAAAAAGAAAATCAATATAAAATAAAGAAATAGTCTATCATAATAAGTGTTGTATCAGTGGTTCATGAAAAATGATTAAAAAAAGAGAGAAAGAGAAACAAAAACTCTATTTAACAATAATTTTCTCAATTCACAATAAACCTAATGGTCTAGATAAACATATCAATCATTGAAATATGAAGTACTTGACAGGAAGTGCAGAGGTCTCTACTTAAGATTTCACCTGTTGACCCCATGGTATTTAAATCCTATTTCTTGATGAAGTATACTTATGGCTTCAAACCAAAGATTAATAGAAAGAATAGGTAATTGGCTTATCGAGCTATCTTACAAGTAAAATTTCACTTTCTTTGTAATTTATGACAATGATATAACTAAGTGTATCAAGAAAGAGTGCAGTAAATATAGGATTAGCTGAGTATTATATTTCTGATAAAGTTTAACTTAAGCTAAAACTAAAAAATTCTTTAATCCATCCAGTGGCACAGACAAGAAAACTTCTCTCAGCAATGATTGGTTCATGTAGATACATGAACGAGTCCATTGCTTAATGTAACATAGTCAGAAGGGAATAGAATATGTCAACTGCATACTATGCAGTAGGGTAGCAACACCCCACACCAAAGGGTTTCCTGGATATGATACTAAACTACATTCAGTGGTGATGCTAGAGTTCTGGAACTCTGAAGAATGTAGAGTTAATCCTATGTTGCTATAATTTCCAGATCTACTCTGACCTAGCTTTATGAAGGGCTTACCATTCTTGCAAATCTCATCATGCAGTATTTGAAATATCTTCTTATAATCTCATAGATTTGTCCCTTCACAAAATGTAGTAATGCTTGCCTGGCATTATTTTTAACATCAAAAAAGTTTATTTTCTATATTTAATCTATATAAAACAATTGATTAATTCTTACCTGCTATCTTCTTACCTATTCTATTTACACATTGCCTTTGGCTTTTTACCTTTTAGCTTATCCATTTACTGTAGATAACTAGGAAGCAACTTTATATATAGATATACATGTCAGACATTTTGATTTGTTTGTTAAAATAAAACATTTTTAAACATTAAAAATCAAGACTTTTTATTACCTTCACTTAAATTCTACATAGTGTCAAGAAATCTACTTGGCAGTGGAGAATAGAAATAAAAACAACTCTGTTTTTATATTTTTTTAACAGAAATTAAATAAATACACGATTCTTCTTTTGTATATTTATGAGCTGATATTCAGCTCACTTTGATCCATCCTCGCAACACCATGTTAAATTTAGAATTTTTTTTTTATGATCATAAATTTTGTCAATTTTTTTTGATACTATGAAAAAATTCTGTTATATTCAATGCTTTGTGGAGATGCAGATTCTTTAACTGTAAAAAAATCTTCTTTTTTTCTTGTATATATTTTTTAATGATATGATACAACTTTTTATTCTCTATGATTTAGAGATTCATTGGTGGTCGTTCTGTTTTGAAATGCTGCTTATTCTACAAACATTTTTTTTTTCAAGAAAGAAAAAAGAAGAAAAGAAAAACATTACTGATATTAATTTTGACTAGAAATTTTTTCTTCTTAAAAAAAAACAAAAAAAAAACTAGTTGCTTTTTTTATTTTTGTTGCAATTCACTTGCGTCATCATTTTTTAACAGCAAGGAATGGAATAGATTCAAAATAATAAAGAATAAGACTTAAATCCGTGTTGTTTTTTTTTGCATTAGAGAAGCTTGGTTAAATACACTACCAACTGATGATTATGATTTAGCAAACTACATTCAACCTGGAAAAGTTAAATCTTCCATATCATCTAAATTAATAAAATCAAAAGCTGTATTTCTTTGTTTGGACATCTTTGTTTCTCCCTGAGGAACTTCCTATTCTTATTCCTTTCAATCTGAATAATTTTACATCTTATTAGCTATCTATTATCATACTAAAGTTGAGTGAATCAATATTTGTCTCCTAAAGGTTTTTTTCCTATTTAGTTTAATGACACAAAATTTATATAAAAATATTCCTTACTTTTAGGATTGAGTTATGTTTGAAAAAAATCCATTCTAATTGGTTCTAATTAGTTGTAATTCACAATTAAGTAAAAAAACTGACCTTTCTCTTATTTCACATAAAGGCTGTCACTCTATGTTTATCTTAATTACCTCCTCATTATATATGTTAGTTTCTCTCTAAGTCTAAAGAGTATGAAATGTATTTGTATGTTAAGTTTCATAAGCAGCTAGCCTGGACAACATCTTGGCTCTTAATAAATTTAGATTAGGTCAAATGATTTTAATTTTTTTTTTTTAATTCTCTGACCATATTTTTTTCAAAATTTAATTCCCTTTGCAAACTCACTTTTCCCTAATCCCAATTATCTATCCTGAGCTCAACAGGTCACGTTTTGTCTTTTATTCTTAGATAAATAAGTTCATCATAAATAAGTTCTCATGCCCCCCCCCATCTATGATATGCCACCCCCTACTCTACTACATGGAAATTTTCATAAAGTAGTATCCATTGAAAATATATAAAACCAGCACTTCTGGGGCCCCACAAACAGACTTGCTGCCACCAACCCAGTCCAGTGGCATAACGTGCACTTTTGCTGCCTCTGGTTAATGGCCAATATAACCACCTACTTTGAACTTCATAAGAAAAAACATACAATTACTGAATTAGTACTATCATTTGAAAAAAGACAGAATGCACATTTTGTTTACAAAATAACTTGTTTAACAAAAAAAAAAAAATAAAAGAAAGAAAGTGTGTTGACGCAAATGTGAATATTTGAATTAAGTCTAAATCTTATGATGTGTATTTTGCCTTTGATCCGTTTAAAAGTTTAAAATCATTTTTATCTTTCTTTGAATTAAATATATATATTAGTGCCACCCATGGTGGAAGCCATATTAGCCATTGGCATGCTACGCCACTACCCCAGTCTGAGAGGTTCACCAGTAGTATGCTGTTTAGATTCAAAGTGTTGAAAAGTAACATTTTAAGGAAAAGACTAGATGCACTAAGAGTACCAAAGTGAAAGTAAAGTCACTAGGGTGGCCTAAAGTCAGTATCAGCCAGACAGTGAGGGAGTCTATCCCTTTTTCTATAGTGCTAGACCAAGGAGATTATTTTTGGTGTCTAAGGTGGAGTGCCACACCTACCATCAGTCCCCCACTTTACCACACAGATCCCTATGCTACTCATACGTTGAGTTGGCAAGGGCTGGTATTGAACCTGTAACCTTGTGGTTCCTAGTCGAATAGTCTACCGACTGAGATGATAAAACCTAAAATTATAAATAGAAATTAGCAACTGATATTATTAAAAGATATTTTTTTGCATATCCCATTAGAATCTCAAAGAGTTAATGATGAACTTTTGGTTTCACTTGGTTTAAAGTGGACCTGGGAGTAATGGCAATGAAGGTGTACTCTACACTCCTCAGATCTCCATAACTGGAGCCTCACTATCAGATGCAGTTAAGTGTCATACCCAGAACATCTCTTCTTTAGGGTGTCTTACCCTTTTGTAACAGATATAGTCAGTATATTGTTAGCCCTGACAGAGCAGTTAGCAATAAAAGATTTGAATTTCATTCAAAAATTCAACTGAGTTAAGAACTTTTCTGTCAACATTTTTCTTATCAATTTGGGAACATATAATCTATAATACAACAAAATAGAGTGAATCATCTGCCAGTAGAAATATAAAATGAATGATTGTGTGAATAATGAAGACCTAAAAAAAAGAAGAAATTATAAAATGAAAGTAGTTACTGTTGATTTCTTGGAGAACCTACTTATGTAAACATTGGCCTGAGTAAAGATCAAAAACAGAGAAACTCCTGTGCCGCTTTCTTGGACAGACATGTTTGGACAAACTTAAATTGTCCATACAATTTGTACAACACAGAGTACATAAAAGCACCCAACCCAGTCCTGCCTAGGACTTTCTATTTACCTACTTTCTCCAACCAGCCCTGAATTCACCTATGAATATTTACATGCCAGAGTTGGTTCAGTGTTTACACAACTACTTTTCTGATTAGTTTAGAGACTAGGCATATACACGTTTCATTGGTGCTGCTCTCCCTGGGGCACGCGATGTGCATGGTTGCTCTCCAGCTAACACAAGTAACCAAGTTAGGAAGAAACTTGTAAGATTAAAGTTAATTTGGGCTTCTGTCTCATGTACTTTCTGATACTAATTGTAAATAAATTAATTCAATTATAAGGTAGAATAACATATGGATTATCATAGTCTATAGTTTTGTAGTTTGTACTGTTATTGGGCGGGTGATAATTTTACAGTTGTATCCCCAGCAGAGAGATAAAACCATCACAAAAAAAAACGTCCTGGGTATGCTCAAAATTCAAATTCTGAAGTGTGCTGTCATCTCTTGGGTTGTTTTAGGATGAAGTCAATTTAATAATTATAATCTTTAATTATGTATGGGAAGCGCTCGTGGTGTAATAGTTGTCATTATAGGAAATGGACACCTGACCCAAGTTCAAATCCTGGACAAATTAGTTTGCATTTCACATAGAGGCTAATATCCTTGTGAAAGGTATGCACCCAATGATTCTTCCTTCAGCTATGGGTAAATACTAGTGTGAAATGGGCTCTTTAACCTTGGTATGGCAACAGGTCTAGAAGGAAAACTGAATGCAAACCTGTTAAACTATGCTTAAAAAATTAACCTTGTGTCACATCCTGCTCATGCAGAAGGGCTGGGTAAATACATGCAGTACAAAAATATACCTTCACAATCAATTTAAACAAGTAAACACTTCATTATCTCAAACATATTTATTTAACTCATAGATGGGATCCTAATAGAGTCAATCTGGGAGTAATGGCAATGAAGAATTGATTAATTTTAACAGCATGTCAACACATCTAAGGTTATTTTAGGCCTAGAGGTTAGGGAATCACCATCATTGTACATTCATATTTACATTTTTTGAGTATTTATTTCTTAAGAGTTTTTTTTGCATACAATCCTATCAAATATGAATAATTTTCAAACAGATATTGTTGACTCATAGATACTACCATTCAGTCAGAGTAGACTTGGTAGTAATAGCATTGAATGTGTACTCAATAATCCTAACAGGTACTCTCACTCTGGGTTGATCTGCAAGTAATGGCTATGGTGTAACTTCACACTCCTCCTGTAGCTTAGTGTGGGGTCTTGCAGGAAATGAACATGGCATATTTTATCCCCCTCTGACAAGGCACACTAACTTGTTTATTCTACATAACTTTCTCTCATCAGTTTCATTTAATTCAGGTCCTCACATTTTGCTCTGTTATATTCTTATTATCATGTCCTAACACTTACTTTAAGAATTGGTAAAAAAGAAAAAAAGAAAACATTACAAAATTAGCAAATAATTAACTTTTTACCAGCTCTGAAGATGGAAGTACAGAGTAAATGAACAAGGAGAACAATTTGCAGTTGACATAACAGCTTTACAATTGAATTGTAACACACTAAACACAATTATGTGGATATTTTTATTTAACAGTAGTCAAGTATGAAGAAAGGCTGATGGCAAATGAATGAAAGCTATACATAGGTGTGTGAGAAAGTATTCTGAAAATGGCAGTTTAATGGTTGAAGAACACATGTATTACAGCATGTCACTTTGAGAAGTGGCATTAACATTCCGAGCTTTATTTGATCCAGGCCTGTTCACTTAAAAAAATCACTTCTCTCCTCATCCTGTGATGTCAACTAATTATTCTGTGCTAATTCTCATGACATAAACCATTTTTATTTATATGTATTTACCAACCTCTCTGCATGAGCAGGATGTGACAAAAGGTCAATTTCTTAAGAGGTTTCAGTTCAGAGTTTTCATTCTCCTAGACTGGTTACTTAGCCAAAGTTAAAGAGTCTAGTCTGCCCCACTATTTTACCCATAGCTGGAGGGAGAGTAGTTGGATACATACCTTTCCCAAGGGTATTAGTACTATGTAAAATGCAAACAGCCTCGTCCAGGATTTGAACTTAGGTTGACGAGTCCATTTCCTACAACTCTAACCATTACATCACATGCCTCCAACTACCATTTTTATTTATATGCCTTCCATTTGTCAAAGAAAGTAATGAGACTGATATTTTTATTTTTCAGGTTAGCAACACTGATTATTTATAAATGCAGTCAAGTGCATCACCTAATACTACAATATCATATTTCTTCTGTGTAGATATGGAAATTGTAGGAAAGCTTTAGTCTTAGGAGGAGAAGTGGAAATATCAAATACAACTATACCGTGACCCAAAAACTCAACTTTAGTCTTGATGAGTGTTTTTTTAATGTTTCTTTTTCTGATGGCCCAAAATTTGAAGATAATATTAAACTTTTATCAAGTTTCATTATGTTGAATATAGAGAAGGTAAATTTACACATCAAATTGGAGGTTTCAAAACAACAGACAACAATATATGAAATGTAAAGAGACTATTCAATTATTGGGCATGTGCAGATGTAGAATGGATAAAGTTTAACACTCAAACCTTTTCAAATTTAATGTTGAATGAGATTATTTGACGATTTCATGTTTGTAAATAATTTTCTTATAAAAATTCTATACGTTAGTTAACTTTACATATATATATGTCTTGATGAATACACACTTAATTGGATTAATTATAATGCCATATTTATTGAATCTTTTAAAGATTATCTTTAGGGGCTTATGTGTTCTTCCAAATGTCTTGCCACCAATATATATACGTCTATATAGGCACATACATTCAGTGTGAAAACATTCAATTCATGTTTGCCTGTTTTAATTTGTGTTCAGCTGAATAATCTCAAATCATCAAAAGTGTGTTTTGTTGGGTGGGTTATGAAAACAGACCACAAGATTATATTCAAATGTGTTCATGACAATGAGAAAGAAACATTTAACAAGTTAACACAGGCTTATTGATATCAAGTTCTAACTCAGGCACAGATTTTTATGTATTTTTGGCAGAAAGTCTGGAAGATGAATACTTTGGCAATTTGATTTATTTGGTTAGAGACAACCAATCTCTATCTGTATATATATATATGTTATATCTTAAGATATCCGTAAAAGCGTATGGTTTGCAAGGAAGAATAATGGACAAGATGAATTGGATAAAAATCGTTTATTAAAATAAACAGTGTGAAAAGTTGTTGTTGTCGCCGTAGATAATAGTAGTAGTTCTCTGGAGTGGCCGAGGGGTTGTAAGTCAGAAATGGCCGTGGGGTCGGTGAGGTGTGGGTATCGTATGATAATACGTCAGGAATCTCTCTTGGCCTGGTGCAAGGCGTGAGGTAGTAGAAGTTGTGAGTTGATACGGTCACTTGGTGTAGGGACCAAGTCAGGAATGACCCAGTGGAATAGTGATGGTCAGGGAAGGTAAGGGTATCGGCCAAGGGAGTTGAGTTTGTGTCGGTAGGATAGCGTTGTACGTGGATACGGTCACTTGGTGCGGGAAATAAGTCAGGAATATCTCAGTGAGTTGTAGTGGGTAGCGCCGTAGTGGTCAAGGGGGTAAGGATGTCGCCCGGCTATGGTGAGGTGTTGAAGTAAGGCTGAGTGTCCGGGTGGGTGAGGGCGTGCGTGGTGGTGGGTGCGTAGCAGTTCCTTGATCCTGCTTGTCTGGTGATATTCTCAGTGTCGAGGCCGTCCTTCCACTGCCGATTCTCAAAATACCCGAACTTATATGCTACGAGATCGGCTCCAGAATGCCTTTGGGGTGTTTAGCGGGAAAATTTTTTTATTGGCTGAAAATCCGGATTCCTTACAATATGATTTTTTGTTGTTTTGGAATTCCTTTCAAGCGTAACTCAATCCGAGCCTATGCGCAGAACTGCGTCGAATTGGTCACTTCATGATAGGGTATCATTGAGTTCACTTCCGCTTGTTGCCTCCGACTTGAGTTTTAATTTGTTTGCTAGTGAGTGTATATTTTGTGAGTAAGAATTGTGAATCATAAGAGATATCTTCTCTCTGATATAACATATATATATTAGAATTATCAGAATTACATGAGTTGTAGGGAATGGTATCATTTTGGTAACTTACATGATTGTAATAAACCTATCTAGTTGGTATATTAATGACCATTTTCTGTCACCATCTTGTTTGAGAGAGAGAGAGTGCTTTCTCTTTCCTAATGGATTATACACTTGAAAGATTGCAGAATACTAATAAAATAATCAACACAAAGGAGGAATTCAATTCTCTAAAGAAATCTAGGAATGATGTATTGTTAAAGTGGGATATGCAAAAAAGCAATTAGTTTGTTTGGTGCTACATGATATTCATATAAGATTGGCAGCACTTTAAAACTCTTAAGAATATTTCTTCTCTAATAATACACACACACATATACACACACACACACATATATATATATATATATATATATATATATATATAAAATTAGTGCTGAAAAACACAAAAAAATAAACCCAGCAGCAACACACACAACAAAGCATTCATCAGATGATGGCTCTGGGTCAGTTATAGTTTCAGGAGTGAAGCCTCGCTCTCATTAACCCAGAGTGCCCCAGTAGTACCTTATAATACCACAAAGCTTTGTTGGTTATATGTCACATTTGGCAGTGCCTGATCCATGAAATTGCTATTTATGACAGATCTTAGAACCTCTAAATGTATTTCCTTTTTTCTATTAGTTTAGCTGAGTATATAAAGTTTCCTATGATGATTGTATCCTTTATTCCCTAGCTGATAAAGGAAACTTCTAGCAATGAGACTATAATAAAAAGGTGAGATTTTAATTTCTTCTAGTATATATATATATATATATATATATATATATTCAATGAACAAAAGTGACAAAACAAATAAGAATATTTGTAGTTATTAATTTTATATATATATATATATATATAGGAAATGATGTCAGATGTGTTCTTTGTGTAATGGTTATCATCACAGCAAACATAGGAGTAATAGTGATAAAAGGGTACTCCACAATCCCCAGAGCTTCAGAATTGGAACCTCACCACTAGATGCTGTTAAAGGTCATACCTAGGATACAATACAAAATTGTAAATTTACACTATTCATATACAGGAAGTTGAATATATACACAAGTTATACAATGCAACAAATATATATACACATACAAGCATTTGCTTGCATACACTCATACATTAATCAACATCTATGCATGTAGATGGTCTGGTTTCTTTGTTTAATGGCATATCAGCCATCATGGGTTATTTAATGCCAAAGCCATCTTAGTAGAAGAATAGTAAGTCGACAGAGTGGTCTAAAGGAGGTATCAGCCAGACAGCGGGTGATTCTATCCCCTTTTTACTAGTACTAGACCAAGGATATTGTTTTTTAGCATCTAAGCCATCCTCACTTTACTGCACAGATCCCTGTGCTACTTATACACTGAGTTGCTGAGGACTGGTATCGAATCAGGAACCTTGATGTTCCCAGCCGGATACTCTACTGACTGAGCTAAACTGAATAGAGTATAATTTATTGACTTGGGATTTAGAGAAAAAAGATAAATACATAGGAATAGACATCCAATAAGGGAGAGATTCTGAATTACAAGCCCAAAACTGCTGAGATAATGGGTTTATTGGAAAGAGATGCAGAATAGCTAAAGTGAAGGTAAATGTGACCCAGAAATATCCTTGCAACCCCACCTCACTCTATTCCACTTACCTTATTTCCCAAGCATCAACTATTGTGAGCACTCTGATTTCACATCAGGGAATTTTCTCATTTTGATGGTTTTTATTCTCTTAATTCGTTTTTCCATTCATATTCATCAAGTCATATGACCTGAAGCATATGACAGCTGCTGTCCCTGATCATTTAGCACCATAGGTGACTGCTTATGCTACTTGCATATTGGACTGGCATTGGATTTTAATTTAGTACCTCCACTGTTTATTTCTACTGAATCAGCTCAAGGAATTATACTTTAGTATCCTAAAATTTTACTAATATATAAATTCTTAGAAAAAAACCCAACTAAACCATCATAGTGCTATTCAATTCATATCTGGAGAATATGAGGGCATTCATATATTTCCCAAGGGTATTAGTTTGAAAATAAAAGCAATAGTGTGATTGGAGTTTGAACTCACTCACTACGATGTTGCAGTTCAGCATGTTAGCCACTACACCATGGGCACACCTCTATACATGTAGATAACCCAATCATTTTATATAGAAGCACAAACATAAATGATTAAACAAATGAATCTGAGAATTTAAACTGTTTTGAATTTAACTAATTCTACATCAAAATGGAACCATTTGCTAACTGATGTTGACTTTCATTATACTAATCTACTCTGGGGTGTAAGAACATTGTATATATTTAGTGGCAGTACTGACAATTTGATAGATATGTACTTGCACCACATACTTTCTTAGTCATCAACTAGTGACTGCACTTGAATAGACTAGAAATAAAGCTTAATATATATCATGTTAATAAACCTGTCATTGCAAGCAGTTTTACCTTATGAGTTATAGTAAATGGTTTCCATCAGTCAAGTCAGGTACATTTTTTATAGGCATCATATTATTTTTATACATTCAATTATCATATATATAGCTGAAAGTATATAATGCAGTGAATCTATTTTCCAACACACATGCATATATATATATATATATTGTTAAATTGAATTATATTAAAATGACCAGACAGCTCGGCAAACACCATTTGCGACATCCGGAGTACTGGACAGCTGTTTTGACCTCCTTTGGTCTCATCAGCAGTGCATACCACAATCTCCGCCATTAGAGATTGAACCAGTGAACCACAGAGTGAAGAGCAGAGACTCTACACCTGGGCCAACAGCCCATGCCACAAACAGAGAAAGCCAAATCATCTAGTCAATGGTAATGGTAATTTGAGCGCAGCCACTTAACCTACATTTGTCGTGTATCCCATCGCAGGATTACAGAGGACAAGGTCACCTCCAGGACAACGATATATATATATATATATATATATATACATACATATATATACACATACATATACATTTATATATATAGACACACATACATATATATATAGACACACTCACACACATACATATATATATATATATAGACACACTCACACACATATATATACATTTATATATATAGACACACATACATATATATATATATAGACACACTCACACACATACATATATATATATATATAGACACACTCACACACATATATATATATATATATATAGACACACTCACACACATATATATATAGACACACTCACACACATATATATATATAGACACACACACACACATATATATATATAGACACACACATATATATACACACACACCCACACATATATATAGACACACCCACACCCACACATATATATAGACACACCCACACATATATATAGACACACCCACACCCACATATATATATAGACACACCCACACCCACATATATATATAGACACACCCACACCCATATAATATATATATATATATATATATATTTAGCAAAGGAAAGGCTTTGATCCTGGTCATATTAACAGTTATAAATTTATTTCCCCAGATATTAACTAGCTTCATCAGACAGCGAAGCTGGTTAATTAATGTTGGTGGAAATAAATTTATAACTGTTAATATAACCAGTGTTTAAGCCTTTTCTTTGCTAAATGTATTGCTCTGTACAGAATTCCTTAATTATTGTACATTGAGTTCTCAACATGAACTATACCAATTTTAATATTTCAATGTTAAAAAAAGCCCAGCTTAGAATCATTCCCAACACCAACTAATCTGGTTACACACACACACACACACACACATATATATATATATATATATATATATATATATATATACACACATATATATATATATATATATATATATAAAAAAAAAATGTACCTTAAATGAAACCATTCACTATAACTAATAAGGTAAAATTACTTGCAGGCACATGTTAGGTAACAGAAGATATATGAATACTTATTTCTAGCCCATTCAAGTGCAGTCACTAGTGAACCAAGAAGGTATGTGCTGCAAGTACGTATCTGTCAAATTGTCAGTACTGGCACTAAATATATACAATGCCCTTACTCACCACAGTTGATGAGTATGGTGAAAATAAACATCAGTGAGCAGTTCTATTTTCACTTGGAACTAGTTGAATTCTTTGATAGGAAAGCCATGTATATTGCTTAGTGTCAACATATTCATTAGTAGATATATTTTGATTAGAAATTATACTTCAGGAAATATATCTTTGATAATTAATTTCAATATATTCAACAGAGTAAATAGAATTGCTAATCAATAACTTGATTATTCGGACAGACATTTTTTGAATGTCTAACTAAATACAAATAAATTGCAAATAAGATTTCTTCATTTAATTGCTTACTGATCAATTTATAAATATTTGTCTGAATTTTACATATATAGCCATATATGTTTTGAAAGCTTTTGAAATTAAATTATCTTATAGCAACTTATCTTAATGTATATTTAACAATATATAAAATATCCATGACAACATTTAAGATTTCTGCTTTCGTTATTTGGAGGAATATATACTGTTTCTTTTTTTTTTCTGGAGTTATCTTTCAAGTTTATAACTATATCTCAGCAGGGGCCCATTGTGCAACGGTTATGGTTGTAAGAAACGGATATGTAGACCAGAGTTCAAATTCTGGATAAGACCTTGAACTTTACATAACTTTAAAACCCTTGAGAAATGAATGTCTACACTTATTCTACCTCCAGATATGAGTAAATAGTAGCACAGAATGGGCTGTTTAACCTTGGTATGGCAACTGGTCTTGGAGAAGAAAAACTCTGAATCCAAACCTATTAAACTCTGCTTAAAAAATTGATCTTGTGTTGCATTCTGATAAATTCTATACATCAGAATTGGCATGGGGGCCCTGTAGCATAGATTTGGAGGGGGCCCAGAAGACCCTAGCACCAGCAATGAGTATCTGTATTATATTAGACTAATGTTAAATCAGAAAGCATAGGCAGATATATGTACAAATGTATATTCTTTTAAGTCTATATGAAATCTTATAATAAAGTCTATGCTTTTAGTATCTGTATTACAATAGACTAATGTTAAATAAGAATGCATACAGTCATAATGTGTACAAATGCAGATTTTCAAATCTACTGTATATACTCATGGATCGGTTGCACATTTTTTTAATAAAAAACCAATGGTGCAACCTATACATTTGACAAAAATGTGAAACAGCACTACTTTAATCTTTATTTATCATTAAGTTGCAATGATCAGCAATTGCAATGACGTGAATGAGTACAATATGCCTTTGAAATCTTTCAAAGCCTTTTGTATACACAATATATTAAAGATTTCTATTGACTCATTGTTTTAATTTGACCAGATGCTGCTGACTGTTATGCTTTTTTTTTACCCAGGCTCATTTACGATTATAGTAATAAGACATCCAACACTTATTTCAATATGTTTGCTTTATGTAACGACCAGTGATTGCAATGATGTGAAATGCATACAATATGCATTTGAAAGTGTAGCGAGATGGAAGGTCCTGAGTTTTATTAGGAAAGGAGGAAGAAGAAATAAGAGATAGTAAAGGCTTAAAAAAAAGTGGTGAACATAAAAACAGGTTCTCGTGAGTTTGACCGGGGCGTGACGCCCCGAATGGTGAATTGAAAGCCAACCAGAAGTTTCGGGTGTTGACCGGAACCGGTGGTGACGTGGAACGATGAAGAAAAATACCGCCGCTTTTTGCTTTTCGAGGCCTAGGGGAACAGACGGGCCTCTGGTCCCTAGTGTGGGATCACCGTAATTTAATAGTCCTCTCTCTCTTTCTCTCTGCTTTTCCTCCTCTCCAACACAGCCCATGAGACAAGACCTGGAAATAAAAGCTAAGCAGCTTGTGACAATATATTTCTCGCGTTGTACATTTTATCGACAAGATGACCGCCACGTGCTGAACACCTTTTTAGTGTCCTGAATTTGGAGGCACGTTGACAAGCCCCGCTATACAATATATATCGCTTTTGGTACTGTGACCATATACCGTTACAAAAGTTTTTGAATCTTTTCGTATACACACAATATATTTATTAAATATTCCTACTGACTCATTGCTTTAAAGTGACCTGATGTTGTTGACTATTGCACCATTTTCTCAGACTCATTTACGATTTTAATAACACAATGCAACCCTTATTTCTATAAGTTTGCATTATGCATTTCAGTCAATGGCAAAGTGTTCTAGATCTAATATTTGTAAGCAAAATCTTGAATCAAAGGTGAATATTTGATAAGTTTTATGTTAAAATAGGTTGTATAACTAGCCAGATTATAATGCGACCTATCTTCGGGTCAACCACAAATACTTACTTTGACAACTACAAATTATTGGTGCAACCTATCCACGAGTATATATAGTATACAATTTTTTATGAAGTTTATGCTTTTACTATATATACATATATTACAGTAGACTGAATAATGTTAAATAATCAGAATTTTAAAAAATTAACTCAAAACTGATCTTTCAGTCTAGTGCAATTTATGAGTTCAGTTTTAAAACTTAATTCTAATATTCTTCTTTTAATATTTCAACAAGGTCTGCAATATGAATGCCACCATAAAACAAAATAAAATAAACTTTTACTCATATGTTACTGATATCAATATATCTAGCCTATAAATTTTGAAGACTTGGTTATGAAAATAAGTTAACGTCACTAGGAAGCAAAGTGTGTATTTATTCATCTTTAAAAACAAGAGAATAACTACATCATATTTCATGGTGGATACAAAAATGCTTGATTTATTATGCAAGTGAAAAGAGCATGGTATACTGTTGCTTTTAAAGTTAATATAAAAAAAAGATGTGAGAAATAAGCTGTTGTCGCTTTTAAAACGTAAAATCTGTCCTCAGTTTTTTGTTTTGTTTTCTTATTGGAAGTCAATCTAAATGACTTACAACTGAATTTTCCTGATTCTTCTCTCTTGAATAAAAATGAGTTTTGTCTATCATGTAAGTTTTTGTTCAGCCTTGGACATATGACCAGAAAGTTCAATTTGTGAGTAATCTGCAATATTGATTCCCACTACAGTCAATACAGATCTCAAGAGCCATCAAAAGAAAAGACAAGAATATATATATATATATATATATATCTTTTTTTTTTCTTAATTTCCTTCTTAAACTAAAGATTAGACTACTTTACTTTTATTCATTGATGCATATATAAAAATTATAGATTATCTTTAAGTGGCAATATTAACATGGAAATGTACTCTTAAACACACACTTTTCTATCTTATTATAATGGAGATTGTGTGCTTGTTTGTCTGAAACAGAAACTATATTACAACCCAAGTCACAATTCCCTTAGTTATTTTTCACATTCGCCATGATTTTATCTTCATTTAAACCTCACTTATTAATAAAATTGTTTTACATTATTGATACTGTTGACCAGATCCACATACTAATAACATGCAATTGTATTTATATATACAACTAAATAGCAGTTTACAGTGTTAACGAGAAGCCTAATTTGCATATTGATATTAAAAATTTTATTTTAATAGATATGTGCTTAGTATTATTGATTTCTAATTTGTTTGGTTTTATATCGATGAATATGAGCAAAAATCTTATATAAATCTTAAAAGAAATCCATTAACAAGAAGAAATAACTGTAATTTTATTCTTTACTTTCTATTTTAAATAGTTAAATTAGGAAAATTTAGCAAGAGTGTTGGAAAATTATGGAAGAGTTAGTTTCAAAGTTGATCTATTTTTCGATTATACATCCTTCTATTTTTATTTAGTTTCATGAGCCTTTCTAATTTAATGTAATATTTTATTACATGAAAATTTAAATACTTGCACCCAGAGGGTGCATACATTTGCTAGTATATATAACTTATTTTCATAACCAACTATTTATAAGTGAGATATATTGATATCGCTAACATGTGTGAAAAGTGACTAGATTTTCCTTTTATGGTGGTTGTCATTTTGGAGACCTTGGTAAATTACTGTTTGGGTTCTTTGTTTAAAGGCATATTAAACTTCTTGGGTTATTTAATGCCAAAGTCATCCTTCTAGAAAAACAGTAGTAGTACTATTTAACCCATAACTGAAGGGATGGTGGGGTTATACTTTTCCCAAAGGTATTAGTCTGAAAGATACAATAATAGCAAGACTCAAATTCTAACTCACTTACTATTATGGCACAGTTCAGCATCCCGGTAAAATATTAAAAGAAGAATATTAAAATTAACGTTTTAATATAAAAAATATGAGGATTACTAAACTGTCTCTTTTAAAACTCATCAAATTCTTGAGAATACAAAATAATTTATTCCAACACACTGAATGTACAGCTTATACCAAGATAAAAAACCTATAGGTAAGTGTTTCTGTATTCCCTGAAGAAATATGCTTGTGATTTTGTTTTCATCCATAAGATATGATAGATATATATATGAGAATAAAAGGTGATAAATAGATATGACTGAGACTGACATAAATAGATAGGTAGACAGACATACATACAAATAGACAGGTAAATAGATGTGAAGAGACTTAGATTAAAATTTTTTAAAAAATACTGTTTTTCTTTTCCTTTCTATTACTGATTACATAAATTCCTTCAGGAAATCCATTAGCTTGCATCCATGATTCCAAATTGTTGGTTTTATTATTTCATTCAGTTCACACACTGGCTGAAAACCTTTGATCTCTCAGCAAGTCAATCAATTACGCCTGCAGGTGTCTGACCTGGGGTCAAACTCAGGATCTGTTCTTGATGACAGGTTACATTTAGACTTGATATTGCAGCAGATCTAAAAGAAGAATAGCTCTGAATTCAAGCACCTTGATAACACATTATGGGTGACCAAAACAGGGTAAGGCTCATTACTCCTCAAGTCATACAGATCTTGGAAAAGGCCCAAATACTAAAGAGGATTGAGAAAATGGCTGATAGGGAATTTTTACTAGATGCACATGATAGAGTATAATTATGTATCTTTGTGTATAAGGACACCATGTAACTAATTGATTGTTCAGATTATTATTATTATTATTACTAGAAAAAAATCACTTCCAGGTTGTGTAAAGATTAATTTTTGAAAAATATTGCTTGAGAGAGTGGGAGTTTGCTGTGTTTTACTACAGGCAACAATGTTTTTCTTTAAAAAAAAAATACATCAATTTTTATACAATTCTACAAAATTTTATTAGATTTTAAGAAATATTTTAATCCTAGTGTAAAAAAAAATATACTTTTACAATTTTTTTCATCTCAATTTTATCGATTTTCAAAATTATGTAAAAGGATTTTTTTTTTGCCACGCTCTTTTGTACATAGAGTAGATAGGAAAAATATCAAGCATTTATAAATTCATTTCTTTACCATGCGTAGAAACATTAAAATTTCATAAACAGTTTAAGATTTACCTTTCTTTTGTAGATAGTTGTAATTTTATCTCAGGGACAGAAATATTAAATCCATCTTACCACATTATAAGAACACGGACTTTGTTTTCTTGTTACCATGGATACAAAAAAATTGGCTTACCTGAAAGATAAAAAAAAAGCATGTTATTAGTTTTTACAGAAATATTAAATTCCAAAATTTGGCATATAAAATCAAATATTTCTCAGCTTTCTTTAAATAAAAGAAGCTTTATCATAAACACAGAGAATGCAAACAATTAAGTTTCCAGTTAAAAACTTTGGACTTCCTTTCATATATTGTTTTTCATTTACAATATCATTTTTTTTATAAACTGTTGGTCGAATACTACAAAGATTTTATTCAGTATATATATATATATATATATATATAAACTGAATAAAATCTTTGTTCATATCATGGATGAGGCTGGTCGTATGAATCTAACTATTCTCCCTCCAGCTATGGGTAAATAGTAGGGCAGACTGAGCTCTTTAACACTTGTATGGCAACTGGTGTAGGAGAAGGAAAACTGAATTCAAACCTGTTAATCCCCGCTTCATAAAATGACCTTGTATCACATCCTGCTCATGCGGATGGGTTGGTATATATATATATATATATATATATATATATATATAAATTTCTGGTACAAGCAAATTTAAATAATACTCTAAGGGTAATCATGATGATCACATAGGTGGATACGAAGGAAAAGAGTGATAAAAAAAAAAAAAAAATGTTTTATTTAATAAAACAAGGGCCCTTTCGTCCGGTTGCTCATCAAGGTTTTTACAGCCGGAGACGACTAAAAGTCAAATTGTAAATACATATGGGTATATATATATATATGAGGGGGTTTTTAGGGAGAAGAAGAAAAGACAAAAAAAAAAAAAAAAAAAAAAAATTTTTACTTTCTTCTTTCAAGTCCCCATTAAGTGATACCAGGCCCCAGACACTCGCCCAATAAAATAAGCGAGTGCCTAGGTCTGATCTGTCTGCACAAGGTAGGACAAAAAAAATTAATAATTACGGCCTCAAGGACCTGTAAATGGTGTTTCGTCCTAGCCCTGTGCAAAACAGAGAATTGGTGATCATTATAACTAGACCGGCAAGCGCTCATGCTGATTAGATGTTCGCAAATCGAAGACTCGTTGCTCTGCGATAACCCGGATGTTATTGGTTTGTGTTCGCGTATTACTCGGGGTATGTGCTGGTTAACCCTGACAGCCAATCTTTGGATCGTACGGCCAATATAAGTGGCTTCACAGGCACACGTATATTTATAAACAAGTAAGCTTTGATTGAGTATTGGCAGTACGTCCTTATTAGCAGAGCGAAAAGCGGCCCTGGTAGAAAAGATTGTTCTAACTTTGGCTGCGGGATAGCAACGGCCCACCGAGAAAGTAATTTTATCAGCCAAAGTCTGACTAGCCGACTATATATATATATATATATTTGACCCACAGATAGAACCCTGATGTACTCTCACCTTAGGTCAGAGTAGACCTGGCAGTAATTACAACAGAATGTGACTCCACAGCCTTTACATCTCTGGAACTGTAGCCTCACCACTGAATATTGACTTGTGTCATACACAAGACAACTTCTAGATTGATTTTATAACTTTGCAAGTATCATACACCATATTATTTTGTTTTTATATAATTTCTTTGAGCAATTCACTATTTTGTTCAGTATTTTAACAGTTGATAAAATACATTCTAAATTTACAAAGTCAATTAGCAAAAATGGTGTGAGAGTTTGATTATTAGATATTCACAGACTACAAATCACTAGCATATTTCTTCAAGGAACATAGAAACACTGACCTACAGGTCTTTTATAAGCTAGTGGTTGTAAACTAATTAAGTATTAATAATTAACAACTAATTAGTTGTAAATTGATTAACCAAACTATAATCATTTTTGCTATCAAGCATGAATCCTAAAAACCATCAGTTAAAAATAGTCATTCAGTACAGTGAGGGTTAATTTGAATCAGACTCGCATATCTTAGAACAGGTTCTTTTGTTTTTATATATATATATATATATATATATATATATATATAAAATTGCTGCCAAAATACACTTATTTTAATATATATATATATATTTACCAACTCCTCTGCATGAGCAGGATGTGATTCAAGGATAATTTCCTAAGTGGAATTTAACAATTTTTAATTTAGAGTTTTCCTTCACTTAGACTGGTTGTCTAACCAAGGTTAAAGAGCCAAGTCTGCCCTACAATTTACTCATAGCTGGAGGGAGAATAGTTGGATGCATACCTTTCCCAAGGGTATTATTTGTGAAATGCAAACAGCCCCACCCAGAATCTGAATTTAGAACATTGCTAATATTAAATCTGAACATATGACATTAAGTATAATAGTGGTGTGTACGCTGATCATTCAAAAAGTTCTAAGCTTCCTGCAGAAAGAATAGCTACTTCATATAAAACTATAAAAAAAACTGAGCTTATTCTTTAGGCTCTGACTGGCTGCTGGTTTTGGTGTGGATGATTTGATCAATATATACCTAACACATGACAATGTTATGAAAGTTAGTACAGGGTCTGTATTTGGTTACAGCCTGTCAACTGGATGCTAGTTAAAACCTTCTTGTGAAGGTCTGTATTATATGTTGATTCTACATTTTCCTTCACCTAGACTAATTGCCATAACAAGATTAACTGGCCTAGATCATAACTATGTCATAAATAGTACTAATTAGTATGTTTCTTATTGTTATTATAATGCCTCAGTATTTGTTAATTAGCTCATTTAGTTCTAGTTTTTGTAAGTGTGTAAATATAGCAAGATTATAACAGAGTTCAAATTTGTTCAATGCATGTTAGTAAACTGGTGTGAAAATCATCATCACCATCAGGTTGTGCTGGCAATCCATGACAATCTTTCACCAAGTGTCCCTATTGGTAATTGCCCCTGGGAGGTCCTCAGTGCACCACAGAGCTGATCGATATAGGTCATTATTGGAGGGCCCACACTGGTGGGCACCTGTGCAGGTTTCCACAAGCAAATGCCAGATTTGAGTCCGTCTTTGCTTGTCCATCATATCTTGTTTATCTTACTCTGATGATTTGTGTGATAGGGGGCAAGTGGTTGTACAGTTGCTTTCTTGTGGGGTGCTGTTTTCATGATTTGTTTAAGACAGCACAGGACATTCTTGTGTAACTTAGAAGGACTTTAGCATGTTGGAGTGTTTTTGTGAGCTGGCTGTTTTATTCTAATTGGCTCCCTGCTTTATTATTATCTAATAGGCTCCTAGGGCAGAGCCTTGACATAACAAATACTGATTAGATGCAAAAAATATTTTACTTCAAAGATTTCTGTATGAGTATATACATGGTAAATTTAAATACACATTTTTGTAAAAAGTTGATTGATTATTTTGAACCTGCATAAAAAAAATGTGGACGTTCCTGTGGTGTAATGGTTATTGTCATAGAAAATGGACATGGCAAACCAGGTTCAAATCCTGGATGAGGCTGGTTGCATTTCACATAGTGCTAATACCCTTAGGAAAATTATGAACCCAACTATTCTCCCTCCAGCTGTGGCTAAATAGTAGGGCAGACTGTGCTCTTTAACTTTGGAATGACGACCAGTCTAGGAGAAAGAAAACTGAATTCAAACCTGTTAAACTCTGCTTAAAAATTGACCTTGTGTCACATTCTGCTCATGCAGAGGGGTTGGTGAATACGTACATTGGAAAATGGATGTTGAAAATATTAGTTTTAAAAAAACACAAGATCTATAATCAATGCTTACAAAAATTTATCAAAACAAAATTTAAACTTCCACATTCATTTTACACAGAGAAAACTATGCACCAATTTCTTCAGAGAACAATCCCAGAGCTTACATTCTAACTTTAGTAAAGCATGATTGTTATCATTTCTCAGATTTTCAATGGTGCCAACATTCTGCAATTGCAAAATGGCCTATGATTTAAAGCCTCATTGGAACAAAAAAAACAAAAAACAAATTAAAAAAAACAAAAAACACTCAGTGCTTTTGTCTTATGAAACAGGGTACAACATTCTGAAAGTCAAAATCAAATAAAATTTGTGTCTGGAGACAGAATCCAATAAAGTCTTTTCGTCCCATATTTGCAACAGGAATAAAAATTGTTCTAGTAAATCTTTTTGAATGAATATGCATTTTTGGTAGAGGCAATCAAAATATTTTTTAAAGAATTCTATAAAAGATAAAACAGGAAAAAAAAAATTGTTCATATTATTATTTCAAAAGAATTCCAACAGTGATAAACTTTCACCAAATTTAATGTAAAAAGGAGGAATGCATTCTTTTTGAATTATCTTTTAAGAAAAGTAATTTTTCCTTTCCATTTCTAGTTCATATGTCCCCGTAAGCTATGCACACCTGTAATAGGTGAATAAAATAAGAACTATTTTCTGATCTAGCAAATATAATTGGTTGAAACTAATGGTTTTTTCAAAGCAGCCAGATGGTAACCAATTATTGAATGAAAACGACTTACTTTAAAAAAGTTAAAGAGTAAAAGACATGCTAGAATCATTTTAAAATAGTCTAGACTAAACTTTGCTATGAAAGCTTTCTTTTAATTTAATATTATATATATAGTGATTCTTAAATAGTACAGCTTTTGAAATTCTGCTACTAGCTATCAGTCAATATTGTGCTTATGAATAAAAATATAAATAAAAAATACCAACAAAATGTAACTGTCAGTGAAGAAAATAATATTATTTTGTACCTAAATAAACTGTTATGGAAAATTTTATTGTGGAGGTGTCGGTTCCTTAATGTTAATTGGCATAGAAAAATGAAACCAGCAATGCAAGTTCAAATTCTGTGCAAGGATGTTTGTATCTACCGTAAAAATTCCAATCAAATCTATAGTTAAATCACTAATTTCTTATCATATCACTTTACAAAACTTTCCTCATGAGTAGGATGTGGCACTAGGTCAATTTGTTTAGCTAAGCTTTAACAGGTTTGAATTCAGAGTTTTCCTTCTAGACTAGTAGGTTCAAGAGCCCAGGTTGCTTTACTATTCCCCCATAGCTGGAGGGAGAATAGTTGAATGTACACCTTTCTCAAGGGCATTAGCGCTATGTGAGGTGCAAACAGCCTCGTCCAGGATTTGAACTCATCTCACCGCGCCCATTTCCTATGAAAATAATTATTACTCTATGCACCTCCATATTACTTATATATACATAAAAAGTGAAGCTAAAGGCATGATCTGTTTTAATGCTGATCATAGAAACATTATTTTAATTTGATGTTGTGTACCATTTTGAACAAATCATGGAAGCTGCATTCCACAAGAAAACAGCTGTGTAGTCACCTGCCTCCTATTACACAAAACGCCCAAGTGAGATGAAAATGACATACTGGAAACTGCTGGAGAAGTAAGGACAAATGCCTAATTAACATTCTCCTATGGAGACCAACATATGGACTTGTCAGTATAGACCAACCAGCAAAAACCTACATCAATCAGCTCTGTGTAGATTCTGGATGCCACTCGGAAGACCTGCCAGTGATGATGACAAATAGGGATGGTTGGCAAGAAAGAATCATGGCAATCTGTGTAGGCAGCATGACCTGAAATTCTTACCCGCCAAATTATGAAATATAATTTTTAATTCTTTTCTTGACAGTGAATACTTTCTCAGTTGTGATTAAAAAACAAACAAACAATAAAGACCATCTTAGACCCAAGTCTGCCAGAGATTGCCTGAAAAGAAACAAGGCAATCACAGAATCAATGGTGCCAATATGGGTGGTAAATCCCCAGGAGCCAACATCAATTATATTTTTTTAGATTAATCTGAAGACATAATTGGCCTTCAGCCAAAGCAACCAGAAAATATACCAGATGTAATTTTAGCAACTGAGTAAAAAGGAAATTTTGATTTAACTTTTGATTTGCTGTTAAAGCCAGGAGCAATTACACATTGAGTCAAGCAAAATAAATATGTTGAAAGTTGTATATATATATATATATATATATATATATATATAAAGTATAATCATCAGGGCGGCCAAATGTTGGTATGAGCCATACAGCGAGGGAGTTTATCCCTTTTTCACAAGCACTAGACCAAGGAGATTATTTAATCATCTGAGGTGGAGCACCAGATCTACCATCAGATCCTCACTTTACTGCACAGATCCCTGTGCTACTCATATGATCAGTTGGTAAAGGCTGGTATCGAACCAGGAACCTTGTGATTCCTAGCCGGATGCTCTATCGACATATATACATATATATATATATATATATATATATATAAAATCAAGGATAGCAAATAAGCAAAGTTTGCATACAAAAGTGCTCAATACTAAATTAGCAGAGCAGGTTTAAGACCTAAAATACAAGATTATGGGATTATATTACTGTTACTCAAGTTTTATGTGGATTAGGCAATCCTCAGATGGGTTAATAGTAACAAGTGGTTGGCCAAGTGTTTATATAACATGATGTGTGTTCATGTGATTAAATATTCTTATGCGAGACTTATATTCAAAAAGTAACATTCTTAGGTATTAAAGCACTCAGAAGGGCCATACATTAGTTAGTGCCAGGTGGTAGATGACACAAGAGAAATTTGTTGATATGTCTACATTTAGAAACTAGTTCACTTCTTTTGTTAAGCAAATTGTTATCAGCATTTTACAGAATAAATAATTTTTCTTCAATGCATAGTCTGGAATTATTGAACACTTTTATAATCTTTGGATATATATATATATATATATATATATATATATATATATATACACAATCTGTGGAAAGGGTTTAGAATACATTAATGGTATCCCTTGTTGAGAGGTAAGACCCCCCCCCAAAAAAAAAAAAAACGATATTATGGATACAACACTAAACTCTATCTGAGGGTGTGGCTCCACTTCTAGCGATCTAAGGAGTTTATTGCTTTATTGCCATGAATCCTGGGTCATCTCTGACTCAGAGTCAAATAGATCTATTTGAACATTGTTGTATTTAATAGAACCATGTGCAAAAAAAACCCTTAGAAAACAACTACAAAAAATATAAATATGGATGTACAATGAATGTGATTCCCTAATCTGTTTGGAATAAAATAACTATAAACAGGTTGACATACCTTTAAAATCAATCATATATATATAATGTATACAGTGAAAAAAGTGAAAAAGTTAACCATTTTTTATTATTGGCACAAATTTTAATGAAATTTCAATGGCTTACAGAAACACAGATGATCTAGTGCTGATCTTGAGTTAAGAACCTGTCAGGAGTGATGACTGATAGAGACAGATAGTGAGAGATTGAGTCAATCAAATCCATGCTGTCAGCACAACTTGAGGATGATGATGATGATTGTTGTCTAAGTTATCTTACATTAATCGTCATGATAATTATTTTTGTCAGATGTCTTTATTTTGTTCAATGCTATATATATATATATATTTGATTTAAAAACAAGGATGTTGGAATTATGATCTGATAATTTAAACATTAAAAAAAAAATGTACAAATATTTTAAAAAAAAAACTGACTTTTCATTTCTAATGATAGATTAAGTGATATTTGACTTCTGTCTTGATTAAAGTGTTTTAATTTTGTTGTCTTGAAATTAAAAGATAATTTTCTCTTACCTTAAGCAACTTTAATCAGTACTAAAGTTTTTAGATTAAACGCTGAAAGATTAGATTCCTCTTTTTTTGTGTGTGTTTTGTATAACTATCAAATAATGGAAGAAAAAGCTAATCTTAACAGATTTTCTTCCTTGGTAAAAAATAATCTAAAAACCCACATTCATTCATTCATAAAAGTGTTTTGGTTAGTGATGACATAAATAAAGCCTTGTAGAAACCTAGACATTGACTTTACTTCCATTAAATGCACCGATTAAATCTATTCACTAAGTTGTGCTTTCTTCCTCTTCAAGATGAAGCCAATGAAGAGAAAGAAAAAAATAAGCTAGAATAAGCTGAAATGTAATACACTAACCATAACACGAAAATATATAATTGCAAAGAGACAATATATTATAACTCAACAGATCCTATTTTCATTAATTATTTACCGGAAATGTATACATATGATAAACTTATTTGTTAAAAGAATTAGTGAAAAGTATTTATTTTACGGTCTCTTCTGTTCTTAATCATGTCTGACAACTGATATATATATATATATATATAAATATATACATACATATACACACGCACATACACACACACACTGAACTGCACATTCTGCCCAAAACTTCAGAAATTATATTTTACTTTAGACACAGACACAGAATCTGTTGAGATTATTTAGATATAAGGCGTGTGTTAAAAGCCCACTCTTACTTATAGAATCAAAAGATTACAACAAACTAATATCTTTAGAACAGCATTTACACTCAAATGATCACAATTTTAAAAGAGATGCAAAGTTCATCATCATAGAAAGAAAAGAATGTATTGGACAATATCATCATGATAGCAGAAACACCCAAGTATAAATGGATTAAATTTCTCCAAACACATACACCAAATGTCTTTAATATCAAGCTAACTGATCCTCACCGCTTTGAAATAGAATGGACAGATTTGGGGTGACACATGCACCTAAATAAATAAAAACCTAATCAAGCAGTCACTACTAATTTGAAACACACCCTGCTCATGCTTAACAAATCTTTGTTTAATAGCATATCAACCTTTAAGGATTATTTAATGCCAAAACCATTCTTGTAGAAGAATAGTAGTGGCACTATTTAACCTATAGCTTAGGAGATGAGGGGGTTGATAGGTTTACCAAGGGTATTAGTCTGAAAGTGAATAGCATGACTAGAGTTCAAATTCGCTTACTATGATGTCCAGCACGTTGGCTATTATACCACAGGGACTCTCCCTCAAACATAAAACAAGAAATTCTTTAACTCTTAACATCCTGTTGAGAATTTTCTAAGTCCAGAGCATTCCTATAAGGATATATAAAAAAAATTGCCTAAAAATGGCATTTTCATTTAAAGTTACCTGTTATTTCCCTTAAATCAAAGACTTCTAAATCTGTTTAATATTACATTTAAACAAAGGCTATTATTTGGGGTGGATTAGGAAAATGAATGTGACTTCTGGTCGGGTGGAATGAGGTGGTATAGGACTAAGAGTTAATGTGTTCATTCAGGTTTTGTGTTGTTCTTATTGTAAAGACGACTATTCTATGATAATTGGTAGAAGCATCTGCTTTGAAAATGAATTAGTATATGCTGTTGATAATGGAAATGAGTAAAAATCATTTCCATGAGTTTGGAGAAAAATAGAATTGTCTCCCTTTTTATATTGGAAGTGGGGCTTTCCTGCACCATGTGTCTGTTTTATCATGTGACAAAGGGAGCCCTAAAATCTGCCTCTTTCTCCAGCATTACATGGAAGGATTCAGACATGTATCTTTTCACTTCCTCAACAACTATACACTCGTGTGCTCGTTTGGTTCCCAGATCTCCTAAAACTAGGGAATATTAGTAATTTGTTTCCCCCTTTTTTACATTATACTTCTTCATATTCCTTCAAACATCTTTGTGTTCTTTTTATGGTTTGGGACAGGAACTATATTTCCTCTTTGTATGTTGTTAATTAAATGTTGTTATCTTGTATAAATTGACTTGTCTTTTCTTAACGAATATTCTGTGTTGGGTTGCCCCTTTTGGATAACCTAATGCATTATAGGAATGTGGGTATTACTTTTGAACTTATACCCCACAAATCCTTATACATGCAACCATATTAAAAAAAAATTCTCAATCCTCTTTTCAAATTCTTAACATATTCGATTAAACTGACAAACAAAATTTAACTTTAGCTCCATAAAGTGGTTTGAAAATTTTAAAGGAAATAGATTTGTGTGGTTGAGAAAATTAAAAAATTAATTCCACTAACAAGAGTACTTTTTTCCATGTGTTAAGTTGGATTCACTTATCTACAAAGGTGGACTCAAAATTTCATATGATGACATCATATCTACTGTTGACGACATTTCTTACCAATGGGTTGGTTGAATTTTCTGGCATGTCAACCCTTGTTGGGTGATTTTATAGCAAAGACATTTTGTTTTATTCATTCTTGATGAATATTCGAATTTTTAAAAAAAAATTTACTTTTTTTATAACACATTTTTCTAAAACTCATTTTTTTCTATCTAATCCATAGATGGGACCCTAACAAGTACTACCACTCCTTGACCAATGGGATCCAAGTACTGTAACGCCAATGAAAAAAGTGTGTGGACCATAAGGGAGACCATGTTGAAAACTAAACCTCATTTGGTCACATTCCATGAGAGTATCTTGGTCAGTCTATGAACTTTTCATCCAACCTCAAAAGTCTACTTTTCCTGATCTTTTATTTCTAATTTGATTTTTCATAAGCAAACACTTCTAGCAGTCTCTAGAAAAGTATCTGTAGATTCATCAGTATTATTACTTATTTCTATACAATAAAAGAAGCTCAATTATTAAGATATTTAACTATATCCAGATTAGATTTCCATGATCTTATGATAATAATTTAATCAAGATAAAATTAATCTAGATATATCAAACGAAAATTAATTCCAATGAGCTGTGTCTGTATAAATTTCAATTTAGAAAGATAATGAAGGATTACTTGCACACTATCCATCCCAAGAGATAATGACGACCCCTTTCTTTTAGAAAGAACCGCAGGTGTATAGGTGATTTTAGGTGAATCAATGGGGGAGGGGTAACACTGGTTCAGCCCCAACCTCTTGATAGCCTCTCCTACATCCAGTGGCAATGTGGGATCCAGAACATCTGGTGAAGATCATGTACAGTGAATGACCAGGACAACCTTTGATGCAAGGGCTGCCTTCTTACACTTCTAGGTGTGCATGTGCCTGATGGCTGTTGACCCTAAAAGAGAGTTCAGGTGTCCTTTGACAGGTCTTATTTTTCTTCTTGCCTGGTGAGGAAGACAGTTTAGACAATGACCTCTCAAACCATGCAGTAATGAGTTACAAAGTTCCAGGAGCATTCAATCAAAAGGCAAGACATTAATGTAATATCATAGATTTTAAATTGTGACTGACTTATCTCAACAGCAATCTAGATACCATTCCTTTATAGGGATGAGTTTAGCCTAAGAGAAAGACAGGCAAAAATTGCCTCTGTGGACCCCTTAAAAATGAGGGCAACATGGCAATGATTAAGGGCATTGCAACCATCTTTTTCTTTTTAATATTAATGTAAAATCTTCAAAAAATTGACAAATATAAACATTTATTTTATTGACAAATCTTATTATAATGAAGATTATTTGTCTGTAACCAAAACTACATCACCACTGACATCATTCTTTCCTTAGTTATTTAAGTATATTCTCAATGATTATGAAATAGTAATTATTTAATCTTAATTAGCATCTTATTTATTAACAGTGTTAGATTTGCTGCAAAACTGCCCATATCATTAATGCATTTAAAATCCTGAAATATGTGTTATATATCTCGAACAAAGAAAGGTTTACATAATATATGGTATGGTTAATTTGCATACTGATTTTAACAAAACTAGGTTTAATACATAATTACTTGGTGTTATTGTTCTCTCATATTATTGTTTTACTTTCCAATGTATTAAAATCAATCCTATGAATGATTTTATAAAGAAGCCAATTTAAATATAATTAAAATAAGTGTAATATTTTTAACTGTGTGTTTAATTTTATTATTATTTCAGATTTACTATATTTCATTACATTAAAACTTAAATACTTATGCATGGAGGGGGAATGTTCTTGCTCATAACATTAATTATGATGACTAGAATTATTAGCAATGATTCATTCCAGTGGAACATTTTCAAAAAGAGAAATCAAGCATTACATTATTTGAATTCCAAGAAAGGTTTTTGCTATAATAAAATGTATTGATTCTTTCATTTTTTCTTTTTAGATAAAAAAAATGTTTTTATGTTAAGTTGAAGACAAAAAGATTGACATGGGGATTTAGTTTTAAGGGCATATAATGTCCATATCAGCCATACAGCGAAGGAGTTTATCCCCTTTTTAATAGCGCTTGACCAAGGAGATTATTTCAGCCTCTGAGGTGGAGCGCCACACCTACCATCAGCACCTCACTTTACCGCACAGATCCCTGTACTACTTATACATATGCTGAGTTGGCGAGGGCCAGTATCGAACCCAGAAGATAAAACAAATTGATGTGGCTTTATTTTTAAGGGCACTGCAGCATTGAATAAGGAAACCACATTTTGCCGTGGTGCTATGGTCTAAATTCCCTGCCTTTATTATATAAAGTGCTCAGCTGAGCACTTAAAATTTAGTAAAAGTTTATTCATAATAGATATGAAGGATATACTGCTTGAGTTTTTTTTAATCAACTGGCTTAGAAGTAAATGAGCCAGCAATAAACAATAGAAAAAAAAGTCATTTTTTTTGTGAGATAGATAGATAGATAGATAGATAGATAGAGAGAGAGATGGGGAGCAGATTGAGATATATAAGAAGATAGATAGATAGATGGATTTGATAAGAAACAACTTTCTCATTCTTTTTTCTTTCTGTTTTATACAAATCTCTCTCTCTCTCTCTCTCTCTCTCTCTCTCTCTCTCTCTCTCTCTCTCTCTCTCTCTCTCTCTCTTTCTTATGGGAGGTAAACGTCGACAACTTATTAAACCAATTTCAAACAATAAAGAGTTTACATTTATGAAAACAACAAAGAAAAACATTATTCTGCTTTTTAAAAAAAAGTCCACTTTTTAAATGACCCTTGTATATCATTTACTTCATTTGTCTTAGTTTTACAAGATTTGGCTCAAATAGATTCTTTCATTAACCAGAATCTACACTGTTAAAATGTACAAAGAGTCAACTTAAGTCTTGCTAATCATGTCACTATGTCTCTTGACATACATTCTGATAAGCATTTTTTTTCTCTCTTTGTCTGAAACATTCAAACAAAGGTGTCATGGTAAATGGATTATTGGCCTTGTAAAAGTTTTTGTCACCTTCTGGAATTTATATAATTGATTTATCTTTATCTGTGTAGCAACTTTTGAGTTTTACTTAGTTTTTAAAACTAAGATAATAAATCTTCTTACTTAAATATTTTGTAGTAGCGTCTCCGATATTTTTTATTTTGTTTCTGTCACAAATTTCATCTCTGTGTCCATCTCACAAACCTTTGATTAAATCATTTTTCCAGACCTTCACTTTTTTTTTTGTTCTGAACTGTCAGATAACCATAGCACCCCCCACCCAAAATTATTTCTTTCTAATTTTTGTCTGAATTTCTGAGAAGAGAATATCATAATTATAGATCAAAATACTTGTACTAGTATCCTCATCTTGGTTATTTATAATAGTTCCTACATTACAACTATTATACTATCCAATTTTCCTCAGGTGTCTGTCATAGTAACTAGTTGATAAAAAAACTGGTGAAAAACTGGTGAAAGTTGACACAAGTGTATTGAACAGAGAAAGTAGAATTTACAGAAGGAAGGTGAAATTACGTCCGACAATACAGTCTAGAACTGAATCGCGTTACTTACTTCAAGCTACAATTGTCTTTGCTACTTATAGTAGTAGTAGGATCATTCCATTATGTAGATAGGTTATATCACCAATAACAGTTACTATGACAGACACTTGAAGATGGGTCGGAGTTACAATGGTTAAAGTGCTAGACTATAACAATAACCAAGATGTGAACACTCATAGTCACTGGTCTGTAACCTGGTTTGGTTATAGGGATACTACTCATGTAGCATGTCTTGTACAGGAATTGTCAGGTGAAGCACATCCCTCTCCAGGTCTGTTTTGAATTCAGAGTTTCCGTCTCCTAGACTGGCTGCCATAACAAGGTTAAAGAGCATAGTCAGCCCAACTATTTACCCATAACTGAAGGGTGAATAGTTGGATGCATACCTTCTTCCAGGGATATTATCACTATGTGAAATGCAAACAAACAGCCTCATTCAGGATTTGAACTCTGGTAGCTGAGATGATAACCATTATGCCACAAGCACCTGCCTTAAGAGTCTGAAATAATCAGCTTCTTTCCACTTTTAATTCTTTCTCAGCATATGAGTAGCACAGGGATCTGTGCAGTAAAATCAGGAGCTGATGGTAGGTGTGGCGCTCCACCTCAGACGCCAAAACAAATCTCCTTGGTCTAGTGCTAATTAAAAGGGGGTAGACTCCCTTGCTATCTAGCTGATACAAACTTTAGGCTACCCCAACTACTTACTTATTTTATTTCAAATGTATCTATGTTTTATATGTATTTATATATTTATATATATTCATATGTACTTATATGTTCATTGAAAGAATATTTGCTTTCTTAATAGTACTCCCACCTCTTTGGGACTCTTAAGGGGACACCAGTTCAAATATATATGTATATACTTATTCTTTCCTATAGGAATTAAAGATGTGATAAAGAGGAGAAGTAATTTTCTAATCTTAGAAATTTATAATGAAACTCCTAAACTAATTTAGTTGGTTTGTTGGTTGATTGGTGTTTAATGGCATATCAATCTTTGTGGGTTATTTAATGCCAATAGAGCATCCAACTGTATGAGTAGCACAGGGCTATGTGCAGTAAAGGGAGGAACTGATGGTAAGTGTGGTACTCTGTCTCAGACGCCAAGACAATCTCCTTGGTCTAGTGCAAGTGAAAAGGGGATAGACTCCCTCGCTGTCTGTCTGATATTGACTTTAGGCCTCCCTGATGACTTTAATTATTAACAAGAAAAGTATTTCCAACATTTCAAAACATCAATTTCTTTCAATCTTTATTAAAATGGAAGCAAAATCTTTTTATGTCAGTGAAACTTACCATATTTGATGACATATAGGAATACATTTTCTCCAAAAATGACTAAAAACATTTTTATCTTCTTTTGAAAGTGAAAGTTTTTCCAAATCAATATTTAAGCTTGACAACCATCAAGTGAAAATCTTTTCAGAATATTCTCTGCTGAATTGAGGATGCTTCACTCTCATGTATTTGATATGCCATCACATAAGATTATAAAAAGCTGTGTGTGATTGAACTGGAGAAAATCTATACTTATAATCAGATTGTAAACTAAGACAATTGATTTCAGCTTTATTACACACAGATATACTGTATGCTTTTACACTATGAAAAATGCTAGTATTCAGCATTAGTTACTAGTTTTAATTTTGAGAAAAATTCAGGATCATTTGAAGAGCTTCGAACTATCTTGAAATGAAGCATTGTCAACCATTATTATTTTAGTTTAGTTTTTTTTTTCTATTCATGGTTCCTAAATTTTTTTCTTTGTTTTTCTTTTTCTTTTTTTCGATCAAGTCTAATGATTTACAAAGTTAGTTTTTAATGTTAAAACTATTATTTAGTAACTAAATTTTATAACTTTTTTGTTCATGTTCTTTGGGATTTGGATTGTTCCAAGAGCTTCAACTATGATCAGTATTATTGTCACCATCATTTTTATGAATCCATATGTGTGATATACTAACACAGAATCTAATGGAAGGAAAGACAAGATAAATTCCTTTTTACATATTAAGAACATTTTATATACACAATATGTGTACAAGAGGTATTAAAAGGAAAGAATACTCAATACTCAAATATGTTACAACAACTAGAAACATATACATATCATTCTATGAACAAGTAGTATGTAGAAGGAGTCCAAAATAGAAACAGATTTACTTGATAAGGGTAGATAAGATAGCCATGTGGCTTTAACATTCTCTGGTAGTGGCAGAGACAATGTCTTTAATGTTTAAACACCAGAGGGGAAAAGAGGTGTAGAATGTTGGGGTTTTTTTTTGGGGGGGGGCTGTCTTGAAATCACCTATTAGACCACTACTAAAAATTAAAAAAATCTAATAGGGATAATTATTTATTGTATCCCTACACATTCAATTTTCATGACCATATTGTTGTTATGGAATTCAGTGACAATCTGTAAATATCAACAAATGCTTAACATTTTTGTTGTTTAAATTTCAAAGATTATTTTCATATTTTCATATTCTGGGTTTTATTCATTTTAATTTGCTTTATTATATATAAATAGTGGTCATTTTTTTTAAAAGCTTGTTTAAAATTGTTTCTTTTAAAAGAATTACTGACACTTTCATGAAATACAATTTTAATCACAGTCTGAAAAAAATTTACATTATACTGAGCACTATGATAAAAACAACTTAAGTTGTGCTGTGTTGTATGTATGTATGTGTGTGTGTGTGTGTGTTAAAGAAAGTGATTAAAAGTGAAACAATATGAGGGTGAAGATAAAGTTATTGTTGTCAACATGTGTTTTGAATGGGTTATTTACATGTACAAGAGTTTATATAAAATAAATATGTAACAGGCACGCGTCTCTGATCATCTTCAGAACAAGAGATATGTTTTGTAATATTAAATACTTCCAGTAAATATATATATATATATATATATATATATATATATATATATATATATATATATATATATATTGTATATGGTTATTTAAATATTCTTAGCAAACTATGGAATTTCCATTGGTTCATCTAGTAATATTAATTGTAATTAACTGCAAATAAAATGTAATTATTGTTTTCATTTCAAATCTCCAAATTAACAGTTTTAATAAACCTTCTTTTGAATCTATTATTTATCTATTATAATATTTGTTATAAAACAATCTTGTTTTATTGCTAAAAATATTTTTGTTTTGATAGAATGTTTAATTCTTTATAACAAAGAATTAGGTAACTCATCATCTTGGAATGAAGATCCTTTTGTTACACAATAAATTCTCCCTTACACAAAAAAAGCAATTTCAGGAAACACTACTAAGGTGTGATCAAGAAAAAGATGAATAAAAATCCTTCATGTATAAGATATGGTTTCCAGAGAAGCCATACTTTAACGTAGAGTAATGCAGTTCAAATATGGCACAGAGTTGAATGAGCATTTCTGCATATATCCAACAAATGAGAACAGATGTGACCTCTGGTTAGGTCACATGACACTGAACGACCTCTTAATCTTATGTCCCATTCCACATTAAACCCTTTTAACCTCATAACACTTCTGCTGATAAAGTATTTCACAAGTGTACTGATTCAGATAATTCAGAATACCTAAAATAAGATAGATTCAAGTATTTGATCCATCATCGGCAATTTCAAAATTAGTAGCTAAAATTATTGTTGCTATCGTTATATGCAGTGGACAGTTGAGCTGAAAGGAATCCCTCAAGGTTGAAAAATGTGACTTGAATGATGGGAATGTAGTAGATTGAGCTAAGCAAATCGAATTATCATTTCTTGTTAGTGTATAATATACTTGCACATTTAAAGTCTATTGTAGGCTTATCAACATCTTATGCTGAAAAAGATATCAATTCCTAAAAATACAAAAAACACATTGCATCAAATTTATTTTAGAACATATAAAGCAAAAGCTTGGATTCTACAGGTTGGTTCTCTGGATGAGTTTTAAAAAAATCACTCTGGAATTGTGGATTGGAAATTAGCAGGTATTTGTGGGGGAAATGAAGTAAAAAAACAAATTTAGGTAATACTCTGGTTTTCTGGGTATGACACTAAACTGCATCTGATGGTGAGGCTATAGGGCTGGATATCTGAAGAGCGTGTAGTACACCTTCATTGGCATTACTCCCAGATCCACTGACATAATTCTGAAAATTTCAGTTATATATATATATATATATATATATATATAATATATAAAAAAAAAAAAAAACTGAATATTTTTTGACAAAATGTTTGTTGTCTTGCTGAAATTTTCCTCATCAATGTGTGATTCTGAATGCTGACTGTCACCAAACACCGGGAACTCTGTGTCTATACTATTCCAACTTATGTATATATGTATTTACCAACCCCTCCAAATGAGCAGGATGTGACAAAAGGTTCATTTTGTTTGAATTCAGAGTTTTCCTTCTCCTAAACCTGTTGTCATACCAAGTTTAAAGTGCCCAGTCTGCCCTACTATTTACTCATAGCGGGAGGGGGAATAGCTGGATGTATACCTTTTCCAAGAGTATTTACGCTATATGAAATGTAACCAAACTTGCCTTCGATTTAAATTTAAGTAACTGTGTCCATTTTCTATGATGATAACCATTACAGTCCCCTAAATCATGTATATATATATATATATATATATATATAATATTAATTTTATTGTATGTCTTCTATTTCTATTTGATTTATATGTTATAAGGAATCTGTCATTTTTGCAAAGAACCACTTCATTCCAATAAAAAAAAACACTCATAAAGTGTCAATGGTTGACCAATTTATATGAATGAATTTAAAGCCAGTGTTTATATTTTTATCTCTGGAAGAAGAAAAAGGTACACTTAAAATGATAATGAAGATAGACATTTCATTTTGCAATGTTAACCTCTATAATAACATCAATATTAAATTTTCCCTTTTCTCCAGTAAATATTCATTCTTTATATACAGAATAAATATACTTATATATGTGCATGTTTATCCATAGGAATGTCAATAAGTCTTTATCGCGCTTTTATTTTACACAAACATTTATTCTTGTCAAAGCATTTAGACAAAATTTCTTTAATAATCACATGCATTAAAGACCATCATGATATAATGGTTAGCAAGGTATTTCTCACAAATCTGTTATTACTGAAAAACGAGTTTGATCTTCACTAGATTCCCTACACTTGTGACTTTGTGTCAAATCCTACCTGTAGGGTAAATTATTTTTTTATACACAATACAGGGAAAATTACAAATAAAAATTAAGTTAACTGTGTCTGGCTATAGCTTTATTGTTTGTTTGTTGGTTGTTTTATTTTATGGCTATGTTTAATTAAAAACAAATTCTGATGCAGGGTCATCCTCAAAGTGTTTCTTCACTGACTGTAGTCTCTTGTAGGCCAACTACTTCTCCTCAGCGCTCCACTCACTTCAGTTATTTATGGGCATAGTCCCCCAACATCTGGGTACATCAGTCGAACCTTGTGCCTGTGCAATGCACAATTCTCGTGCATTCGGATGGATGCGTGTAGGCCGCCAGCATCCGGGCACCTGAATTGAACCTCGCGTCCATGCAGAGCCAAAATCACATTTTCTTTTTGCATATGGGAGGACGCGGGTTTGACTCCGGCAGGCAAGACAATGTATTGCTCTTTTTCTAAATGAGTACGGTAGTCCTCGTTCTCCGTCACAATAGCATATCCACCCTTTTCAGGTCATTTAATAACGAATCAAGTTATTTATGATATGTGGTTACTTACAGTACCAGCTGTTGCTTAAATGGTCATCCATCTAAGTATTGAACAGGCTCATCACTGCTTTGTGCACATGTTTGAATCCCTCTGTCAAGAGCTGAATGCAGCACAAGATCAATTTTTCAAGCAGTGTATGGGGAAATGCAAACAGCCTTGTACAGAATTTGAACTTAGGTTGCTGTTTTCATTTCCTGTGACAATAGACCTTACATCACAAGCACCTCTCTTTAAGTATATGTATATATATATAGATATAAATACAATATACATAGAACAGAGATATGCAACTTTTTTAAAGAAACAAATCATATTATTAAAATATACAAATTGAAGTTCTTTATATATAGAATAAATATATGTAGTACATGCATAAAATGAATTAAAAATGTATTAATAATACTTTGTTTCATTTTCAATGATTTTTTTATGCACTTTGCAATTTGCCTTGGGCATTTTTAGAAATAAAGTACATCAGTAAAAGGAAAGCCATTTCAATTTTTTAATCTACTTGTATTTTGTGTATCATATAATGTTACCAGTCACTGAGACAAATACCTGTAAGCAAAATGACATGTTTTGCTTTTGTAAATATAACAGTTGAGTAAAAACAAAATAGTTTACCCATATTTTCTTTTTTAAAATCTCATTTTAGACTTATATAGCAAATGTTCAAAAGTGATATGGCCTATGATTGAAAAGAAAAAAGAAAAAAAGTTACCGTCTCATATTCTTTTGTTTTGGAATATTCTAATTCACCCTCCATTCTATAACCCCCACCAACATCAGTAAAACACTTACTTCAAAAGTATAACACGACATTTCAATTTAATTTTACCCTAACATTTAATATCCTTTTTATGTATGAGCTTTGAACTTTGTTCATTCTGAATTTTTACTTTTTGGTCTAGTTTTTATTAAGGTATTTTCAAATGCTTCTGCAATTAATTGTCTCTTTTCTTGTTGCATACTATTTCTTATTGTTCTTCTAACATTTTTGTCTTATCTCTTCCGTTAGTTCTCATCTCCACTGTGGCATAGTAGCCCCCCCCCCCGGCTACTATGCTTCACTCATGTCTAGTTCTTCTTTGCTGACTGCTCTTTTTCAGTTATCATAGAAGAAACACTGAGGCATATTTTCATGTGCACAATTTTATTTAATTCCCCTGATACATTTCATGTGTGTGGAGAAAAGCAGATGCAAAATACGTCTGCCTGGTTTTAACTCCTACTGATTAAAATCTACTTTTCCCAGAGTTACCTGGTCACGGGACTCTCTAAGCTAATAAGAGCCCCCGTCCAGATAACCCTAGGTTCAAGGCTGTTACCAATCAAACTGTGGTAATGAGGACAGTTATATGGTTTCATGTATTTCTATCTAATACAAATAATTTTCAAACACATCTATGTGTCTCATAGATGGGACTCAACTTTTGATCAGAGTGGACCTGAGAGTAATGGCAATTTAGGAGATCACTTCACACTCTTGAAAACTGAAGAATCGGACGTTTATCACCAATTAAAATTTGGTGCCATACCCAGGAAATGAAGATAACTTGTTGAATATACTTTATACAACAACAGTATATTTAAGATAGATATAAGAAAGAGATAGGGAAATTGTTATGAACTTTTGTAAATGTTCTTAGATTAAAAAAAGAATGTCTTTGTGGGACCAGAGTGTCTCTGAATATAGGAAGAAAACAATTTACTGATTTTATGTTTTTGGTTCTGTTGATTGTTAATAGGGGGCTATACTTTTTTGTCTATTATATTTTTTTGTGATATGTAGTAAGCCTTCAGCTGGAAAAAAAAGTGACTAGGTTCTTTTGAAATATAGCAGTGTTCACACCTTGGCTGTCAACATTGGCCAGAGCCAAAGTCATAGGTTTGTTACATTTTGTTTTTGTCTGTCTTTTATCTAATGACAATAAAGCTTCTTTCATATCTATATGATGAACAAAAATGATAAGATAAACACAAATATTTCTTTTATGTTATTTATTTTTAAATTGTTCTCAACTAGTTTTGACCATAGGTACATTTTTGCTTCTGCAAATTGATTTGTGGTAATCCTTAAAGGTCTTTTTAGTTGTGAAGCAAGTAAATGAGTTGGTTGATTTTAGATGTTTGCAGCCTAGGTCATTCTTAATATTACATGCTTTACAAAATTTAGAGGATTTAATTGTGGACTTCTTATTGATTACTTTATATATATATATATATATATATATATATATATATATATATATATATATGTGTATGTGTGTGTGATAAAGAAAAAACATTACAAATATTAAAAAATGAATTACAAACAGTGATTTTAATGGCATATCAATTGTCTAAGGTTATTTTATGCCTAGATGTTAGGGAATCACATTCATTGTATGTTTATATTTACATTTTTGTGTAAATCTTTCTTGAGAGTTTTTTGCATACAGTTATATGATATGAAGTATTCCGAATACAAATAATTTGCACACAGTTGCATGATTTTAAGTATCCCTATCTAATACTAATTCATACACAATTATATGGTTTCAAGTAACTATTTCTATTTAATAATGATTTATTTGCACATAGTTATATAGTTACAAGTAACAATTACAGCATTAAATAAATATTCTTCATACAAATAATTTAAAGCTATATTGTATCAAGTATACCTATCTAATAATTTTCAAAGGGAACTATTTGAGTCATAGCAGGACCCTAACATGTACAGATTTCAAACAGAGTATGAGCTAAAATCTGTAGTCATTTACTAAAGTTAGCTTAATTCAGTACAAAGCCAGAAGTATTGAGATATAGGTGACAAACTTAACTCACTAACAATGGTCTGCTAGACTAGTTTGATAATGTCTAGCTTTTGTATGTATTTGAAAGAATATGTATTTATCCAATCCTTCTGCCAAGAGCTGAATGCAACACAAGGTCAATTTTTCAAGCAGAGTATCAGTATCAATGCTATGGGAAATGCAATCAGCCTTGTACAGAATTTGAACTTAGATTGCTGTGTTCATTTCCTGTGATGCTAAACCTTACTACACAAGTGCCTTTTTTTAAGTATATGTATATACATAGATATAAATATATGCATAAAACAAAGATATGCAACTTTTTTAAAGAAACAAATCATTATTAAAATATATAAATTAAAGTTCTTTATATATGATATAAATATATGTATTACATGCATTCTTAACACAAATAATTTATAGCTATATTGTATCAAGTATACCTATCTAATAATTTTCAAAGGGAACTATTTAAGTTATAGACTGGACCCTAACATGAACAATTACTCCACTAAGAATGTAGGAAAGTACAGAGTTTTGACACAGAAAAAATATTTTAAAAAATCGTATATGCAATAATTCTAACACATCCAATAGTTAATTTTATCAGAATAAAATCTCTGCAGTCTCCTGTTATCTTTATGATCTTGTACTTGACATTTCGCTTCAAACAACCACATTCAGCTCCACCTGACCATTTGCACTTACTAATCCTCAGATCAAATTAAGATGCTTCAGATTTAGATGATCAAGATTAAAACAATGCTCAATTTACTGTGGATAATCTTTGATATTTTTTTCTCTTCTTCTTCTTCAACACCCCTGTCCTCAGGATGAAAAGTGGGTGGGCATGTTCTTTTTTTTTTCTTTTTTTATCCACACCATTTCAATAAAACTGAATTGAATAAATAGATAAAAGAAAATAAATTAACAGATCAAGCCAATAGCAAGTCAAGAGCATGTGATTTAATAATGCTAATGGATATTAACCTTCTTCTGACCAAGACATTCCAGGCTTATGAGTTATATTAGCAGATCTTTTTTTTTCTTTTCATTCAAAATTTGAAAATTCAAAAAATGAACAAAAATTTAATATCATTTAGAAATTATACATTCATAGAAAACATTTTCTTAATATGCACCTGAGTGCACAGGACTGCTCTAAGTATCCTAGCTGATTGTAACAGTGCTGTGGTCTGATGTATTGAATAAAGGGTTTGGTTCGAAGTTGCATGAAAGTTCCAGAGTTTGACAAGAAACACCTGAAGAAGGCTGGGGGAAACATTGGCTGAAACATTGTGTACATTACAATAAAGATGAGGTCAATAGTCCCAAAAATCTTATTATAATGGAGATTGTGTGTTTTTCTGTCTGTAACCGAAACTATATTACTACTCAAGTCACAATTTCTTTAGTTATTAACGACACATTCTCCATGATTCTATTTCTATTTAAACCTTAATTACTAATAAAACTGTTTTATTAATACTGTTGGCCTTACCTAAATACTAATAACATGCAATTGTATTTATATATACAACAAAATACCAGTTTTCAGTGTAAACGTCAAGCTAATTTGCATATTGATATTAAAAAAACTGATTTTAATAAAAATGTGCTTGGCATTATTGATTTCCAATTGTTTGGTTTTATCTTAATGAATATGAGTAAAAATCTCTTCAATAAATCCTAGAAGAAATAACTGTAATTTTATTCTTTACTTCCTATTTTAACTAAATAGTTAAATTAGGAAAATTTAGCATTGAAAAACAGAAGTGATGAAAGAGTAAATTTCAGTTGTTCTATTTTCCGATTATACCCCCTCTTTTTATCTGCATTCTTCATTAGTTTCAATAGCCTTTCTGATTTAATCTAATATTTTATTACATTTAAACTTAAATACTTGCACCCGGAGTGTGCATATATTTGCTAGTTCAAATAATATAAATTCAAAGTAAAAGTTGACTATGTTAAAACAAAATGTTATATTTATAAATCAACTAATTCATCAAATTTTTAAATGTCTTACTTTTTTATCAATCCAAATAAATGATAAAAATTGCAGTAAAAATCAAGCAGCTGATCAATCCCTTTTCAATATTATACAGAATTTGAATGAAAACTACAAAATAACACCCAAATTTATTTATGAATCAACTAATTCATCAAATTTTTAAATGTTTTACTTTTTAAAAAATCAATCCATGTGCTTTTGATGTCAATTAAATTTCAAAATATGACAGTTTATAAAGTAATGAAAATTTTATTAAAAATCAAGCAGCTGATCTTGAATGAAAAATACAAAGTAAGGATCTTTAAGACTCATTTTAAGTGTTTATTGATGTATTAATTTCAATATCATTGACCAAACACGAAGACTGTTATTAAAAAGGCATAAACATAGAGAGCAAAAAATTTTGTGTGTGTGTATCTCATTAGGTCTTGTCATGGTTAACTTGGACACAGATTTTTACAGATACTGACAGGTAAGGGTAGTTATGAAAGACTGTGTCTTTTTTAAATGATCACTTATAAATTTTGTGGCATAATCAATGAGGAGAGGTTTTGTGTAGATGAGTGCCAGTGTGATAGAAAATACAGAATCAGTACTTTTCCAACAGCATTTGTGCAAAGTAAAAAAAAAAAAATGAATGAATAAATAAAGATCATTTAAAAAAACTAATTCTATCATTTAATTTTCCAAGTAATAATGATAATTTGGATCCAACATGCTTATCCGACCACTTTTAAACTTAAACATCCATTTATACACACTCCTACATGGTAGTGCACTGTCCCTGTATAGTGCTAAAAGCTGCCAATGAATTTCAGCCTTTCACACTCCTTCCGACCAGAGAAAATCATGCAAAATGGCATGATCAGGCTCAAACTTTGATCATGTGACCCCAACAGTACCAACTATAAGCACACATGTGCAGAACACAGCGTGATAATAATAAAGACATATTATGGCAAAATTGTGGATTATTTTGACTTTCCCTTGTATATATATTATATATATATATATATATATATATATGTATGGGAGAATATGTGTTTAACTGAAGTCGAACCTAATTTTGAAAGTTAATTAATTAATAATTAATTAATTAGGCGGGATTACCTATTTAAATGTAAGGCTAAACAAATCGAGAAAAATCAATCTCTGTATGTACATTTCGGCCTATTAGGCCTCATCAGCAGAGCTATAGATATGAAGACCGCCCCGTGTGCGATTCGAAACCTGACTGTCAAGCTGACAGGCAAGCATCTTACCTCCACACCAAACGGACTTAGCTAGATTTCTTCGTTTAGAGGTCACTTAAGAGGAATATAAATACTTACTCCTAAACAAAACGAAGAAATCTAGCTTAAGCACATATTCTCCCAAATATTGTCGGCTGAAAATAGCCATATCATAAACATCGTCTGTTTGTTTACTTCTCATATATATATATATATATATATATATATATATTATATATAGTAACAAGTAGAATGAGCTCTTGGGCTTGGATGAATACAATAAATAAAAAGGCAACATAGATCCTATACAAAATTTAATTTTAATCTAAGAGAGAATAATATATGCCATTTTATTTTGTTATTGTTATCACTTTGTTTTAAAGCTTATATCATCCAAATGCAAGGTTCATTACACTGAAAGCACTGGTTCTTACTAGATCACTGGTTAAGCAATGATAAGCCTGTTTAATACTTAATTGGGTGACCATTTAAGCAACTACAGATACTGTAAGCAACCTGAGTCCTTTGTTTATCAATATGACTTGATCTGCCATTAAATGACCTGAAAAGGGTTGATATGTTATAAAAAAAAAACCCAACTAAATCAAACCATCTCACAAACATCAACCTGAAGTTCTACAGTGCTCGCCTAGTCATTACCTCTGATATTGCTGTGATTTCATGAAAAATAAAATGTTTCAGCTCATCAGTTGTCTGCAGCCTATGTTTAATGACTTGAGCCTGCAGATATCTCTAGAGTAAGTAATCACAAGGAGATAGATCTGGTGAGAAAGATGGTCACAGGATGTCATCCCACAGTGAGATGAGGCACACTGAAAATATCTCAACTTTAGTCATTGTTCTTGTTGACTGAAATAGTATGGCACCTCATATAGTATAGTGGTTAGCAAACTGGATTATTAGACCATTTTTATTGAGTTCAATTCTAACTTAGCACTCCATACTTCTGGACTTGTGCCACAACTACGCTAAGCTTAGTAAATAACTTTTTTTATTTTAGCATAGCTGCGTGGCAGCAATTTTAAATCTTTTAAATCCAGGAGATCATTTTGTCAGACTCTGTATAATAGTCAATTAACTACATCTATCTATCTATACATACATACATAAAGGATAGTGTGTGTGTATGTATGTCTGGAGGAAACTATGAAAATAAAAATAATAAAAAATAAATATGTATAAACATTCACTATCATCAGATCTTGTTTGTTTGTTTTGTTTTATGGCATATCAACCTCAGTGGGTCATTTAATGCCGATAAAGTTTTGAAATAAATCAATTCTTAATGGATAATACAATTTTTTTTATAAATACATTTTTCTATTTAACCCATAGATGGGACCCTAACAGGTACTACCACTCCGGGTCAGAGTGGACCAGGGAGCAATGGTGATGAAGGGGTGCTCCACATTCCCCAAACCTCCAAAACTCGAACCTCACCATCAGATAGAGTTTAACGTCATTCCCAGGACATGTAGACCCGCAGCCACCGCCTTCTAGCACCCATATGATAAAAAGGGGTTTGGACTTGCCATAAGGGCAATAGGGTTGGGAAAATCATATAGGTGCTAGGGCTTGACGTGACCAGCCGATTGATCGGAGAGGGCCTCTCCGACCGCCCGTCTAGCCCAAGGTAGGGCCAAAGTGGAGTATTGCATGTCATGAACTGCTCATCCACCTGGGCTCTATTCTTAAGCATCACGGGTCGCCACCCACGACCAACAGGTGGCCCCATTGGGGGAGTCTTACCCCTCTGCAGAGGTACAGTCGGTGCACTCTAACGCCCCAGATCTTGCTTTTTGAGCAAAAATAATGAAGATTTGATTTATATTTGTGAAGATAATCAAAAATAAAATTTAAATGATAACAGTATGGAATTTTTTTTTTTTTTGCATTTATATATAGGAGATAAATTTCTTTTCAGAGTGTCTGGATCAACTCAAGGTCTTTTTTACATGGGGATTTTGATGGGGCATCCTGCAAGGATTTAACTTACAATTCAATGATAATGGATCTGCGAGACTACCTTTTTTTACTTCCCCTCTACCCAGGCGACGCTGGGTAGCCACTTCAAGTAAGAAAATATAATATAGCACTGCACTGATCAGATCAGATTCCCTGTTTTCACTGCCAGATTTAGACTTAGTAAGGCCTTAAGTCATGTAAACATTAGAAGCCCCATGTTATAAAAATTATGCCAGAGGGTCCCATGTAAGACACCAAAAAAAATTGACACCTCAGTGGATTGTGAAGCCCTCAGCTGTATGTTGATTAGCTTAAACCTAGCTCTGAAAACATTGACCAGTCAAAAGGAGTAAACACAGTGTCTTGTGATCTATCTCTGGTAAACCTCCCATGACTCCCCATTCAAACACTTGGAATGACCTGAAGGAGTAAGATTACTGAATAAGAAGTAGGTATTTACCATTCTTGACTCTTGTTGAATAATGAGTGTTTTATACAGAGAATGGTCAAGATGAAAAGGATACAACACACAGGAAAATTGGAAAAAAAAATTGTGGCATTAAAGGTAGAAGGTTAATGAAGGGAATAAGCAGTAGTTTGACACACACACACATATATATATATATATATATATATATATATTAACCCCCCATCAATGCAGTGCTATATTATATTTGCTTACTAGAAGCGGCTACTCGGCATCGTCTGGGTAGAGGGGGGGGGTAAATATATGTGTGTGTGTGGGTGTGTGGGTGTGTGGGTGTGGTTGAAAATCAAGAAAAAATGCAGATAAAGCAACACAACAACTAGATTCAAATAATATTTGACCTCTGTCTTTTGCGAAGCTATGTCAAATTTATTCTGAAGACAAAATGAGTTCTACAGTCTACTTTTATGCTGAAAATGTAATTTGGAGAAGATGAGGGTGGAGGGCATACAGAGTGATAAGATGAGAGGTGAAAGGAAAGAGGGGAGGGTTGAATGTGTGAGTGAGGAAGTGAAGAAAAAAGGTAATGGGTTTATTTGTGGTGATATGGTATTTTTATGGGGTTATTTATTGCCATTGTATTTATTTTATTTTTTCCCTCTATTTTCAACCAAATTTTCAACCACATTACTCCTCATATATATATATATATATATATATATATATATATATATATATAGTTAGGGTAGCAGATATGAAGTCAATGGCAATTGGTGACTGACAATTTCTCACCTATGCAATTTTCAAACCAAGTAATAAGTGAGAAAATGTAAGTTATCAAGTGCTGTTTACTTGATGTCTTCACTACCTTAACTTAAATATACATTCTCTATCATTTGATAGCACTGTTTAGCACTATTTACCTATAGATATAGCAAACTATAATATCAATATATATATATATATATATATATATATATATATATATATATATATATATATATATATATATATATATATATAATGCAAGACTGAGAACCCTAAGATATAGCAAGTGACTGAATGAGCTAAGGACCCTCACAAAGGAAAGGACAGTGTGGCTTAAAATGAGGAAGGACTCACTCCTGTTGTAAGATGTTCCAAACTACTACAGTGGCAGAATAGGATAATATATATATATATATATATGTATATATATATATATATATATATATATGTACATACAAAATGTATTTCAAGTATAATATAAGATATAAAGCAAGATAAAAACTCATGACTCATGCTTTAGATCCTTTAGATATGACTGAAAGTTTAACTTTTTATCCTGTTTTATTTCTTATAAATTAATAAAATAAAATATTGTGATATTGCTTTACATTTTCGTGTGTTGAGCTCTGTAAAGATTTTACAGATTAAAAATGCTTTTAGTGTTACATTCGAACCACACAGACACAGACACAGACACACAACACACACACACACACACACACACATATATATATATATATATATATATATATATATATATATATATACACATATGATTTAGCATAGTGGAGACACACTTAATGGTGCTTGGTAACTGTGTCTACGCTATTCTAACTTACATATACACATAGTCCATCACCAATATTGAGCATTCTTGTATTTATAAATATAGCTATTTGCATTATGAATATAGTTTTACAAGCAAATATGCCATAAATGCTGATGCTTCTGTCTATTATGTGTTATTCATTCTAAGTAAGTAAAAGTAAAGTCGTCGGGGCGGCCTAATGTTGGTATCAGCCAGTCAGCAAGGGAGTCTATCCCCTTTTCACTAGGCTAGACCAAGGAGATTGTTTAGCATCTGAGCTACCATCAGCTCCTTACTTTACCGCACAGATCCCTGTGCTACTCATACACTGAGTTGGCGAGGACCGGTATCGAACTAGGAACATTGTGGTTTCTAGCCGAACGCTCTACCGACTGAGCTAACCCGGCCCTAAAAAGTAATATGTTCATTTTTAACATAACATTCCAGTTGATACATTTATTCCGGTTTTTATATGCAATAATTGTTTGCTTTAATAGAAACAGACCACAAATCTGAATGCTAAAATCTTTGGCTCAATTAAGAATATTTTCATTGATTCATAATAATTACTATTCTTGTCAAAACACAAAAAACCAAGCAGGTTGGTTTCAATTTCTATGTTTCTCATAGTAAATTATTTGAAAGCATATAGAAGGATCAAGTGATTTTGTTATCTAAAAACATTTGGCTGGTATTATCTATCATATCTGTTGTTCAAATCTTCTGGTTTATATCTGCCTGTGTCTTGTGAAGCAAAAAAAAAAAAAGACCAAACAAAAAATATAATTTGATACACATTTGCAATGCAAATCATTTGGAGAAAGAAATGGCAAAAATGATAAAACAAAACAAATATATGATAATCGCTTCAAATTATAACTTGCAAGAAAAAGTAAAAAATATAACTGCATAATCCTCTAAGCTAGAAAATGTAACTCATAATTGTTGGTTTATCTAAAAAGAAAAAAAGAAAGACTTTTATAAATTTGAAATGTTAATCCAGGAGAATAAAAAAAAAAGAAGCAAAATGATGAATCTCAGTTGAAGAAAGTATTGTGTCTAAAAATGTAAACACCCTCAAGATGTAGACGTTATATTTCCTGTAAACATAATTGTTTTTATATGCGGTATATTATTTCTATTATACAACTTATTTTTCTTTTGCAACTGCACATCTGAAATCACTTGCACTTCTTAATGATTGAAGTTGGATTTGAGCCATATAAAGACTAAGTTCTATGGTTAAGCAATGAATTAGCATCTGCAATGTCTGAGGTTTTCTCCAAAGTGCCTCAAATATTCATATATACTAACATGTTCACCTCTTCTGAAGAACTGAAGTAGTATTTTTTTCAAATTCTTTCCTCATAGTTCAACTTGTAAACTTTAAGTAAAACCCAGTTCCATTTATCATAAGATTTAAGACCAATAAAAGTAACAATTTTATGCTTAATTAATGAAGATGAGGAGAAATTTGTTAGTATGTGAGAATATACTTTTGAAATGTAATCTTTTTCCAGTATACTGAATATGGTTTGGTTTTGTTTCTTTGTTTAATGGCATATCAATCTTCATAGGTTATTTAAATGACATATATTGAGAACTTATAATGATATAGATACCCTACTTAAGTTTTACCAAAATGGATCATCAGGGTTAATCGCAATGAATTAATCAAAATAATTGATTAATTAAGGACAATAGCAGAAGTGAAGTTATCAATGTATATCTTTCTACTAAATCCACTCTATCATATTGAGCACTTTTATATTCTTTATAACCCTGATTTATTCAGTATGTATGTATATATATCTTACACTTCCTTCTATTTTCCTCTGTCACTATAACTTTCTATACTAAAATCTTTTCCCTTCTCTGTAACACTTGGTGTTCTTTCTATTCTCATTTTGCAATTTCTTTTGACTTTCAACTTATTCAATATAAGAAACTTGGAAAAGTTATTCTGATTTCAAATGAAAAAAAAAAGTCATTCAACTATTCAGTGAGTAAAATCTTTACTTATTGTTTTAAAGGAAGCCCAGTAAAATTGTTGACTGATTTTGATTTTTGGAAACAGAAAGAAATGTTTAATATACTAAAACCAAGGAACCAATAATAGTGACAAAAGTATTAAGTCTGTGCTTATTGAGACAGAGTTTTGGACATGTGGACAGAAAATATGCAGAACAGTTTCTTTTCATTTTGCCTCTTTTCAGCTCACAGCTGCAGTCATTAAAATATAATAAAGTCTGAAGCAATTCTGACAGCAGCAAAGCTTGTTGTGCCCACAAGTAAACCTTTATTGCATGATGGAAGTAATTACCATAGTCAGGCAACTTGGTAGTGCCAATCATTTAGTGGAATGGGAACTTACAAGTCTTCAGTTATTTGCCAGAACACCAATAATACATTATATGGAGTTGTGCGAATCAGAAAAGAAAAAACAAATATGCATCTGGAGTAGGAGGAGAAAAATAAAATTCTAAGTTGTAGACAACAACTGGTATACAAATTGCTTCTAACTCAGAAATATTGGTTCTAAAGGAAAATTCTTTTTGCCACTTTTCATTCTTAATTTTTCTTTTATATGTTGGTCTGTTATAATCTTTCTTTCTTCCTTCCTTTTTTTTGCCTTTTCTATTTCTTTGGCATTTATAAATCATCATCTTTTTTTTCCTGCTCCTTTCAAGTCCTTATTCTTCTTTGTCATTACTTGCTCTCCTTTTTACTTTTGTCTTCTCTTATCATTGATACTTTTCACCTCTCTTTCTCTTTTTTTTTTAAAATTTCAGAATCATTTTACTTTTTAGTAAGAAAAGATATATAAGATTTCTGGCATAAATTTTTTGCCAATATCTAGTAACTGTTCTTAAAAATTAAATCAGACTTTTTGATTTATCATTACTTTCTCTTGATTTTATGGTTTAAAAAGATATAACTTCTTCCATTTCTTGATATTTGATTTGAAAAACTCATAGTCTCACAATTAGAAAAAAGTGTGCTGATTTATATCTTTATTATAGTCAGTATATTTATACATATATATGTATGTATGTATGTATTGACAAAATCATTTTTGTTTCTGTATACATATATATATATACATATATCTTTCTGGATTTTAATCATTACTACATTGTATATATATATATATATATATATATATTATATATATATATATATATAGTATAGTAATGATTAAAATCTAGAAAGAGTAAATAAATATACACATTTAAATACTTGGGATTCACAGCTAAAAAAAAGTGTAAAAGTGTTCAATAAAAATAGGTAAATATATGATTAAAAACTGAATGGTTGAAAACCAGACAGACTCAAGTTTCATGAAGATAATAAATCTTCAGGGTATATATATATATATATATATATATATATATATATATATATATATATATACATACATATACACACACAATTTCAGTGGTGTGTAATCTTAAAAAGCTTGCTATGCATTGCTTACACCTTAAAAATCATTCAGTAGAGAATTTAAAATCTTTAAGTTTAACATATTTATTTCAATTGTACCAAACATCACTTGAGTGTATTTATAACTACTATAATGAATACCTGTCTCTTGTAAGCAGTCATTCATCTGTATTTCTTATGTGAAAAATTCAATTTTCTCTAGTCTCTACCCACAATGAAATATGACACATTCCAATGAAATATAGAGTAAATATGGGTACTAATCATAGCCAGGAAATATACAAAGCAGGCTTTAGCAATCATACTTGCATCTTCTGCTGATTTGATGAAATAGAAAGTAGACCAATGTGCATGGCATTTTTTAATTTGTTTATTTTTGTTCTAGTTGAATTTATAACTTATTATCATAGTTCTACAATGAGGATATTGACATAATTTGATAAAGCAAATAAAAATTATCATAATTCAGTTCATTATCAAAATAATTTCAATTTGAACTAGGAACAAAAAGCTACTGACATTGTACCATCAGATAGTGCACATAATCGGTACATGAACACATTGGAGGCATGCATAGCCTAACACTATTTGTTGTAGGAAATGGAATTGGTGACCAGAGATCAAATCATGGACAAGGTTATTTGTGTTTGACTTCATGCTAATGCCCTTGGGAATGGCATGAATCCATCTGTTCTCTTCATCTCAGCTATGGGTAAATAGTAGGGCAGACTGGTTATTTAGCCTTGGTTAAGCAACCAGTCTAGGAGAAGGAAAAGATCTGAATTGGGTAAATACATGTATGCACACACTGCTAATTCTAACTTAATCAAATTTGACAGCATAGAGTGTTTTTCTTCCCTTATCAATACTTCCCTGATGATGATATGATATACAAATTTGCTCTCAACCTGTTCAAGCCTCTAAATACTGTGAAATAATTTTAGGTACCACCTTCTTAGAACTCATAATGACCTCCTGGAGAGCAGTATGAACCCCCATTGAGAAACACTTTTTGAAGATAATTTAATAGAGTATAATTGTTTGGAGTAATTCTCCACTTACAGAAACTTTTTTATGGCTAACTTTTCTTTTTTCCCCGATTATTTCTTTTATGTATCTTTTGATTTTAGTTAAGGTGAAAACAACAGGCTAAGTATTTTCACAGTCTTAATTTCTTTTTTCATTTCCCCACTTTACAAAGTTTCCAAAAACTTTTTCTTTCCCCTCACTTCTCCATGAAACACTATGCTATCTATTTTTTGTTTGTTTGTTTCTGCTGCCAACAACACCGCCACTACCGCCACTGGATGTGGAGGGGAGAACTTATTGTTCCTATAATTCAATCAAAACATCATCAACAATGACTACTAATCTGAGTATATCGGTGTGAAGAATCAACAACTAATTACATTACCAATTGTTGAACATGACAGGCTGATACATAGGTAGGTTGGGTTGTATGCAATGAATGTATCTTAATGTTAATCAACATTTACACTTTTCCCCACACTTTTTTTTTTCTTTAAAATCAGACATTGTTGTTGCTATAGGCTCTATTTTCCTTCATTACATTCACAGATGACTTCCCTGTAGTGTTGATTCTTTGTCAGTGAATTTCCTGCAGCCCAAAAATCTAACTTTTGTCTTCTTTGGCTCTGCTGTAGTTATTGCGCTTACTGCTGAAGACTTTCCAAGTTTTTCTGCCTCTTTTCTAACAATATTTGTGTGTTGGGTGAATGTGTGAAGAAAGTCACACATTTTTGTTAGTTTGCTGAGAGAGGTTTGTAAAAGAAAAAAAATTTTTTTTCATATTCATATATGAATGTGTAAAAGTAAGTAAAGTCGTTGGGGTGGCCTAATGTCGGTATCAACCATACAGTGAGAGAGTCTATCCCCTTTTCAATAGTGCTAGACCAAGAAGATTGTTTTGGTGTCTGAGGTGGAGTGCCACATCTACCATCAGTTCCTCACTTTACTGCGCAGATCCCTGTGCTACTCATTTGCTAAGTTGGCGAGGGCTGGTATCAAACCCAGAACCTTGTGATTCCTTGTCAAACACTCTGCCAATGGAGCTAAACTGACAGTTAGCTTCAGTCTATATATTTGTGTTTATTTTTTTTATCAAAGCAAACCAATGATATGATCAAAAATATTGAAACTTTAATTTTTTTGAATATTTCATATTTCAAATTTAAATGAATATTGATTGATTCTAATGGCATGTCAATCCATCTAGAGTTATTTTATGCCTAGATGTTAGGGAATTGCATTAATTGTACATCGCCTAGGAACCACATGGTTCTCGGTTCAATACTGACCCTCGCCAACTCAGCGCATGAGTAGCACAGCTTGGATCTGTGCAGTAAAGTGGGGAGCTGATGGTAGGTGTGGTGCTCCACCTCAAATGCAAAAACAATCTCCCTGGTCTAATGTCTGATTTAATGTCATTCTTGTAGAAGAACAGTATTTCATAGCTTTCCGAAGGACATTTGTCAAAAAGGGAACATAATAGCATTACTTGTCGAAAATATTTTGACCATGAGGGGGTAAGGAAAAGTAAAAGAGACAAGGGCATGGAATTCTTTAGGATCGATCTCAAGTAGACTGGTCAGGTAACAAACGATCAGTACGATGTGAAAAATGAAACTGGAATCTCTCTCATCTGATGTTTATTTATACGAAAGCCAGACCTGCTCACATCCGGTAGCAAGGTATAAAATTCCCGTCAAGCGCAGATCTCACCTTCAGTACTTCGTACTGGACACTGCAACTCCAGCCAACGCCAGCCAATATTTTTTTCCACATAACAGGAGTTGGAACTTGCTTTCTATGATGTTACAGTCCAGCATATAAAATACTATGCCACAGGGATTTATCACAGTAAAATTTTAAAAATTAATTTTCTCTGAAATAGGAACATTAAAAATAAACTGGTTTTAAAAAGAATGTGGTATTTTGGTGGATGAGAGAAGAATTTAAAATTTAAATTCTAGCAGGCAATGACAAAGGCATTCACAAATTAAATTAACAATTATAGATATTTTCCTCTTCTTTGCTAGCCTCATACTAAATTTACACTTGGGTTAATTTACATTTTGTGAGGATATCTATTGACACAGATATAATATTGTATTGTAAATATTTTAAAGCCATAGATTAATACTGTCAACACTGGTGGGATTGTTCGGTAGGGTAGGTTGATTTTGGAACTGTAACATCTCCCATCAGATGAAAGTTGCAAATTAACATAAAAAATTACCACATAAAATATTTTTCTTCAAAACTTTGCCTTCGTTTGAGAAAATAAATTTCAGTATTTTAAAATATTATCACTGTTATTGGGAAAAAAATCAGCATATCGGTGGTGCTGGAGGTGATGGGGGCATATTTTCAATTTGAATTCTAGTTATAATATTTTATTTGTTTTATTTTTCTGAATGTTTGAGATGAAGCTTGATGATTAGTATTATCTGCATTATTCGTCTATTGTCCTCATCTTCATTGTTATCTGTACAACATTTCAGTCGATGTGCCCTCCAGCCTTCTTCAGGTATTCCTTCTCGGACTTGGGAACCTTATTTGTTTTGTTTAAAATAACAACTTTTTTCATTTTAAATATTGAAATTGGTAAATTTCCTAACCAATTTCTAGGTTAAATGTTGGTAAAATGAAGGATTTTGGTGCATTTTAGCAGATGATATTTGATGCTATTTCCTCAAAGAATGGTGCAAGTCTAGATATTGGTGTCAGTATTCATTATACCAACACACAAAATTTGCTGTTTGAAAGAATTTGATATTTTTTTAAAAAGTGAAAAATCAGCATATGCAATTGTTCAGTAATCCTCTATGTTCTATAGTATCTAAAAGATATAAGTGTGCTTTAATACATGAAGTGAATGTATTGCATTTTTGTGTCAAATTGAGTTTGGTCAACTTCTTTACATTCTGTTCCTAGTGTCAGAATCCCTTGCGGCATAAATGCGTGCATTTATTTTGCTTCACTATTTGGAAATAATTCACTAAAGATTATCTTTTTTTTGGTTTTGTTTATATTTCTTCACTTTTTTTCCTATCATTTCTCTTGGCAGACCCTGAAAGAATTTCCTACTGCACTATTATCCCAACATTAAATCTGTGTGCATTTGGCAGGCACCATAACCACATTCTTCAGAAAGTTTAGTCTCAGATTCCAACAGCTAGAAGACTTGACAGCATTCAAAGAGAAGACAATGTCAAGGGACCTGCCAGAGAACATATTTAGTTCATTGCCATGTAAGATAGCTCACGGCCTTGTAGTCAGAGTGCGAATGAGATTTTTGCCAAGATCAGAAACTCATTCAAGTCCATTATGTCTGTGGATGAAATTCTTTTTAGCTTTTTTTTATTCTTTTTCTCTGAGAAAGTTTCAGTCATTCAAAATCATTTTCTCTTTGAAGATGATTTCTAATAACTTATATAAGGAAGTTCCAACTAAAGGTTCCTTAATTTGAGCAGGATTTTTTTTTTCATAAAAAAATCAAGACATGCAGCTGATACATAAAGAAGTGACAAGTTAACCAAAATGTAAAACTGAATTGCTTCTTTTTCCATTAAAAAAATAAAAAAGAATATACTGTAATCTATAATGGGTTAAATAACATTGCATAGATTTAGGATTGCTCATTCATATTATAAGAGATAGAGAAATTACTAAACAACAAAAATAAAAAAAGAACACT
>CM042139.1:78453845-78458845 GCA_023376005.1 Doryteuthis pealeii | reverse complement strand
CTCAATATTTAGTTGGTATAAGTATTACTCGGATAAGTCAGCGTTATAACAAATATAAAGTGCTCAATACGTTAGTAGAGCGAATTTAGTATTTCTGTACACACTATAATACTATATATACATATATATGTGTAGAAATAAACACATATATATATATATACATGTTCACTTGCATATATGTATATGTATGTATATATTGAGAAAGAGATGCTCATGAGCATGTATATATAAATATGTGTTCAAATGGTCTCAGGAATAAAATTTTAAAAAATACATTACCAAAAATGTATCAATTCTAGTGATCTCCCATTAGCGTTATTTTCCCTACAGCCCTATCCATGAGTTTCAGCCATTATATATATATATATATATATATATATATATATATGGACATTAAAAAAATATTGTTATATTCTGAGCTAATCACCTGTGTTTGAAAATAACTTGATTGTGGAATTATTTGAAAAATCAACTAAAATAAATATAAATAACTCATATGCTTTTGTAGGTTCTCTTTGATGATGGTAAATATATGCACAAATACAAACATCACTGCCCATACACCTATCAACATATGCATGTGTGTAGAGTTAAGTATATTTGAGTTTGTATGTTTTCAACATTACCTTTTTGGAGGTATGTGTGGATGGATGCCTTCATAAATAGTTCTTTCATGTCTACATGTGTGGGTTGTAATGTCTTTGTGTATAAATGCGTAGAATATAATGTTGAGGTGCAAACATTTGATTCTATTTATTATTTGAGTGGTATTTTGCACAAAGTCAGAATGATGCATAATGGTCAGGCAATGAGGAAAAGAAAAAAATCAGAGAGAAATTTGCAAATCAGAGAAGAAAAAAAAAATAGAAAAAAATTCCCTCTTTTTTTCCTCCCCAAAGCCAATTCTAATTTTCTTGATTTACAACCATTGGCTTTATGGGGGTTCATAGTTTTCACCATGCTACTGGTTGTTTTTAGTAAAACTACACTCTCTTTGATTGGTTGATACTACACTCTCTTTGATTGGTTGATACTATGGGGTGTTACTTTGAATTCTGGGAAGAAGAAGAGAGCATATTTCACAGTTAAATAGATGTGGCATGAGGAAGGTGAAAGTGTATTTTGTCTTGTCTCCTTTGCTGGCATTGGCAAAAAGGAAGGAGTTAGAATTGGCACTAATAACATGAAAGAAGGTAAAGTCAGTCAGGATTTGTTGCTCTTTGAAGAAATTACAAAAGACTTGATGGTTCTGAAGTAACAAAAGGAACAAAAAAAACAAAAACATTTGAGTGTTTGTAGTTTTATGTTCTTCTGTGATCTTTGAAAAATTATTTTCTTTTGTCTTTCTGGTTTTATATTTAAATTTTCTTCCCAAAACTCAGCTATAACCATGTCTACTGATGAGTACAGCACCATACATTATTACCCCCCAAAAAAACAAAAACAAAAAACAAAGATTTAAATATTCTATCTTTTGATTAAAAAGTCTGAAAAAAAGAATTTTGTAGAACCTTAAATACCAATATAGATACCATAGTTTATTTTGTTTTAATTTTGGAAAAATGTTAAATTCATATTGAAAAAAAAACAACAAAAGAAACTAACAATAATAAACATTTCACTTGTAATGATTATTTGTATTAAAAAAAACTATTTTGAAACAACAGAACTTCAGATAAAAATATCAAACAATTTAAATGAAAATATCTTTAGAAATATCAGAAACATTATCTTTAAATTATTTCTAATCATTGTCAGAAAATTCATTTTGAATCACTCCTTATTTAAACTTGATGATAATACAACTTAGATAAAAAAAAGTATTATTTGTTTGTTTTGTATTATACAGATACTGATTACAGAAGGTTTAACAGTTAGGATACAATTATCTTTCCTTCACACTTCTGTCAAGGATCGGATACAACATTCTTATTTTGGCAAAAGTTATGAAAGACAAAGAAAAAAAGAAAAAAAGAGAGAAAGTAATACTTTTCATTTTATAGATATTAATTGTGTGTATTTTGTATCATGCAATTATATAATCTCTAACAACAGAATCTCATCATCATCCAGACATTTAAATCATATCAATCTAATATCAACTCAATCTAACTTTCTGCAAAAAAAAAAATCATTTAATTGTTTATAATTGGAACTTCTACTTAGGATCAGACTGTAGTATATGCAACATAGAATCACAATGCTGCTTTCTAAAACTAGGAACAGATATACCAATGGCATCCTAGCTAAGCACGGTAAATAACTATAATAAACCTGTGTAATAGAGAATATTCAATAGCCATATGATTATTTAGATCAGTCTGTAGTGATTCTATAAAGATGAAAAGGGAAGTAACTCCATAACATTAGGATACCCTGAAGTTACTTTTGTCTAGACTGGATTTGGGAGACCTTATTTTTAGACAAAAATATTGATATTTACACTTAGTGTAAAAGTTATGGTCATAGGAAATGGAATCAGTGACCTAGGTTCAAATCCTGGATGAGACTGTTTGCATTTCACTTCACACAAATGCCCTTGGGAAAGGCATGAATCAGTCTGTTCTTCTCTCATCTCTTGGTAAATAGTAGGGCATACAGGGTTCTGTAGCCTTGTAGTGTCTAGGAGAAGAAAAACACTGAATTCAAACCAGCAGTAATTTGCTTAAAAATTGACCTTGTGTCACATCCTGATTGTGGTTGAGGGGTTCGATAAATATATACAGGAGTAATAATTTTCTAAGGTTGAAATTCAAATATGATGGACAAGAATAGAGAAAATACTTGGCTTCAAAAATCAATTCTACAAATTAATGATTTTCTCATCAAGACCAACTTATGCACCATACTTGTATATATAGGTTAAATCTTCATCTCTCTCTCCCTCTTTATATATATATGTACATATACATATATACACACACACATTATATATATATGTATATACATAGAGAGAGAGAGAGGGTATATATTGGTTAAGCATTCATATCTCTCTCCCTCTCTCTCTATATATATATTCATTGACAGAGATAGAGATACAGGTATATATAGGTCAACTCTACATCTCTCTTATATATATATATATAGATAATAGATAGATAGATAAAAGAGTATGAAAACACACAATATTGTTAAAAATGAATATATTTTATATCATTTTCATAGCTAATATTGAACAATATTTCGATTATAAAAAATCATCATCAGAGCATGTTTTTAATCCGGACTCGAGTGAGAAGCAGAAAAAAAACATATATATATATATAATATATATATATATATACATATATATATATATATTCAAATATTACCTTTTTCTCTTTTAATCTGGGCAATGCCAAGAACCCTTTCTAATAGAATTCTTTTTCATTTTTCTTTTATTATTGTTCCTAAAACACAAAAAAATTTAACTTTCATTTGAGGTAAGACAGATAATACTGGAATAAATTCCATGAAAAAAAAAGAAGCCCCCCCCCACTTACATTTAATTTAGTCTGGTGGCAGAAAGTCAAGTGTGAAATGGTGCCAAACAAGAAGAAAAAAAAAAAAAGACAACTTCACAACTTTTATTCTATTTCTGGAAACATTTTCTTTTCCAAATGTTGGATTAAACAATATTCTTAAGTGATTAGAAATAACAATTAATTATATTACATCATTCATTCTACTCATATAATTCTAGAAACCTGTCAATTTGTATGTATTTACACAATCCCATCACACGAGCAGGATGCGATGCAAGGTCAATTTTTAAGCAATGTTTAACAAGTATGAACCTTGGTATAGACAGCTTGCTATACAAAGGTTAAAGAGCCTAGTCTGCCAAACTATTTACCCATAGCTTAGCTGGAGGGGGAAAAGGTGGATGTATATCTTTCCCAAGTGTATTAGCATTATGTGAAATGCAAACAAATTTTTCCAACATTTGAACTTGGGTTACTGTATCCATTTCCTATGATAACCATTACATGATGAGCACCTCAACTTATCAATTGATATCTCTTCACATAGAGAAAGAGAGAGCTACACAAGATTGCTGAGACCACTAAAAATTTTACTGGCCAAGCACTAATACCACTGGTTTAACTCTTGCAATAGATTCTGAAATAGATACTAGTCTAGTTAGTATTTATATTAGTCTTTACCTGAATTTCTGTTTCAAGAGTTCAGTCACTGTGCTGGGTAGAACAAAAGTTATAGATCCTAGTTCTATGGAGGTAGACTTTGTTTAAAGGTTATTGTTTCTAGGAAATGGAATCCATAACCCAAGTTCAAATCCTGTATGAAACTCTTTGCATTTCACTTTGCACTTGTACAAAAGGTGAAGGTGCAATTGATGAAAGTACAATAAGCAGATGGTTCAATCAGACAAAGACCTAAAACTAAAAAAGACTTTTATATATTTACCAACCCCTCCGCATGAGTAAAATTTGACACAAGATTAATTTGTAACTGTCGGAATTCAGAGTTCTTCTAGACTGGTTGCCTAACCAATGTTTAATGAGTCAAGTCTGCCCTACTGTTTACCTATAGCTGGAGGCAGAATAGTGGGATGCACAGCTTTCCCAAGGGGTATTGGCATTATGTGAAATGCAAACAGCCTCATCCAGCATTTGAACCAGGTCACAGAGTTTATTTCCTATGAGAATAACCATTACACCATGCAGCACCTCTAATCCATTGAGGAAAAACCATTGAGCATCTGGAGCTGCTGAATTGTGCCTTATGATACCAAGATATTGAGAATCTTTTGACTTACACTAGTATGAAAACATTGAAAATGCATTTCATACAGCAAATATTTGTTTGAAAAATTACCAAAAGTGATAAATGTTGACTTTGGGATGTGTTAGGAAATTAGATTTAGATTTAGTGAAAATTATTGCTGTATCGATTAAATTTGTTGATTTAATATTGTTTTTCTTGGTCTCGGCTTGTGCCATAAATATAAAAACAGTTTTCTAATTATTTAAGCCTTTAAAAATTATAAATCTGGATAA